>CM053788.1:505837376-506192376 GCA_028749045.1 Cupressus sempervirens
TGGATTCTAACTAGTATAAACCATGCATTTAATAGACATTTCCAATTGGAAAAGTGTGAGACCACATATAACTTAGCTAGAATAAATTTATCAAGATAATATATTTGAACAATATTGATTTTTAGATAGAAATAATCAAATTTAGTCGTTCTGATAAGTTAGCCTGAAAGGTGAAATGATTTTGTACTTTTACCCTAGAGACTTATGTATACATGTGTATTTGAATACTTCGATGGCATGTGCATTTCACTATTTACTTGACCATTTAGTACTTTAGTAGTTGGATGACATGTATTTGACTTTTTATATTTTACTAGCATACATATTTATTCAAGACTTACAGTTTGCATATGTATGCATTTCAATAGAGATATTAGATGTATCTATATGTTTATTCTTGAGAGATACATGTATGTGTATATTTTTGTATTTTAGTAGAACATTCTTCATGAATTAGATTACAAATTTTAAACTTTATATTTGTTTTTTATCATTATAAAATAATCAAATTAACTTCTCTAAATACCTACTTCAATATTTATAAATGAAGAAGTTCCAAATTGATCTATGAATCTAATTTATAATTTTGAAAAATAATAATAATATAGGGTGATTGAATTGAATTAAAATCTAGATGCTTAAAATTACTAAATTAACCCAAATGATTTAGATTACAAATTTAAAACATTAAATTTATTTGTAATCATTATAGAATAATCAATTAGTAGGACTAAAGATACATATTTGTTAAATCAATTAGTAGGGCTTAATATAAACTTTTATTTTAAAGTAACATTAATATATAATTTTTTAATAAACTAATGATAACTAAGAGTATGATTCTCTACAATGAAAAACACATAATGAGATGAAATTCAATAGTTTGAAAAGAAGGTGATAAAAGAATTCTAACATATTAAATTATCTAAATCAATATATATCTATCTAATGATTGTGTAAGTTCCAACTAATTTGTATCGTATATTTAAATCAAATTGTTATTCTTAAATTCATCCATGGTAATTAATATTATTAAAATTTATACATTTAAAAACACATTAATAATCTAATAAAATAAGATTATCATCCTACAATTAAAAATACATAATGTGATGGAATTCAATAGTTTGAAAAGAAGTTGATAAAAGAATTTTGACATATTAAATTATCTTTGATATATATATCTATCTAATGATTGTGTAAGTTCCAACTAATTTGTATTGCTTATTTAGATCAAGTTGTTATTATTAAATTCATATATATTAATTAATATTATTAAAATATATACATTTAAAAACACATTAATAAACTAATAAACTAAGAGTATGATCCTACAGTAAACTAACATTAATATATTGTTTTTTAATAAACTAATGATAACTAAGAGTATGATCCTACAAATAAAAATTCAAAATGAGATGAAATTCAATAGTTTGAAAAGAAGTTGATAAAAGAATTCTAACATATTAAATTATCTTTGATACATATCTATCTAATGATTGTGTAAGTTCCAACTAATTTATATTGTCTATTTAGATCAAGTTGTTATTATTAAATTCATCCATGGTAATTAATATTATTAAAATGTATACATTTAAAAACACATTAATAAACTAATAAGCTAAGAGTATGATCTTAAAATAAACTAGCATTAATATATAGTTTAAATTAATAAACTAATGATAACATGATCTTTAGTTTAGGATAGTAATTACTATTATTAAAATGACACATTTATAAATTCCAATTATTCATTAGTTCCATACTAATGAATCCTAAGATGGTAATTTCATCTCATTATGTTCTTTTAATTCCAATTAATATATTGCACGACACTTGAACTAATAAGATACCATACTAAAGTCTAAAGATTAGGTTTAATAAACTAATGATAACATAATCTCATTATTATGGTAATTTCATCTCATTAAATATCAAGGTAAACAACTTTAAATTAATTCAAATCATTATAAATTAAATCTTAAGAAGAAGCAATATTTATCTAGTTACTTGATAATATTATTAAATTAATATAACATTCATCCTTTCTAATTATCTACATTTAAAAGTTCTCAAATTTGATATATCAAGGAAAATAGTTCTTTAAAGTAATTCAAATTATTATAAAATAAATCTTAAGAAGAAGCAATATCTAGAACCTTTAAGATAATAAATTATTAAATTAATATAACATTCATCAAACTTCTAATTATCTACATTTAGAGGTCTTAAATTTTGATTTAAATTAGTTTATCTACCATGTCAAAGGTTAGTTCAATCATGATGTACACTTTTAACATGTAATATATTCTCATATCTTCACTATCTAGTCTCCACTTACAATGTACACAAATAGATTTGACTAGATGTAGATAAAACCTGATAGCAATGACTAGGTGGTTGTATTGTAAAACTTTGTTGTCAGGTTGATAATAAAAAAAAAAAGTTCTTCCATGTTGGACTATTTTGACTTGCTTCAAATATGTTCCCTCTATCGCTATAGAACCTACACCACAAATTTAAATATTTAAAAATTTGATAGATATAAAGTTACCTAAATATATATAAATTCATATGTGTACATGCATATGTATGTGTAGTACCTATGGGGAACACCATTTCATCACTTTCTTCATGATCATATAACTTTGTCCTCTCTGCAACACATCACAATAAATAATAATTGACACCTTCATGATTTCCAAGCTCAACAATCATTGCAAAGACATCTCTTACATAATAAGTATACATACATGTGTATAGTATATATAAATCAATTCATTGATAATTAAATAACAAGTTGAGATTAATTTTTATAATACTTACCCACTTTTACCAATCCAGAGATATGATTATAACAATGAGAAGTCAATGGAATATCATCAAAATTTTCATCATCTTTATATCAATTGTAGTAGTAACATCAAGTGGTACCAAAATCCATGCACCTATATATCCAATGTCCAATTGCAATTATCCATACTCATGACTTAATGTAAGGAATGTGTCTTTTCTATCCTTTTGCAACCATGCATGTTTTTTCTATTAACACATGAAAGTTCATTACATTGAAAATATGGACAAATTAAATTTGAACTTCAAGAAATTGAAAGATTATATTAAAAATAAAATTTTAAAACATAAAATTGCATAAAATTTAAATAAATGTACACATCCATACCTGTTGTCTCCCAAAAGACTCTATATGGTACCCGTTGACTCATTGTTGATGATGTCTCAACCTCATCTGATGCAAAATGTGTTTTACACCATTCGACAACATCATGTGCATCATTTATACAAACTCCTTGATAATTCATTTGATACTTTCACAGAGCACATTTGATGCAAGCTCTAACACTATCATGTTCACTTTTTCCATGCCCACTCTCAAAGATATTCCATATGTGTTTTATATTCTCATTATGATGATATCTACATAATGTATAAAATGGTTTAGATGATTTGAACTATGTGGCACATCCATCAAAAAAATATAATGTTTATTAGCATTTATGTCTCTTTCTTTCAAATAAGAAAAGAACATATTGAAGTAATGTTCTACATAGTGAATGTCATGCTCTTTATTGTCACTTATATAAAAGTGATATTCCTTTTTAATGACTTGTGCTTCAACTGTACTCTGAAAACCATCAAAATCTAATTGTGTATGTCTATAACAAAAATATACCATAATATTGATTTTCTTAGAAAAGATATAATCTGATTGAATTTCTTTCTAATGAACAAAGGAATAGTTCTATTCAAAATCAATGACTGATACAATCATTCCAAGCATAAAATTATCTCTCAAAGTTTGTAACTATTGTGCTTGCCACTTTGAAAAAAATGCATGACGAATATAAGGTTGAATCAAATTCTTAAATCTATCTATAAATGTTACAATTGCTAACTCCACTTCAACATATTCTAAACTTTTTTTCTCTTTCCCCAACTTTGTTTCATTCCTCACATACTTGTAACTTTTGCAATTCAACTTTTTTGTTACATCAGTATTTTCATTTTCTAAAGGAAATAGAGCCAATTCACCACATGTTTCATAGAATCCTTTGATGTAATTTATTTGACCAGCTGTATCATCTATTTTGTCACATAGAATGGATGATATATAAACTCACTTCTCCTACTAGGAGGAGCATCATGAAAACCATATATGTCTTCTAAAAACTTTCAAAATACTTGATAGTGGAGAGAAAACTCAATATGATGATGAAAACAACACATTTCAAACACTTTGTTTGACCTCACAATGTATGGCTTCAATTTTTCAAACAATGTTTGCCCAATTTTTACATTAGGATGTTCAACAAAAAATGACACATATAACTCATGTTGTTTTGTGTCCAACCATTGTTTTATATGATGTTCATATTGACTAGATGCAATCATATTCCTAATAAAATCTCTACTATTTGATGAAGGATGAGAGTTATCAATCCAAAATATTATGACTAAATATTTTAATCCCTCATCAATCATGTCAGAACAAGGTGCTCTACACATGATTGCCCAATTGCCTTCCATAGTGCTGTCATCTAGAATTAAACTTCTCTTAACATGTTCTCTCATTATTTGCCTACTAAAACCAATTTAAGACAAGATTGAAGATATTTGTATATTTTGGGTTATATTATTATTTACAACAAACATCAACATCACTATTCTTGCCATGGACCTATCTTTAGTTCAAGACTATTTTCCTATGTTTCTCAAACCTTGTTTAACATTTTCAATCACATCAATTTGCATGTTAGAAAATCTTCTCTTCTTTCATGTTATGTCTACTCCTAACAATTTCAATGTCCCTTGCAACTTCTTTTTTGTAAGCAAAAGTGAAAGCAATTAAGCTTGTTCAAGTGTTTCAATGTTATCAAATTTAGTCATTATTTCTCTTATCTTCTTATTCATTGACCTTTTCTTAGAAAAACTTAAGGGTTGAACAGTAGCTGTAAGCTTTCTCAATTTATCCACATCCATT
The DNA here is from genome assembly GCA_028749045.1 of Cupressus sempervirens. Lineage (NCBI taxonomy): Eukaryota > Viridiplantae > Streptophyta > Pinopsida > Cupressales > Cupressaceae > Cupressus > Cupressus sempervirens. The sequence continues at coordinate 505,842,376 of CM053788.1, forward strand.
TTAACTAAATGATCTAAATTTTTATGAGAAATTCCATTCTTTATAGATTGGGAAATATTTATGAGTTCATCCATACCATTTTTTGCACCTAATCCTAGTCATTCTTTTACTTCTTTTACTAGAATTTCTATAGGGAGTGATCTTGAGCCTTCTCTAGCGTTCATTGTTTGAAATTCTATAGGGAATGATTTTGACCCTTCTCCAACTTCTGATATTTGAACCTCTATAGGGATTGATCTTAAACCTTCTTCAACATTCATTGCTTGAGATTCAGTAAGGAGTGTTCATTACCCTTCTCCCATATGAACATCTTCTACTTCTGTTGAGCCTCCTTCAACATTTTCTTCACATTCACCTTGTTGATTTTGTGCAAAATATTTATAAATAAATCAAATTAGATAAAAAAGAAGATTGATACATAATGAAATTCAATACAATAAAAATAAACACACACACACACACACACACACACACACACACACACACACACACACACACACACACAGAGAAATATATATAATTGCATTCCTTGTTTAATTCAATGATAGTGTGCCAAGTCTTCTAAAGATTTCTTTAGTCTATTGTTGAAAATAATCTAGACTAGCTATGTTACTGAGAGGCGAGGGGTGGATCAGTAATGTCAAAACTTTTGAAAAATTTGGCACTTAATAACATAATCCTTTTACCATTAATCGATCTACTCTATTGTATACATGAGAAACTAAAAGAACAAAACACTTTGAACACAATATTTGGTGACCCAAAAACCTTCCAAATAGAAAGTAAAACTGGGGTGGGGTTGATACCCACAAAACTTCAATAGTGCTATATAAAGTTGGCTTGTTAAGGCTTACAATGATCACTTCTAATGATTTTCCCTATTAGAAGCAATTAGGACTACTAGGTCCACCTTGTTAGAATTTTTACAAACATATAATGAAGTATGCACTTATTAAAGAGATTTAAGAAAAGACTATTAAGTCTACCCTATTAAAGGATTTGAAGTTGATTCACCTGTTAGGATGAAATAGTAGATTTGACTTACAACTGTATTACTCATTGAGATCTTTGAAGTACTAATCACCTCTTAGTGATAGATGTTGTCATGCCCAAACTACGAGGCAAAAACATACAATTCTTTTTTTTAAAATTAATAATAATAAAGTTTACTAAGGTTTAAGATTTGAATTGCATCAACAAATTTACTATGTTCGTCTTAATTTTATCATTATGAGAAGAAGTTTATTTCAATGGTTAAATACTTGTTATTAGGTTTGTATCAACTTTTTGTTACATTATTTCGTTTAAGTTACAACAATGCTTGAAATAGTTTTGGATAATATAATTTAATCCGATAACATAATATTTTACTTTAATATTAAATCTACTAAGATCCTAATATTTACTAACAATAAAATAATAACAAAAATAATTATACATACCCAATAACTCTTACTCATCCATAAGAATTCAACTATAAAATGATTTACTCATCATACATTAGCCTTAATCAAATTTTAAAAAAAAACATTTTTAAAAAATGAACTAAAATATCAATTTCCTTTAATTATCATAAGTTCTAAGCACTTCTAAACTTATAATTAATCCTACAAAAAAGCTTTTTAAATAATAATTTAACTAATCTTAAACTCATTTAAAGTAAAAACTTTAACTAATCTAATATTATTGAGATTACTAACTAAAATTTAAACTAAACTAAAATAACTACAAACATAAACTAACTTTACCAAATAAACAATCCTAACACTAATCAAATCAGATTTATTAACATCTAATTAAAAACAATCTTAATTTAAATAACTATAAAAGAAAACCACTAGCCTAAAACTGAAACTAATCTATTCCCACTAACATTGACCTACCCACTAAACTAAACCCTACACCTACATCCCCACATGCGCTTCCCAAGTGCTAAACACTCTGCCCTAAAATTGCACCACACATTGACCTAGCAATAAGAAAAAAGGAATGAGAGAAAACATTAATTAAGACCACCCCCTATCTCAACTACAATCCCAAAGTATGACCAATCAAACATTTGCTAATGCTGCGAATTCCCATGGTCTTTGGGCGCCTCCCAACACACTTCAAATGGACCAATGTTGTCCCAAGTGATTCCTTATGCAAGTCTGACCAAAGTACGAGAGGGAAACTTTTACATACAGCAATTGAGAGATAGTGGTTAGCAACTGAATTTATTTTAGAATATTAGCTACCCACTTTCCATTTAATACAAGATTGACTTACTTACTATGCCAATATTTGAAAGGAGAGGGGTGGATGTGATGTCATGAGGTGGACCAAAATTCTTGGCATTAAATTCAACGTCTAAGTTTTAAACACAATGCATTCCCTTACAAACTGGCGCATGGGATACGTAGGTTTAAATGTATAAAGAAAGGTTGGTGAGAATGGATATTTAGGATAGTAAGTTAGATAATTATTAATTTATACATTTTCATGTTATTATATGTATATTTCTTTTTAATATCTAACTTTTAAATTTAAGAATATCTTCAAGAATATTCTCTATTGCAATAACATTAAATCTCAAGCCCATACAAAATCCAGAGGGCTTTTGCTCTAGCAATGTAAAAAAAAATTTGTCAAATTTTTCTAAGTGTTGGAAATTTAAAACAAATACCAAAAGCACAAGATAATTTTTTTTTGTCTAAGTATGACTACCAATTTTATCCATTAATCAAAGAAGGGTAAATGCATATATTTTTAAGTTGATATATTAACTGAGAGGGGATTATTATTATTATTTAATCTATTAGGACTTGCAAGTTTGGTTATTGTGCTTTACAATAATCTCAAATCTAAACCTTCATTCATATCATAAGTTTTGTTTTCAACATATAAGGAAACTTGAATTTTTTTCTTAATTAAACCATCATCATTTCATCTTATTTTGATGTGCATCCATATAACTAAAAATTATGATTAAATCTCATGATAAGCAATATTACTCAATCACCATTTTATTGGCAAACCTAATTCAAAGGCTCAGCTGGGAAAGAACCAAGAAGAGAACTCGACGTCATTGCCATTACGAAAAGGTTTTGAAATAAAAGTTACATAGGATTCCAATCCCAAAATTACAACATTTTAATTGCATTTCCTTCATGACCCTCATCAAGGGTTCCATATCAATTTCTGCAACACATTTCTAAGAACCGTGGAGAGAACAGAATCTGATTAGGTGTCAACAAGCATGACCAAGAGACAAATCAAACATGCATATTCATACAAGGTTTTCACAATAGGATTCACAATGAATCAAAACTAGAGAAAGGTGGATTCTTCCAATAGGAGAAGTCAGACACAACACCAAAATAGATTCCCAATCAGGGCTATAAATCAGGAACTTCTGTTCTTCCATTTTAACATGCCAAACTCATAAATGGTTTGTGTTGACAGGTAGGGGCCCATAACACCCTACCCTCTCTCCCTCTTCTTCCTGAGAAGAGACTCTACACTTGTTGGAGTCCAACTAAAAGGACCTTTCCCAAAATTTGTCACTTCTGCCCTATCAAAGGGTGAGTAATACCAAAACACCCATACAAGAAGACTTTAAAAAATTCAAACATAAACATGAAAGAAAAGCATTCAAGAACATGGTTTTCAATCCTCCCCAACATACCCAACATGCATACAAGCATTCAAACAACAACAAAGTAGCATAAGCATGAAATCAACATGAAAATCTGAACAAGGGAGATGAAGAACTCCTACATTCACAAAGAGGTAATCGAAAATGAAAAATTTGAGTAGAGCTTTTCCCTTCCTTCCTTCAATCTTCTAAGACTCCTCTCTAAAAGTAGAGATTGGGTAACAACCAAAAATACTCCAAGAAGGGCCTCTAAATAAGACTCAAACTCAACCACCAAAAAGGCAATAACTTCCCCCACCCACCTACAAATCTAGAAGTTTCTAACTCAACCCATACTAAGGTTAACCACTAAGGGGAGTTGAGGTGATGAAACTCATGGTAACCACTTGCAAATTTTCGCACAAAGGAAAAAATAGACTTTTTGAGTGACCTCAAAAGTCAATAAAAGGGGCTTAGGGGTTGGAAAATGCCCCCAACCCATACCCATACCCTTTGGGTATAAATATTTCATGTTATAAAGCCTTAGTAATAGGTTTGGAACCAAACAAAAGCTAGGAAGAATTTAGGACTATCTAACAACTCTAAAAATGCAGATTAAGCACTAATCCGAATTAAGGGTGAGTAAAATTGATTAAGAACCAAATTAGCAAAAAGACACTAACTTAATCTAACTTGGGTCCAAAGGTTACACATCTAACCCTAACTAGCACACTAAAGAGCATAAATAATTCATGAGTGTCAAGTGACACTAAAAGAACATAATTACGAACATTAACATTTACTGATCATAGAAAGATACATACATACATCTCACAATTAAAATACTTGAATTACGAATAAAAAAGTTTCCAAAATTAGCACATAGGGATCAGTTATATTCCTCTGTCGGGTTTCTCTACTAAAATAACCTGCACACTCATTGCACACATCAGTAGTCCCATAAAATCACATGCACATATGTATATACATATCAGGAATCACAGATATTGAAACATACATCTTGAAATAAATCAGGGTTTCTTTCATCCTACTTATATCCTTAATCATAAAAATTCCATAATCACTTTGTTAATCCTACATTTACTTATTTTATCAACATACATATACATAAAAAATTAAATGATGAACATCAAATATCTGAAAGTAACATCACACAACATGAAATAATATAATATGTTCAAAGCATTAGATAATGTCTCGACATCTCGAGTCATGAGTATCAAAATAATAGTAATGTATCACTATGCTACGATGGGTCAGGGCGAGGCCTCACAGATGTCACTTGACTGCTCTTGATTAGACCTTGCTATATATACTTTACTTTGTTGTTGATTCACATTCGCATGTTGATCATCATATTCAATTTCACTGTTATCAAAATATTACTACATCATGCTTGGGTATGATACAATACATTACATATATACCAACCCAATTCTTGTAATAAAAAGGTCAGCCGAAAATAAGTTAACACCAATATTATTGAGTCAGTCCAAATGTAGAAACTTAGGTTTTGAAAGTTGACTTGGTCAATTTTTGATACTCGATGTCCATTGCATTACTCAGCATTATCATTCATTCAATAGAAGTAGAGGATTAGTCCATACTAATCACTTGACATATCTTCAAACTCAATAAACATCAGAGACTCAGTAGATATAATGTTACTCAGTAGAAATTGAATACCATGTTTACCACACCTATACTTGGTAAACACTACTCATCCCATCACTCAGTTAACGTTGGCTTCACATCACAAGAATTGATGACTCGGTAGATACTACAAAGCATGGTAACCATTGAACTTCTTCGTAAGAATTGAACTGCTTGATTTGAACTATTAAACTTTACACTGCCTAAATTCATGTGGCAACCATTGGAATGCTCAATGTGAACTGTGAAACTTGGTAACCACTTAATTGTTTGGCAATCACTAGAGACTGAACAAAGAGCTCGGTGACCATACAAAATCAAAATAAGTGATGTCACTAATAAAAAACACAACTTAATGCCAACAATTACCTCCTTTGGAATTAGTGACAAAAACACTTATTAGCCAAAACTTATGTACAATGATATGCTAACTTTTATTTTTTATTTTTATTTTTTTCAAAAAATTTCTTTGTAACTCTACTATATATACATTTTCACATATCTCCCTGATACAATTTACATATCATATCAGGCATAATATCATACTAAGTGTGTATACAAATATTTCTCCTCTTCTTATATACATGTCTCTCTCCATAAATATCCACAAATATCATGTCTCTCTCCCCCTTTTTGACAATAATGCCAAAGATTTATACACAACATAATTATGTAGAGACACCAAAATGTGAGAAAAACTCAAAATTTACCTTAAGAATAAGAGTTAAGGTCTTGTCTGAGTTTTCTTGCAAAATTTTGTAGGTTTGAAGTGCAACTTAGACTTTTGCTGATAGTTCAATCATGTGATCTATAATTAAAAAATTGTTGTCATGCATCAATGTTTTTGAATAAGCAATGTGCTTCTACATTGTATCCATGATAGAAAGGATCATGTTCTAGATGTCTATAAGTGTAGACCTAATCCTTTCTTTCTCTCTTAATAACTCTACCTACATATTTGATAGGAATCTAATCCTCAAGTGATGTGAAAAGCTTGAACTAGGGTCAAGCTGCAACTTTTGAGCACCAACCTTCAAATGCTCAACAACCTTATTCAATTTTCCCTTTATTTCCTTTGTATACTCGGTAACATCACATAACTCAACAAAAAGAGATGTTACATTTGTGAAATAATTGTCAAGATTTGTCAAAATTGAGGAGAGCTCTACTTGATGAATAGCAATACCTAATGAATAGCAATATGTTGAGCAATGTGCTCAAGCACTTTATTGTCAAAATTTTTCTCTAATTTTTCTATTAACTTTCCTAGCCACAAGAATCCTCATTGAAATTACTTACTACCTCTTCTAATTGTAATAAAATATGTTGAGATGAATCAACATCCACACCTATAGCCTCTGTCAAAGTGTTCTTAGCACTCTCAATCATCCAAAATTCTCTGTCCCTTTATTCTCTAAGCTACTTCTGCTTAGCCTTCTTCTCAAGAAGTTGACTGACCAATCTCATCTAGTCTATAGTAGCACTATCAAAATCTAACTTGGGGATTTCAATCTCCTTGTTGAGATCTATATCTTCCTCAATTTCTTTTCTACTAATTAGAAGTTTAAATGGAGTCTTTGGTTCAACTTCTAACATTAATGCTTTGGACTTTGAAACAAAAACAATGGTAGAAACAATAGGGCTTAAAGTAAAAACTTGTATAGTGCCTACTGATGGAATGCTAACTGGAGCACTAAAAGAATCCAATATTGATGTACATCCCAAAATTGATGTAATTATAGGTGGAATGCTAGCAGAAGTATTTACAATAGGAGCACTTATTGGAGCAAGCAAAATAGAAGTAGACAAAACTAAAGAGTCCAAAACTGAAGAATTAAAAGTTGCACTTACTACTGATGGCTTTGACTTGGGAGCTGAAGAACAATAGGGCTACAATTTGGTAGATGAAGTGGTAGAAACTTCCATTAGATATACCTAGAACTAAGAGGGAGCGAAGAGTTTTGGTCACAATTACACTTGTTGAAGTTGTCTCCATGGTTGATAATGTTACTATTCTTTTTGGAGAGTGAGGAAGGGAGGCTATGACTTCTACTACTATCTTGACTAGATTAATTTCTTCTTCTTCTTCTTCTTATTCCTTATCTTCCTCTTCAAATTCTTCCTCTTTCTCTTGTTCACCATCCTTAATTAAATCTTGATATTCTTCAGCATCAATGGTGACACAAGGAGTATTATCTTCTTAATTATCTTCATCCTTATCACTATCATCATCATTATCATCTTTGATTTCAACTCGATTCTCACTTGGCTTGTGAAGATGGAACACATTCTTCCACATAGATGTACCATCCTTGAAAACATGCTCTATGTCTTTTACCAAAATCAAACAAGTATGAAATCTAATGATCATCTTATCTTCATTTTTCTTCATTTCTTCCTTTACCTCAGCATTGGACATGCTCGGTAATAATTGTCTCAAATATTTTTCATATATGTCCTTAGTTGTTTACATGGTTGATTCCCATCTTAGCTTTAACCTTGCTAATAGCTGATTGGAAATTTTTTGGGCAATTTGATCAAGGAACTATTTTCATTTTCCCATCTTTGTCAACACTAACTCCTCAATCTGCATCTATTCTTGTTTCATATTTTAATGCTTTAAACTTTGTAATACCAACACCTTCTTCTGATTGATTCAATCTTGCCTTGAAGGTGAATGGGGGCTTGATAAACACAACTTCACTACCTCCTTTCTTCTTGGATCTTTTGGTGAATACAACTATGGAGTGCTTGGGTGGCTTGGTGATAATCTATTAGAAATATAGATGGACTAACTAAGGGGGGAGGGGGGTGGAATCAGTTACCACAAAAAAAAATCCACAGATCCTTTAGATGTCTTATAAAACTAGTTACCGTTGTCACTTGATAAACATATAGAAAAATGCTATAATTCGGTAGATCCAGTGTATGTTAGCTTATTACTAATCTTTAAGCATTCACAATGATTAATATGCATGCATAAAATAAATAACATGAACACATGAGACACCAAATTTAACATGGAAACTCAATATGGGAAAAACCTTCAAGTAACTATCTACTGATTTTCACTCTTCTGAAGTGAGCCCTATTAGGAGTCAACACTGTTAAAGGTTACAAAAACACACTATTAGGTGTGACCCTATTAGAGGATTTAATTACCCTATTAGGAGTGGCCTTGTTAGAGGACTTTAGAAAAATTCAATAGAACTATCACCTTGTTAGAGGATGTACAAAATGGTTGTTAAACCAACTCTATTAAGAGATTTAGGAATCATTGCTACAATGGTGAGAAAGTAATGATGACTTGACCTAAATGAGATGCAACTAAATTACTAATAAAGATCTTTATTCGGCTTCACTAGATCCTCTTTGATCGAAGATAGCTTTACTACTCCTCAAGGACATCTGACCCTTCTTCAAAATTTTCTCACACTTTCCTCTTCACATAATCAACACACTTGCATGCTCACTCATTACACTTTAGAATTCACAACTTGACCTTTTATTTACACCTTAAAAATTATCAAGTTGGCTCATTTACAAGTTACGTTTATCAATAATCATTACCTTAGTTGGCTACAATTATGATATAAAAAAATTAAGCTTTATTTCCCAAAATAATGAAATCTTTTATTGGCTGACCCTCCTTGGTAAACATTGCTCCAAAACTAATTTCTAGTGTTAACCAACTGAAGCTTGATGAACACTGTGAACTCTACAAAATTGTTTGGAGACTAAGTGAACTTGGTAAACACTAACTTTCCTTTGCTAACCTTGTGACCTCGATTTCCGCTAACTTCTACCACAAAATCCTTCAATGCCTAAGTGAGCTTGGTAGACATAGTTTCCACAGCGTAATTTCTAGGAACACTGAATAGACTCTAGAATTTTTTTAGCTAACCAACTGAGTTTAGTATATACTGTCTGCTAACTGAAATGACATTTGTGTAATATCAAAGACAACGCACAATTAAACAATTGTATCCAACAATCTCCCTCTTTGGCATTGATGGCAATGCAACATGTCATTGCAGAATGAAATTTGAGAACAAGTCTTTTTCTGACAAAACATTTCTCCCTCTTAGATTTTATGCCACAAACTTCTATAATGCAGTAATCTCCCTCTATGAAGGAATTACATAGCTTCTTTTCAAATAGAAAACTCTCCACAAACAAATTCAAATTTCAAAAAGATATGATAGTAATCTCTCCCTCTTTGACAACACATGCTAAAAACAACACATCCAAAATGAGTAGCAATGTACCTTGAGTACTGATTCATATACAATGTTTCTATAGCTATGTTGTATCAATTGATAGATCTTCAACTTGGTTCCTATTGATGCATAACTAAAACTTTATTTTAGTGAGATTTGGATAGAGGAATGACCTCTAACTTACCTCTTAGATACAAGAATGCATCCTTAGCTAATGGCTTAGTGAATATGTAGCAATTTGTTCTTTTATATGAACATATTCTAGTCTTATCTCTTTCTCCTACACCAATTATCTGACAAAGTGATACTTTGTTTCAACGTGCTTAGTTTTTGAATGTATTACTAGATTCTTTGATATGTTGATTGCACTTTTATTATCACAAAACATAACAACTAGTCCTTTGATTTCAACTTTCATCCTTCTAACAGCTATTTAAATTAAACAATATTACAATAGTTTACTGCTACTACAACATACTTTAATTTAGTTGTAGATTGGGATGTGCAATTTTTCTTTTTACTTGTCCAGGATACCAACCTCTTTCCAAGAAAGAATGCTCCACCACTTGTACTCTTGTTGTCATCAATGTTTCCTACCTAATCAACATCAGTAAACACCTTCAAGTCTAGATTTCTTCCAAATTTGTACCACAATCCATAATCTTTAGTGCCTTTCAAGTATCTCAAGATCCTCTTGATTTCCATCATGTGATTTTCTCTAGATTTTTCTGAAAATCTTGCTACTATATTTCTTATAAGAGCAATATCAGGCCTTCTATGAACTACATACTACAATTTTTCAATCATTGATCTATATAAAGTTTGATCTACCTCTTTTGATTCATCATCCTTGGTAAACTTTAGTCCAATGCACATGGGACTTCCAACTGGTTTTGAATCTTCCATACCAAACTTCTTATGTACCCCCTTTATGTACTTAGACTGAGTGATGTAGATACCATTCTTACTCTACTGAATCTCAAGACCAACAAAGAATTTAATCTCACCAAACATAGACATCTCAAATTCCTTGTTCATTTTCTTTGAGAACTCTTTCATAGATCATCATTCCATGTAAAAAGAAGTATCATGCACAAATATTTTTGCCAAAACAATCTTATTATATGGTACTTCCTTGACATACAAGCTACAATTATCATTAGTTCTCTGAAAACCAATATAAACAAGATAGTTATGTAATCTCTCATACCATGCTCTAGGGTCTTGTTTCAGACCATAAAATGCTTTGTGTAATTTGCAAACCATTTTCTTTTTTTTTGGATCAACAAAACTTTTAGATTTCTCAATGTAGACTTCTTCATCTAGAATACCATTGAGAAATGTAGATTTGGCATCCATCTGACATACCTTAAATCCTTTGTGTGTAGCATATGAAAGTAAGGTCCTAACACCTTCCAATCTTGCAACAAAAGAAAAAGTCTCTCAATATTCTATTCCTTCTTCTTGAGAGTAGCCTTTACATACCAATCTAGCTTTATTTCTTGATACCTTACCATCTTCATTCAACTTATTTCTGAATACCCACTTAGTTTCAGTCACATTTCTATCTTAAGGGCCTAGATACAATAGTCCATGTTTTGTTCTTCTCTATTTTCTCTATCTCTTCATTCATAGCCTTAATCCAAATTTCATTTTCTAATGCATCTTTGATATTTCTAGGTTCAAAATCAGCAAGTAAACATGTACCTTTTAGCTTACTTCTTGTCATAATATCTTTAGATTTGTCTCTAATAATCTAATATGGTGCATGGTGTCTCTTGACATACTTGGCCAATATAGGTTCCATGCCTTTTGAATGAATTGCATTCTCATCCTCTTGAACTTCAACTTTGTGTTCTAGCTGCTTAGGTTTGGTATACGTTGGCTTGGTAGCATTTGAATGTAACTCAGGTTCCTACAACTTGGTTTGAACTTCTTGCAACTCAGTGACTAAAGACTCAAGAATATAAATTTCCTAATTGATAGATGTATCTAGCACTATATTAGGTTCAAGGAAAACAAATCTCCTGTAATCTTCTGGTTCCTTTTCACTTTCTTCTTTAGTCCTTTCTCCAAACTCATCAAATTTTACATGTGCACTTTCTATGACTTTGTGAGTAGACAAGTTCAAACATCTATATGCCTTGCTCTTGCAGGAATATCCCAAAAATATGCCTTCATCACCCTTAACATCAAATTTCCCTTTTCTAGATTATTTCAATATACAACATTTTCTTCCAAATACTTTTAGGTAACTTACATTGGGTTTATAGCCATACCATAACTCATAGGGGGTTTTGAATGAGTTCTTCTTCAATTGTGTTTGGTTCAAGGTATGAATTACAATGTTGATAGCTTCCTTCTAGTATTTGAAGGAAATGTCCTTTTTAATCATTAGAGTCCTTGCGCAATCCATTATAGATCTAATATCCTTTTAACTATTTCATTCTGTTGGGGAGTTCTAAGGATTGATACCTATTTTTTTATTCCTCTTTCAATGCAAAACTTATTGAATTCAGGGGAGATGAACTCACCACCTCTATCTAATCTCAAACATTTCAATATTTTCCCTATTTCCTTCTCTACTCTAGCCAAATACCATTTAAACTTATCAAATGCTTCTAATTTCTCTCTCAGATACATGATAGTCATCATTCTAGAGTAGTCATCAACAAATAGAATAAAGAACTTTTCTCCAGTATAGCTCTTAATTCCAATAGGTCCACACAAATCAGTATGTACAATTTCTAAAATTTCTTTAAACTAATAGTTTTTACTTTTAAAGCTAGTATTTCCTTTCTTACCAATCTGACAACTCTTGCATAGACCAACATTAGGTTTATTTATACTAGGAATGCCTCTTACTTTCCTAAATTTGCTTATTTTTACTAGGTTATCAAAATTCACATGACATATCCTTCTGTGCCATAACCAACTTTCTTCAACTTGAGCAATAAAACATGAACATTCACCAAGTTCAAGATAGAACGAGTTACTTTTTGTTTGTATGCCTAATCCAATTGTCTTTCCTTTGTCATCCAGTAGTCTTGTCTTTCCATGCATGAATTCTACCTTTAATCCAATATTGATTAGTTGTGCAACACTCAAAAAATTATGTTTTAGTCCTTCAACCCAATAGGCATTATCACATACAAGCTCTTTGGTTAGTGAGAATTTTCCCCTTCCTTTTATGAAACAAGGTTCATTATTACCAAACCTCACACTACCACCATCATAGTCTTCAAAATGTTCAAAATTTGTTTTGTCACCAGATATATGATAAGAACAACCACTGTCTATGATCCATGTATCATTTTTTCTTACATGAGAGATAACTGCCATCTTATCTTCCTCATCATTATTAGATTCATCTTTCACAACAATGTAAACTATTTCATCTTCACTATTATTAGAATCCTTTGAGTCCTTAGCCATGAAACATGTTTTCTTACCTTTGTCTTTGAATGATTTGAAGTCTTTCTTGCCATTACACTTATGACCTTTCTTGTCATCCTTGCTTTTCTTGGTTGGGCTCCTAGCAACAACATGACCAATTTCGTCACATGAAAAATAGATTAAAGGAACCTTACCTTTGTATTTTCCTTTGTGTCTAGAATATTTTCTTTCAAATAGAGCTTCAACCACCTCATGTTCACTGTCAGAACTCTCTTCTAATTCTTCTTCACTTTCTAACTAAGAATCCTTTATCTTCTTGCCCTTTTCTTTGAGTGAAATCTTGGCTTCAAATTCTTATTCAATGTTTTTGGAAGCTAGAACATAGTTGTCATAGTTGTCTAGCTCAAATGTAGTCAATCTTCCTACTATGGCCTCTAAATTTATCTTATGATTTGCTTCACATCTTCTTTCTTGAATTGTAAAAAATCTAATTGCATAAATGGGAAGCAATGTTCTAAGAACTTTACTTACAACTGTTTCCTCCTTGATATCTCCTCTAGAAGTCTTGATTGCACTGACACTTGCTTTGACTCTTTCAATATATTTAGCAATTTTCTCATCCTCATCTGATCAAATTGTCCTCTTAGACTTTCTACTTTGGCTCTCTTCACACTATCATCACCTCCATAGATATCTTTTAGCTTGTTCCACATAACAAAGTTTTGTAGTCCTTGATATAATCAAATTCTTCATAGCTTAGGGGTGATGCAATGCCCATCATCATGATATTATGAGTCTTTTTCTTAGCAATTTCATTGACAGATAATGTACCAGTAGGAGTTGTATATTTTTCATCAAGATATTTCAATCTTGTATCTCCAATGGAAGCCAGATGGAGTCTCATGAGACCTTGTCATGCTAAAAAGTTATCCCTATTAAGCCTTGAAATATCCCTCTTGTAAGACATCTTAATCTTTAGCTTAGATCCTTTAAATCCTTCTTACAAACACCAAAAGCTTTCATACCAATTGTTGGAAATAGATATGGAGTAACTAAAAGGGGGGGGGATGGTGTGAATCAATTACCCAAAAAATAAATCCATAGATCCCTTAGATGTCTTATAAAACTAGTTACTATTGTCACTTGGCAAGCATACAGAAAAATGTTGTAACTCGGTAGATGCAGTGTATGTTAGCTTATTATTGATCTTTAAGCATTCACAGTGACAAACATGCATGCATAAAAGAAATAACATGAACACATGAGACACCAAATTTAACATGGAAACCCAATATGGGAAAAACCACCAAGTAACTAGCTACTAATTTTCACTCTCCTAAAGTGAGCCCTATTAGGAGCTAAACCTATTTAAGGTTACAAAAACACACTATTAGGTGTGACCTTGTTAGAGGATTTAATCACCCTATTAGGAGTTTCCTTGCTAGAGAACTTTAGAAAAATTCAATAGAACTATTACCTTGTTAGAGGATTTACAAAATGGTTGTTAAACTAGCTCTATTAAGAGATTTAGGAATCACTGCTACAATGGTGAGAAAGTAACAATGACTTGACCTGAATGAGATGCAACTAAATTGCTAATACATATTTCTATTCTGCTTCACTATATCCTCTTTGATCAAATACAACTTTGCTGCTCCTCAAGGACATCTGATCCTTCTTCAAAATTTGCTCACACTTTCCTCTTCACACAATCAACACACTTGCATGCACGCTCATTACACTTTAGAATTCACAACTTGACCTTTTATTTATACCTTAAAAATTATCAAATCAGCTCATTTACAAGTTACCTTTATCAATAATCATTATCTTAGTTGGCTATAATTATTATATTAAAAAATTAAGCTTTATTTCCAAAAGTAATGAAATCCTTCATTGGTCTATTTTGCTTGGTAATCACTACTCCAAAACTGATTTCCAATGTTAACAAATTAAAGCTTGGTGAACATTGCAAAATCTACAAAATCCTTTGGAGACCGAGTGAACTCAGTAAACACTGATTTATTTTTTTTCCTAACCTTGTCAGCTCAATTGCCATTGACTTCTACCACAAAATCCTTCAATGCCTGAGTGAGCTTTGTGGACATAGTTTCCATAGAATAATTTCAAAGAATGCTCGGTAGACTCTAGAATTTTCTTAGCTAACCAACTAAGTTTGGTAGTTACTATTTGCTGACTAATATGATATTTTTGTAACATCAAAGAGAAAACAAAATTAAACAATTGTATCCAACATAATCACCTTGCCTTTCTTCCTTACAAGCTCTTCTTCCTTTTTTGATTCCTCTTCTTCATCTTCACCTTTTCCCTTGGTAAGCATAAGAGGGGAACTTTCTATTTTCAATTTTTAAATCCTCCTCTTACCTTTATTTACTACCTAAGGAAGCTTAATCTGAAGTTTTATTCTAGCTTTAGCTTCATCATATGTTCCAAAGAAAGGTGACTTTGGGTCTACATGATCATTCACCAGGGCTTTAATCATCTCCTTTGTCTCATCAATATTAACCTCATAAGGAAGAGGTTTCACCCATACTATCCTAGGCCTTACAACCTGGATGTACACTCTATCACAATCAACCATAAAACAAACATCATTGTTGTAGTCCTCAACCAATTTTAGTTGAATCTGGAACCTGTTATTCATCTTTTTCTTGAATACCTCAAAATAGTTGTCCATTAAACTATCAATATTGTCACCCATCTCTATAATAAACTCATTAATCTGATGCAAAATTGGTGTGTGCTTTTTCCACACAACTAAGCCTTTGGAGGGGAAAAATTTTTGAAAATAAAAGAATAAACAAGTCTGTAGAGAATCAAGTTTGCATGGATTGTTCTTTGAGGTTCTAATGCTTTCCATGTTCTTATTCAATTGTTTCAACATTAAATCTACTATGTTATATTCCAAAATTTTCTTAACAACCTTATATGCTAGGTCAATAGCTTCACACAACACACTATTTAGTTGATTAGAGCTATATATCTTATGAGCAATATTCCAAATCTGAGTTCCACATTAGATACATTGCTAATTTTTGATCCTCTACCATCCCACTTGGCTAGGGTTTTCTTTTGAAGCTCATCCCAACCTAGGGTTTTTGTAACTTTATCCTTGTTAAGCATAGGGAGTCCAGTAATATGATGAATCATATTCTTTGTAATAAAAACTAGCTAGTCTAACCATAATTGACCATTATAGACCTAGCTCAATATATATCTAATCCATTTGATTTGAAAGTCTCTTGGTAGGTGCAGAATATGGGTTAAGCCTTTCTCTTCTAGGTGTTTGTGCTCGGGCTTAAGAGTACCATGCACATAGAGTTTTCTTAGGGAACTATCCATTTCTAGGGTTCCTATTTCTTGTACAACACATTTGAAATGGGTTCAAATATCATTGATAAGGAATATGTTTGATAGAATTTGCAACTGAGCTCCATTAGAATCAAGGGATTCTGCAATTACTAGTACCAATTTGAAATTCAAAGCCTTCCACTGAACAACTCACACCAACATCTCCCATCCTTTCTTCACCTTGTTGTTGCTACTACTAGATTCCATGATCACTCAGTAGACTAAGAAAATTCTTCATAGAAATTTTCTGCAAATTATGCTCAAGATCACTAGAATTCTTTGCAAATCACTCTTCTCTAGATATGCTGAAATGAGGGTGCAAATGAAATCAAATTCTTTCCTTTTGAAAAAAATTTCCATTGATGCTCAATATGATGAGAGCCATAATGACATAGTGCATGATAGGTTGTCATCCACTATCTGTGCAAATTACACAGTCAAACCTTGAAACTCAACAACCAAACAAAACTTTGTTACTCCTAAACTCACTCAATATGACCTAACATTGTGCGGTGAATACTAATGCTAAAATTTTGTGATCCCTCTATATCTGGAATACTAATTTGGATCCTTTCTTCCTTTTAATTGGAACTATTTAGGACATGACCTTGTAAAGACAATTCTAGTCCTTCCTTAAGAACTTAATTGGAAATGGTGGAGTAACTCACTTCTTGAGTGACATGACCATCATCACTTGGAGTAGCATGCTTTCTAGATTTAGAAACCCACTACTGTCTCATCTACTTCCTAATGTTATTAGATTTTGCTTTCTTTTCTTCTTCAACTCTACCTATATCCATGCAATTCTTAGCTATATGACCAATTTTAGTACATGTGTAACATTTTATTGTAGTATGCTTTCTTCTCAAGTGATGCCTAGCATAGTTTACATCAATGTGTCCATATTCTCCATAGTGATGACATCTACACCAAGTATTATAGTCCCAACCAAATATTTCCTTTACAAATTGTTCAACTGGAATGAATGGTTTAGATCTGCATTCAGATGCATTGTTACCTTATTTCTTGTATTTGTGACATTTTCCTTCAAACTTTGGTTTCTCCTTGCATTCATTAGCTTTATGACCATGCTGACTGCAATTGTAGCATTTTCCATTAAATTTTGCCTTTCCATTGCTCCAACATTTTTTGATGTATGGCCTAACTTACCATAGTAATTGCAAGTAGGTTTTTGATTCCTTTGAGCACCTTATTGTGTGGATTCACCTTCTTCTTTGTATCCAAATCTTGCTTTGTGCTTTTTTCCTATAAAGATTCTGCTCATTTTGCTAATTCAATTGATCCACGTCTACTTTGGATTTCATTATTCTTTCATCAAGTTTCTTCTCATAATTTAGATCAACTTTCAATCTTTCATTGATTTGCCTTTCAGTGTTCAAATCATTCCTTAACCTTTCATTTTCAGATCTAAAACTCATGATTTCTTTATTTACATTAGAGAGCTCATTGATAAGACTTTCTTGCTAAAGAGATTGATTTTGAGTTTCATTGTTTCTTACCTCCAAGTCTTATTTTACCTTATTTCTTTGTTCCAAAATTTCACATAATCTAAATGTCTGAATACCCACAAAACTTAAATACTCCATTATAAAGTTGGCTTGTTAAGGATTACAATGATCACTCTTGATGATCTACCTTGTTAGGAGCAATTAAAATTGCTAGGTCAACCTTGTTAGAGGTTTTACAAACATACAATGAAGTATGCACTTGATAAAGAGATTTAAGAAAAGACTGTTAAGTCTCCCTTGTTAAAGGATTTGAAGTTGATTCTCCTATTAGGATGAAATAGTAGATCTAACTTACAACTAAATTTTTGATTTAGATCTTTGAAGTACTGATAACCTCTTAGTGATAGATGTAACTTGACTACTCCTAATTAGACCTTGCTATATACTTTACTCTGTTGTTGATTCACATTCACATGTTAATCATCACATTCACTTTCAGTCTTCTCAAAACATTACTACATCATGCTTGGGTATGATACAATACATTACATATATACCAACCCAATTCTCATAATAACAAGGTTGGCCAAAACACAAGTTAACACCAATATTACTGAGTTAGCCCAAATGTAGAAACTCAGGTTCCAAAAGCTAACTTGGTGAATTTTTGATACTTGACATCCACTACATTACTCGGCATCATCATGCATTTGGTAGAAGTAGAGGCTGGATCCATACTAATCACTCAACGTAGCTTTGAACCTGGTGAACATTAGAGACTCAGTAGATATAGTGTTACTCTGTAGAAACTGAATACCATGTTTACCATGCCTATACTCGATAAACACTACTCATCCTATCACTCAATTAACATTTTCTTCACATCACAAGAACTAATGACTTAGTAGATATTGTGAAGCATAGTAACCACTGAACTAGTCAGTAAGAACTAAACTACTTGATCTAAACTACTGAACTTCACACTACATGAATTCACTTGGTAACCATTGGAATGCTCGATGTGAACTGTGAAACTTGGTAACCACTGAATTGCTCGGAAAACACTGGAGAATGAATGAAGAGCTCAATAACCATACAAAATATGAATAAGTGTTGTCACTAATAACAAACACAACTTAATTCCAACATCTACTTAATGAGATCTCTTCCTTGCATTTTTTTTTTTGTCTTCCATTCTTGTTTCCCATAAAAAAATTATAAAAATAAAAAAAATTTCCCATGCCTTAATATAATCATAGTAACTTTATAAAAAAAATTATTAACTATCAATTTTTGGTTTTACTATCAAACTTTTTTCATCATCAAAACAATAACATTTTGTGGAAAAGTGATTTTAAAATACCTTCATTCTGACACAACCATTGAATGGATATGAATTTAGACAACCCCTTACCTACTCTCTCAAGACAAACATCAATGCCTCACACTCAGGTTTCACAACTGAGATTTTCTAAGCTTTTACAAGCACTAGTAAATGTGATATGATAAGTCCATAGAATTTAAGGAGAAACCTATCACACACATTTCGAAGGGGCATTAATTAAATATTTTTCAAATAGTACCTTTCACCCTATTTTCCACTAAGACCACTCTCACTAAATGTAGTTTTCCATACAACATAAATTAGGCAGCTCACAAGAAAATGGTAGAAATGTGTCTTTTCTAGGGACAACTTTTAAGTATTCATTCTTATTGACTACTTTAAAAAAACCAAAAATAGAAAAGCATTGGCAAATGAAAAGTTCAATAAAATTCTACCACAGTGACTATTCATTTAACAATTATATGTAATTAATAGTAAAATCAATTTTAAAAGATAAAAAATTGGAAGAGCACTATAAAAACATCATATTAGATCACTATTTTGAAAATAATAAATTGATCACATTAGACAATATAAAAAGAAAAAAGAGACACCTAGTGTGTGCCATAGTACCCTGCTATGACACGAATTAAAAATAGATTGTGGTAATTAATACTAATTAGACATTCACTTTTATCCAAAGAAGGTTGTGTGAGGTGGAAGATGAAATGATTATTTTTTTGAAAAATCTAATCAACTTGTCACAAATATGGAAAAGATAAAGTTGTAATTAATGCATGATAGAGTTGTAAAAAATATTTATATTTTTGTTGAATAAAATTGAATTTTCTCTATACCAAAAATCATATGGTCCAATAGAATGAACGAAAATGTGATTTATAAAATAATAAAAAAATATAAAAAGATATAAATATTTGAAGTTTCTTTTAATCTTGTAAATTTTATGAGTCAATTGATCAATTGAATTGAAAAATTGAACTAAATGAAAGCATTAGTATCCTACTAGACAACATACTAATAATTAAAATTGAATTAGAACAAGAGATCCGTTTAACTATGAAGTAATTAATTGAAAAGACAAAAGTCCAGATATATTCACTCTTCTGATTTATTAAATCAATTAATTGAAAAGGACAAAAGTGATATGTATTCCCTCTCCTCATTTATTACAATCAAGTGAATGAAAGGTTTAAAAGAGTGAATTGGACATAAGCCTTTTCACATACAAAACTAAAAGAGTTGAAAGGGAATCAAATGTAGGAGCAATTGGAAGGCAAGCATAAAATGGCTACTACTACTATTGATGCAAGCGTACAAACCCAACCTGATTTCAAAAGACATTCTTGTAAAGTGATCTAGAATGATCTAGCAGGTTCTCTATCAAGCGTTCCATTTGGGGTTTTACTGGTAGAAGATATCAGGGCTTTTATTCATGTAAAGCTTGACGAGTTTGATCATAGCAAATTGTTGAAGATATGGAGGGATGAGATAAAAGGAGGTCATTATGCCCTAGTTAATAAAAGGTTGGATGTGTGGAATGGTTTTCCAAGTTTTTGCAATGTAGACAAGTGGATGTGAATGTCCATGAGTAGATTTCACAACTTGCTATGGCTTGAACAGACATGCCTTGTTACTAAAGAGGCAATTAAAGTTGTTACAGATTGCTCTCATATATTCAAATTTTGAATTCAAATATTCTCAGATATTCAAATTTTGAATTCAGTATTTTCCCAAATTTTATCAGTGAATAATTTTAATTAATTAATTAGTTATTATTTCCAAATTATTATTCTTTAGATATTCTTCAATTAACTTCTCTAAATTAATTAAATAATTTTTAAATTTATTTAATCTACATCTTCACATTAATCAAATAAATTATATTCTTTAGTTGATAATACATTTATGTGTTAATTACAATTAACTATCTACTCCTAAAATTGAGTATTCTATCTATGGATCAACACCCTAAGTCTCATCATGATGACTACTCACTAAGTGGTATCAAGAGTGACTATCAAGCTATAAAGGATATGTTGATCCTTATAGAGAAAGTGATATCAATGTCTAAGAAATATAAATATATAAAAAAATCAGAAAAAAAACATGCAAAGTGCATATTATACTTTACATGTATCAATAAATTTAAAACTCACATGTTCAATGTTGTTGTCATCAATAAAGTTAGTCTTGACAATATACACAATTGTGCATTCATGAAGAAGTAACAAGAGGCATCTCCCCCTACAATATATGCATGTATGATGTCATGTATTAATGGAATTATATAAAAAAGTAAATTTACATGCTATATTTACATTTGGAAATTTAGTTTACACTAAAAACAAGATTTACTTGTCTGGATGTTGGCATTTGATAATTCTCACTCTTGCTAAACTCAATCATGCAAATTATGTAGATGTTGGCATTTGATAATGCTCACTTTTGCTAACCTCACTCATGCCAACCAAGAAATAAAGATGTTGCTAGGCCTCATACAAGGTCAACTCTATATTTGTGGCATGAGTGGTCAACACACATCCTAATAATGATGAATGAAGGCGACTAGCCAAATGAGATAGCATAGAACTAGTACCATCACATGTCAACAATTCCATGTAGCCTATGCTCGGCATGCTAAAATCAACATCATCAAGACCAACATCTAAATTTTGGTGCCCTACACTTGCTAAATGGTTCGTATGTTGTGTCTCTCCCTCTACAACAATAGAATGGTCAGTAGGTGGATCTCGATGCTCACTTCAACTATGGGCATGGTTAGTGTGATGAGAAATACATGGTTGTGCATATCTATTACTATTCACACAAGATCTAGCATTTCATATGGGTGTATCATTATTTTCTTTTGGATAGAAACAAGAAGTTGGGTCTCAAAACTATGGATTGAAATCTCACTTCTTTATAAATGGGCACCAATATTAGGCTTGGTTGCTCAGTAAAAATTTCAAAAAATAGGTGCCTAACTTCAAAAAATTGAACAAATTAATTTTTTTAAAATTGGCACCCATGTTTTAGTTTTATAAAATGGGTGCATGTTTTCAAAAAATAATTTAAAGAAATTTGGGGTACTTAGAATGCATTTTTAAAAGTCAATTTTAGTTTTTTGAAATGGGCACCCATATTTTTAACTTTAAATAACAGGCACCTATTTCTTAAAACATGGGGTAGGATTTTTTCTCCCAACTTGGTTTTTGGTTCTAGTTAGGTTTGGTGGGACCAAGGCTATGCCTTGATCTCTTAAGATTTGGCTAAGGCATTAAAATTATGAGTTTGGGTCTTTTTTGTATTTTTAGAGGGTCTTCTTGATCAATTTTTTTGATGAAATTAAAACCCAATAGAGCTCTCATTATCCTAATTTGAGAAACATAAATTTCATAGTGTTATAATTTTTTTTTTTTTGCATTCTTTTTAATCAAAAGTGGTACCTAAATCTAAAATAGTGAGGTTCACTAAAACTTTAATAACATTTTAAGTCATGATTTTTTTAATTAATTAAAAATTTAGAATTTTAGAAACTCCTTATTGTACAAATTAACAGAGAGGAACTAATAAAAAAAATTAGCTCCATGTTTTGTATAAGGAAGGGACCAATAATCATGTGATATTTTAGGTTTAATAGACAGTGAATCAAATCACTACAAACCTCATTTTCAATAACAATTTTTTTTAGTAAGACATGATTGAACCTATTTAGACATAATCAAATATCATTTATAGTAGAAAATAGTAACATCATCCTAAAACATCATAAACATATTATTATCTCACATCATTTTAGACATATTCAATAATTAATTATGTCTAAGATGATTTTCCCCAAACTTAATAGGACCTAATTTCCAAGAGTGGAGTCTCAAAGGGTGTTTGACCACCTCTACTATTCGAAAATCTAGTGACCACATAATAGATTTCATCACTTCATCTACAAGATTCCCTTTTCCCTTAGTGCTAGCAAACATTCTAGACCATATGAAATTTATATTTATTACATAATTGTGAGTTAAAATTATAACTCATAAAAAACATATATTAATATATAACTATCTAGTTGTCTATTATAAAATCCCATTTTTAAATAATTCAAATTCAATTAGAACAAGAGATTAATTTAACTATGGAGTAATTAATTGGAAAGACAAAAGTCCAGACATATTCACTCTTCTCATTTATTAAATCAATTAATTGAAAAGGACAAAAGTTATATGTATTCCCTCTCATCATTTATTATGATCAAGTGAATGTAAGGTTTAAAAGAGTGAATGACACACAAGCCTTTTCACATACAAAACTAGAAGAGCTGAAAGGGAATCAAACACAAAAGCAATTGGAAGGCAAGCATAAAATGGCTACTCCTACTGTTGATGCAAGTGTATAGACCCAACTTGATTTCAAAAGACATTCTTGTAAAGTGATTGAGAATGATCTGGTGGGTGCTCTATCAAGAATTCCATTTGGGGTTTTACTGGTAGAATATGTTAGGGATTTTATTCATGTAAAGCTTGACAAATTTGATCATAGCAAATTTTTGAAGACATGGAAGGATGAGATAAAAGGAGGTCATTGTGCCCTAGTTCATAAAAGGTTAGATGTGTGGAATGATTTTCCAAATTTCTACAATGAAGACACGTCAGTGAGAATGGCCATGAGTAGATTTCATGATAACTTCCTATGGCTCGAACACACATGCCTTGTTACGAAATAGACAATTAAAGCTGTTACAGGTCTCTCTCATATGGCAACGACTATCCAGGTAGTTTGTTTGACTGCTTGGATGACCCATCCTCGTGGTATACCCAAATTTTTAATCATATAAAATTTTATTTGGGCCACCACTCATATACTTTTCTTTTCAATGGTTGCTTCATAATTTTAAAAAAAATATTATAACTATTGAAAAGATAAACACATTATTTGGATGGACATGATAGTTTGAATGCACTTAACATCCTACAAAACCTCAAAGTGTATGGCCTAGCAGGATGAACATATGAGGTAGGGTGGGATGCATGGGGATGCCATGAGGATGGGTCATCTAGGCAGTGGAATGAACTGCCTGGATAGTCATTGCCCTCTTTCTCAATGCTAGGCATGAATTCAACATTTTTTCTTTGACGATAGACAAATTATATAGTTCCAAGGCCAAGGAAAAAGTAACATGCTTTAGATCATATATATCATACTACTATAATGATATAATAGTAAGGTCAATGAATTCGATGATAAAGATCATTTTTTAATAAAAAAGATATAGCACAATGGTGTAAAAACAATAACAGCTTTTTGTTGGAATTATGAATGAAGTAACTGAGAGGGGGGGTTGAATCAATTACTAAAAAAATAAATCCTAATCCCTTAGATGTCTTAAATAACTAGTTACTACTATCACTCGGTAAACACATCACAAAAATGTTGTAACTCGATAGATTAACTTATTACTAACCTTTAGCATTCGTAATTATTAGCATGCATGAAAAAGTAAATCACATGAGCACAAGAGACACTAGATTTAATGTGGAAACCTAATATGAGAAAAACTACCAAGTAACTAGCTACCAATTTTCTCTCTTCTGAATGAGCCCTATTAGGAACCAAACCTATTAAAGGTTACAATACACACTATTAGGTGTGACCCTGTTAGAGGATTTAATCACCCTATTAGGAGTGGCCTTTCTAAAGGTCTTTAGGAAAATTCAACTAAATTGTCACCTTGATAGATGATTTACAAAATGGCTATTAAACCAACTATGTTAAGAGATTTGAAATCACTACTAGAATGGTTAGAAAGTAACAATGAATTGACTTGAATAAGATGCAATTGAATTTGCTAACTACAAATCTCTATTTTGCACCATTAGATCCTCCATGATCAAATATAGCTTTGTTGCTCGTGAATGATCTCTAATCATTCTTCAAAATTCACTTTCACAATAATCAATCCTCCTTCACATTCATATCACATAAAATCCACAACACACTTAAGAACGCACAACTTGACCTCTTATATATACCATTTAGATTATTAAGTTGGCTCATTCACACGTTACATTTACCAATAAACCATATATCAGTTAGCTACAAATGTTACATTAAACAAATAAACTTTATTTCACAAAACAATGAAATCCAATATTGGCCAACCCTGCTCAGCAAGTACTACTTTCAGAACCAATTTCCCGAGTTAACCATCTTAACTCAATTAACATTGCAAAATTTTCAAAATCCTTTGGCTACCAAGTTAACTTGGTAAGAACTAAATTTCCATCACTATCCATGAGAGCTCAGTAAGAACTCTTTCTTGTATTATTTTCCTTTGATGACTGAGTGATCTTGGTAACAACTAAATTGCTTTTGCTAACCTTGAAAGCTTGTTAACAACTTTTTGCACAAGGTAAAGCCTAAGTTTGCTCAGTAAACACTGTAAACCTTCTTTGCTAACATTCTAAGCTTGGTAGACCCTATCTTTTTCCTTGCTAACCAACTGATCTTGATAGACTCTGTTTGATGACTAATATGACATTTGTGTAACATCAAAGAAAACACTTAATTGAACAATTGTAACCAACAATTTCCCTCTTTGACATTGATGGCAACACAACATGTTAGCAGAATAAAATTTGAAAACAAGTCTTTTCTGAAAAAATACTTCTCCCTCTTATACAAAACTCCTTGAATATAGTTATCTCCCTCTTTCATAATAATCTCTCCCTCTTATATAAACTCTCTTTGTCTTGAAAATTCTAGAAAGATATGATAGTAAAATCTTGCTCTTTGACAACACATGCCAAAGAAAACATAAACTAAATGAATAGAAATGTACCTTAT
Source organism: Cupressus sempervirens (assembly GCA_028749045.1). Lineage (NCBI taxonomy): Eukaryota > Viridiplantae > Streptophyta > Pinopsida > Cupressales > Cupressaceae > Cupressus > Cupressus sempervirens. Next base: position 505,868,311 of record CM053788.1, read on the forward strand.
GTACTAATTCATATGCAATATCTTCATTACTTTGCTGCATCAACTGATAGATCTTCAATTCTGTTTCTATCGATGCATCACTAAAACTATATTTTAGTGAGCTTTAGATAGGGGAATGATCCCTAACTTACTTCTTAGATACAAGAATGCATCCTTGGGTAAAGGCTTGATGAATATGTCAGCAATTTTTTCCTTTGTATCGACATATTCCAATCTGATTTCCTTATCCTGCACCAATTCTCTAACAAAGTGATACTTTATAACAATATGCTTGGTTTTTGAATGCATCACTAGATTCTTGGATATGTTAATTACACTTGTATTGTCACAAAACATTACAACAAGTTCTTTGATTTCTTGCTTCATACCTTCCAATAATTGTTTGAACCAAACAATGTTTGAATAGTTTACTACTGCTACAACATATGTAGCCTCTGTTGTGGACTGGGATGTACAATTCTGCTTTTTACTTCTCCAAGAAACCAACCTCTTTCCAAGAAAGAAATCTCCTCTACTTTTACTCTTTCTATCATTAACCTTCCCTACCCAATCTGCATCAGTGAACACTTTTAAATCTAAATTTCCTCCAAGTTTATACCACAATCCATAATCTTTAGTTCCTTTCAAATATCTCATGATTCTTTTGATTTTCATCATGTGATTTTCTTTTGGTTTTGCTAAGAATCTTTCTACAATTTGTACTACACGAGCAATGTTTAGTCTTGTATGTACTACATACTACAACTTTCCAATCATAGTTCTATACAATGTCTAATCCACTTCCTTTGATTCATCATTCTTGGTAAGTTTCAATCCAATACACATAGGAGTCCCAACTAGTTTGCAGTCTTCCATACCAAACTTTTTCAATATCTCCTTGATGTATTTAGATTTAGTGATGTAGATGTCTTTCTTACTCTAATGAATTTGAAGACCAACAAAGAATTTGATCTCACCAAACATTGACATTTCAAATTCCTTGTTCATTTTTTCTAAAAATTCTTTGCAAAGATCATCATTTCATGTGAATAAAGTATCATCTACAAATATTTCTACCAAAAAAATCTTATTATTTGGTCCTTCCTTTATGTACAAGCTACTGTTATGATTAGATCTTTGAAAACCAATCTGAATAAAATACTTATGCAATCTTTCATACCATTCTCTAAGGGCTTGTTTCAGACTATACAATGCTTTATGTAATTTGTAGACCATGTCCTTCTTGTCTAGATCAACAAAACCTTTAGGCTATTCAATGTAAAACTTTTCATCTAGTATACTATTGAGAAATGCTAACTTGGCATCCATCTGATAGACTTTGAATCCGTTGTATGCAGCGTATGCAAGTAAGGTTCTGACACCTTCCAATCTTACAATAGGAGAAAAAGTCTCTCCATAGTCTAAACCTTCTTCTTGAGAGTATCCTTTTCATACTAGTCTAGCTTTGTTCCTTGACACCTTACCATCTTCATTTAACTTGTTTCTAAATATTGACTTAGTTTCAATCACATTTTTGTCTTTAGGCCTAGGTACAAGAGTCCATGTTTTTTTTTTTCTCTATTTGTTCTATCTCTTCATTCATAGCTTAAATCTATTTTTCATTTTCTAATGCATCTTTTCTATTTCTGGGTTCAATATCAACAAGTAAACAAGTGCCTTTCAACTTACTTCTTGTCATTGTTCCTTCAGATTTATCTTCAATGATCTAATATGGTGCATGATGCTTCCTGACATACTTGGCTAGTACAAGCTCCTTGCCTTTTGAATGACTTGTATTGTTATCCTTTTGTGCTTCAACTTATAGTTCTTGTTCTAGTTGCTCAAGCTTAGTAACTATTGATTTGGTAGCTTCTATTTGCAATTTAAGTCCTTGCAACTCAGTAGGCATTAGCTCGGCTTGAACTTCCTACAACTCAATTACAGAAGATGTTGGAGTAGAAAATTTTTGATTTACAGGTATGCCTGGCACTGTATTAGGTTCAATGAAAAAAAATCTCCTAAGGTCTTCAAGTTCTATTTTTCTTTCTTCTTTAGTTCTTTTTGCAAACTCATCAACTTTTATATGTGCACTTTCTATAACTTTGTGAGTTGACAAATTCAAACATCTATATGCTTCACTTTTGCAAGAATATCCCAAAAATATTCCTTCATCACCCTTCACATCAAATTTACCTTTTCTAGATTCTATCAAAATGTAACATTTGCTTCCAAATACTTTTAGGTAACTTACGTTGGGATTGTAGCCATACCATAATTGATAGGGGGTTTGGAATGAGTCTTTTTTCAGTTGTACTTGATTCAAGATATGAACTGCAGTATTGATAGCTTCCTTCTAGTATTTTATAGCAATGCTTTTTTCAATCATTAAGGTTCTTGCACAATGCATGATTGATCTATTCCTTCTTTCAACTATTCCATTTTGTTCAAGAGTTCCAGGTGTTGAAGCCTGTCTTTTGATCCCCCTTTCAATGCAAATGTTATTGAACTCATGTGCAATAAATTCACCTCCTCTATCTAACTTTAAACATTTTAGTATTTTGCCTATTTCATTTTTCACTCTGACCAAATACCATTTGAACTTCTCAAATGCTTTTGATTTCTCTCTTAGGTACATGATAGTCATCATTCTTGAGTATTCATCAACAAAAAGAATGAATAACTTTTCACCAGTATAACTTTCAATGTCAATAGGTCCATACAAATCAGTATGCACAATTTCTAAAATTTCTTCAGACCGATAGTTCTTTCTTTTAAAGCTATTATTTTCCATCTTGCCAATTTGGCAATTCTTGCATAGACCAACCTCAGGTTTCTTTATGTTAGGAATGCCTCTTACTTTCCTAAATTTTCTTATTTTTACCAAGTTATCAAAGTTCACATGGCATAACCTCCTATGCCATAGCCAACTTTCTTCAACTTCAGCAATAAAACATGAGCATTCACCAAGTTCAAGATAAAATAAGGTACCTTTTGTTTGAGTACCTGATCCAATCGACATACCTTTGCCATCCACCAATCTTGCTTTTCCATGCATGAATTCCACTTTGAATCTATTATTGAGTAGTTGTGCCACACTCAATAGATTATGCTTTAGTCCTTCTACCCAATATGCATTATCACATACAAGTTCTTTGGTCAGTGAGATTCTTCCTTTTCCTTTTACACAACAAGGTTGATTATTACCAAATCTTACACTACCACTATCATACTCTTCAAAATGTTCAAACTTAGTTTTATCACCAGTCATGTGATGAGAACAACCAATATCTATAATCCATGTATTATTTTTTATCACATGAGAAATGAGTGCCATTTCTTCATCATTATCAGACTCATCCTTTACAACAATGTAAACAATTTCATCTTCTCCTTCATCATCAGAATCATTAGAATCTTTAGCCATGAAACATGTTTGCTTACCTTTATCTTTGAATGATTTGAAGTATTTCTTGCTATTGCACTTGTGACCTTTCTTCTCATCTTTGTTCTACTTATTTTGGCACCTAGCAGCAATATGTCCAATTTCTTCACAAGAAAACTAGATTAGAGGAAACTTACCTTTGTATTTCCCCTTGTCTCTTGAATATTTCTTTGCTAGCAGAGCTTCAACTACCTCAAGATCACTATCTAAACCTTGTTCTGATTCTTCATCAGTCTCTGAATGAGGATCCTTTATCTTCTTTCTTTTTCCTTGAGTGAAAGCTTGGGTTCAAATGCTGATTCAATGTTCCTGGCATCTAAAACATAATTATCATAATTGTCCAGCTTGAATGCAGTCAATCTACCAACTAGGGCCTCTAGATTTATCTTATGATTTGCTTCACATCTTCTTTCTTGAATCAAAAAGACTCTGATTGCATAAATAAGAAGTAGATTTCTAAGAACTATACTTATAATTTTCTCCTCCTTGATATCTCCTCTAGATCCTTTGATTGCACTAATACTTGCTTTAACTCTTTCCATGTATTTTTCTATGTTTTCATCCTCTCTCATTCTCATCTAATCAAATTTTCCTCTCAAACTTTTTTCTTGGGTTCTTCTTACATTATCATTACCTCCATAGATCTATTTTAGTTTGTTCCACATTTAAAAAGTAGTTTTGCAATCCTTGATGTCATCAAATTCTTCATAAATTAGAGTGGATGCAATATCTATCATCATATTGTTATGAGTCTTCTTTTCAGCAATATCATTGATAGATAATGTACTAGTAGGTTTTGCATATTTCTCATCAAGGTACTTCAGCTCTGAATCACCAATAGAAGCTAGATGAAGTCTCATCAATCCCTGCTAAGGCTAAGAAGTTGTCCCTGTTAAGTCTTGGAATTGCCCTCTTGTAACACATCTTGATCTTTATCTTAGACCCTTGAAATATTTTCCTAAAAGCACCAAAAGCTCTAATATCAATTGTTGTAATTATGAATGAAGTAACTCAGAGGGGGGTAAATCAGTTACCAAAAAAAAAAAAGTTTTGATCCCTTAGATGTCTTAAATAACTAGTTATTGTTGTCACTTAGTAAACACATCAAAAAAAATTTGTAACTTGGTAGATTAACTTGTTACTGATCTTTAGTATTGATAATTATTAGCATGCATGCAAAAGTAAATCACATGAGCACAAGAGACACCAGATTTAATGTGGAAACTCAATATGAGAAAAACCACCAAGTAACTAGCTACAAATTTTCACTCTTTTGAAGTGAGCCCTGTTAGGAGCCAACTCTGTTAAAGGTTACAATACACACTATTAGGTGTGATCCTGTTAAAGGATTTAATCACCCTGTTAGGAGTGGCATTGCTAGAGGTCTTTAGAATAATTCAACTGAACTGTCACCTTGTTAGAGGATTTGCAAAATGGTTGTTAAACAAACTTTGTTAAGCGATTTGAAATCACTATTATAGTGGTTAGAAAGTAATAATGAATTGACTTGAATAAGATGTAATTGGATTTTTTCATTACAAATCTCTATTCTATACCTTTAGATCCTCCTAGATCAAATATAGCTTTGCTGCTCCTCAATGATCTTTGATCATTCTTCAAAATTTTCTTTCACAATAATCAGTCCTCCTTCACATTCATATCACATCAAATCCATCACACACTTAGAATTCACAGCTTTACCTCTTTATATATATATATATATCATTCAGATGATCAAGTTGGCTCATTCACATGTTACATTTACCAATAAACCATACATCAGTCAGCTACAAATATTATATTAAACAAATAAACTTGATTCCACAAAACAATTAAATCCAACATTCGCCAATCCTACTGGGTAACTACTACTTCCAAAATCAATTTCTTGAGTTAACCATCTTAACTTGGTTAACATTGCAAAATCTACAAAATCCTTTGGCTGCCGAGTTAATGTGATAAGAACTAGATTTCCTTCACTGTCCATGAGAGCTCGGTAAGAACTATTTCTTGCACTATTTTCCTTTGATGATCGAGTGATGTTGGTAACAACTAAATTTCCTTTGCTAACCTTGAAATCTTGTTAACAACTGTCTATGCAAGGTAAAGCCTAAGAACACTTGGTAGACATTGTAAACCTTCTTTGCTAACCTTCTAAGCTTGGTAGACTCTATCTTTTTCCTTTCTGACCAACTGAGCTTGGTAGACTCTGTTTGATGACTAATATGACATTTGTGTAACATTAAGGACAACACTCAATTGAGCAATTGTATCAAACACTTCTTTTCTTGATTCTAGATGGTTTGAGTATAGCTACATGCTTTTGGAACCTTAAACTTTATATTATTATTACTAGCACATACATAATTTAAACTAAAACCTATTGGTTCAAAGTTCTAAAATAGCTTGAATTTATAATTATTGTCTTAAATACATTTATTTTAAATTTTTAATCTACATTAGTGTTTTACTTATTAATGTCCACATTCCCTATTCTCCAACCAATGGTTGATTAAAGCAATCAGTGTTGTCAACACAATTGGGTAGACTATTTCCTCCTTGACTTCTCTCTACCCACATGGATGGAAGATAATTTAGTTAACTATTTTTTTTGGTTAGCAATCCAAAGATCTCTGCTAGTATAGAGGCACTGAGAATTCTCTATAAATAGAGAGAAATTGTAACACATTGTGTGCAACCAAATTTGTTGTCACCATTATTTTCATTGTAATTTTCAATAGGGCATCAACAAGCTAGTTTGTAAAAAAAAGAAAAAGAAAAAAAGAGAAAAGTGTAGCCAAATCTCCTGTCACCATTATTTTTCTTCTAATTTTCAATATGGTATTAGAGCTATTAGATTTTTTGGGCTATGATTTTATTTGAGCATGTCAATGTTTGATTTTTGTTGATTCTTGAAGTTGTTGTTTTAAATGTGACATAGAAGATATGTTGCTGCCAAATGAAAATAAAGGTTGATCATTGAAGTCAATGAAGAGAACTTGTCAAGATCAAAATAGTGATGGTTGTAGTAAGAGGTGCATTATCAGTTGTGCCCAACACCTCAAAATATTTTTATTTCCTCTTAGTTTTACATATTGATGAACCATGTATCTGAAAAATATTCTTAGAGAACTAGCAAGCATAGTGACTGGGTACCCATGTGACTTGGTAGATGGATTATTTTTCATATGGACTCAATATTATTATGCATGAGAAAAGTTTCGAGAAAGTTTCCTCATTATTGAAAAAATATTTTTTTGAAGTTTGAAGGATTTGTGGTAATCCAAAACCACTTGTTTAGGAAGATCTATTGAACAGTTTGTGGTAAGCCAAAACCACTTGTTTGGGTGAAAGACCCTAAAGTATTTTTCAAAGAGTTTTTGGTAAGCTAAAACCACTTGTTTAGGTGAAAGACCCTAAATCATTTTAAAAAGATTTTGTGGTAAGCTAAAACCACTTGTTTGGGTGCAAAACCTAAAAGTTTTTGGAAAGGTTTGTGGTAAGCCAAAAAAATTGTTTGGGTGAGAAATGAAAAAGGAAAATCAATTACATTAGTTGGGGCAAATCCCAAGTGGTTAAGGGTCAATTGGTTAAAAACTCATATCATCATGACATGAAAGAACAAACTGATAATGAGAAGGGGATGACGATTTGTTATGTTGTAAAATAGGTAACTAACAAGGCTCAATACTAGGACCTATTCTATTTGAATTTATTCTCTAATTTCTCCCACATATATAATCTCTAGTGGTAGAAATTATAGGAGGGTGTTGGAATAATAGATATCTCCACCTTATGCTGCAACCGAATTTTTGTTCTATTCAATGATTATTGTTGACTAAGCAAATTTGTTGTGCACATTCACTATTCTCCAGCCAATGGTTGATTAAAACAATTAGTTTTGTCAACACAATTGGGTAGACTATTTCCTCCTTTACTTCTCTCTACCCACATGGACAAAAGATAGTTTAGTTAACTAATTATATCAGTTAGAAATCCAAAGTTCTTTGGTAGTATAGAGGCATTGAGAACTCTCTATAAATAGAGAGAAACTATAACACATTGTGTGTAGCTAGATATGCTATCACCATTATTTTCATTCTAATTCTCAATAAATATGCACAACAAATCTGCTTAGTCAACAATAATCATTGAATAGAACAATAATTTGATTGCAACATGAGGTGGATATATCTACTATTCCAACACAAACACCCTCATCTTTGGTGGTACAAAATATCCTCCCACACTGCACCCTTCCATTGACTCTTGCTAAACAAGTAGAGGAAGTGGAAAATGAAGCTGAAATATTTCGTTCGCCATGCATTGCAATAAGTTGAATCCCATGATGTCACTCTCCTTCACTCAGTAGTCTCTGCCTATTGCAGACTCAATTTCTTTATGTGCTTATACCAATGTTGTAGGATTCCTTAGCAGCTCACTCATTGCCCACTCCTCCACTATCAGAAATGTTTGCATTCCCACGTTTAACATGTCTTGCACACCAGATTATAATGTTTCCTCAACTAGTTTAACACATATTGTAGTAACATTTGTCAGGCCTAAGATGGCCCTAGTTCACTTACTTACAAAGATTAGGGCTTTGATGTCAACCCATGAGATTTTCTGGCCCTTGGTCTCAGCCATTCCTAGCATCACATCTACCATGTCATTTACACAATCTTCTTAATTTGGGTTTCCCTTTTTCGATCTATGTTGAATGTGCTCCTATATTACTTTTTCAGGGAATCCATTAAATTTTTTGTTAATGGCCTTCATACGATGATAGAATCAATGAAATTCGAGCAAGTCAAGAGAAGGAATGAAATCATTAACTAAGAATGCACTGGCCACAAAAAAGACATCTTCAACCATTTGTTTGAAACCAAACCCTCTATTCAATTTGTTGTTAGAATAAGTCCCGCTGGCAAACATCTTGTAGACAATACTTTGTGTAAAGGAGGAGAGCCTCTTCTTTATCTCCATAAATTTCTCTCTATGCTTTCTTTCCTACTAGATGGAGGTGACCATGGTAGACATTCCTTCCTCTCTCATAAATATGAAAGAATCGATTCTCTTCACCATGAGGAGCTCCGCTGTTAATAGCTCCCTTATTTATATCTAGTAGTCTCCATAGTGGCTAAAAGCAACTCCTTTATGATTGTAGGTAACATATTTACATAATGCAAAATTTGGTCTACTTGCAAAGGCCAAATCATGCATTTTTTGAAACTCTTTCACCATGGTAGAAGAAGAGATCACAGTCATGGAGACAAAGCCCAAGCATAAAAAAATAATGGGTCCAGATTTCTTTGACAATGTTGCAAGAGACTAATGAGGGAGGCTTCCCAACAGATGGAGATTTCCTATGAGAGGCCATTGATGTGGTCTAGGGGGCAACTTCAATTTGTTGCCATTTCTACTAAGCTTACAAAGGAAGCAAAAATATAAGATCAAAATCCCAAGTGTTAGGATTAAACCATAGATATAAATAATAATTACATGCAAATGTTACCAATATCTAAAAATAATAGATCACACAAAAAAGAATAGAAAATACCAAGATTTAACATGGCTCACCCAAACCCTAGGCTACATCCAGCAAATAGAAAGTGCAATAATTTTAGGATTGAGTGATTTCAACCTAATTACAATCAATAATCCCTTATAGCTGAATACATCGCAAGAACCAATTTCACATTACAACTATCAAACAATCCCTAACCCTATGCTATTTTATACAAGTATTTTGCCACTTTAGGATTATAATTAATAATTACATGTCGACCCAAAATCTTGATAAAATAGGGCCCAAATTTTTTTTTTTTGGGACAATGCCCCAAGCCCCAAAGAATTTATGAAGTATGTACAATACTTTTCTAATCAGTCACCACAATCTAGAAATCCCCCACTTGGGGACTAATAAGGCTCCACTCTAAATAAAAATCTTCCACTTGGAGATTGATCCTATAGCTATGCCACTACTCCATGAGGCTCCCATTGGATCAAACCACCTTTGACTCTATTATCCTTTTATTCATGTTTAGTCTAGAAAACCAACTGAAGTTGAAGAGGAGTTCAACTTCCCCCTTATTACTACCTTTGTAAACATATATGTTGGATTTTCATCTGTATGTATCTTGTCCAGTTTTAACTATCCATCCTCTAAAATTGATCGAATGAAATGGTACTGCAACTATATGTGTTTGGTCTTTGAATGTAGAGTTGAATTCTTTCCAAGATTGATGGGACTTTGACTATCTATAAAAATATAATTATCCTTTTGAGGGTCTCTCAATTCTTCCAAGAAGAACTAAAACAATATCATCTCCTTGGCTGCCTCTATAGTAGCTACATACTCTACCTCTATAGTGGATAAAGCATTAACCTAGAAACCTACCTCATGGCTGCCCCACCAATACTAAATACATAACCTGTAGTAGTCTGCCTAGTATCAATATCCTTTGCCCAATCTGAGTCAACATAGCCCTGTAAATCAATAGTAGAGCCCCTAAAGTGTAAACACTTATTGGATGTTCCTCTTAGATATCTAAGAATCCATTTGACTATATTTCAATGCTCAATTCTTGGATGACTCATATACCTACTAACAACTCCCACTACATTTGCAATATCTAGCCTAGCACATACCAATGCATACATCAAGCATCCTACATCTAAAGCATAGGGAACCTTGGACATCTTGTCCTCCTCTTCTTGTGTCTTGGGACACATCTCCTTAATCGACTTCAAATGACTAGGTAAAGGTGTGCTGACAGCTTTAGCTTTCTCCATAGAGAAACATTGCAACACCTTCTCAACATAATCAGTCTGAGATAATGTCAATTTTCTATTCTTCCTATCTCTACAAATCTTTACACTAAGGATTTATTTTTCTACCCCCAAATCCTTCATAGTAAGGATTTATTTTTCTGCCCCCAAATCCTTCATAGTGAATGCATGTGCTAACTAGTGTTTTAGCCCCTTAACATGATCCATGTTATACCCAACTACAAGCATATCATCAACATATAAACATAAAATAATGTATCTATCATCATTCAACCTCTTAAAATAAACACAATGATATTAATGACACCTATTATGTCCATGCTCATGCATAAAACTATCAAATTTTAGATACCATTGCCGAGGTGCTTGCTTCACACCATGTAAACTTTTCTTCAATTTGCACACTATGTTCTGCTTACCTTTGACCTCAAATCCATGTGGCTAAGGCATATATATCTCTTCATCAAAATCACCATGAAGGAAGGTTGTTTTAACATCAATTTGATCTAAATGAAAATCTTTAGTAGCCACAAGACTTAAAATAGTACACGTAGAAGCCATCTTAACAATAGAAGAAAGTATCTCATCAAAATCAATGCTCTTTTTTTGTGCAAATCTTTCAGAACTAACCTAGCTTTAAATATTTTCTTACCTTCGTCCTCTTCTTTTAACCTATAAACCCACTTATTCTATAGAGCTCCTTTACTTCTAGGCAATTTGCGTAAATCCCATGTCTGATTTTTTAGCAAAGAGTCTATTTCATATTTCATTGCAATCTCCCACTAAATCTAAACAGCTTCATCATAACATTTAGGCTCACCAACATCTACTAATAAAATAGAATACAAAGAGGGAGAAAATCTTTCTAGAGTTCATTTTCCTTGTTGACCATCTAACATTCAATAGTGTGTGTCATATTTGTTGTTGTTGTTGTTGCACATCATGAGGAATGACTGAAATATCATCTTTTGGAGTATCATCCAACACTACATAATCATCTTCCTTCTTCTCATGTTGTTGCAACAAATATTTGTACAACACTTTCTCATTGAATATGACATCCCTGCTTTTTACAATTTTATAATTTTCAAAATCCCACAACCTATAATGAAATTCATTAATGCCATATCCAACAAATACACATTTCTTTAACTTAGTTTGCAGCTTGGTTCTATTTTTAGAATCTATGTGAGCAAAAGCTTCACAACCAAAGATTTTGAGAAAAGAATAACTCACCTTCTTACTAGTCCATGCTTCCTCTAGAATACCACAATCCAAAGGAGTAGATGGACCTCTATTAATCAAATATATAGCAATACTGATAGCCTTTTCCCACATGTATAAGGTCAACCTAGCATGTAACTTCATGCTCCTTGCACGCTCCATTATAACCCTATTCATGCATTCAGCCACTCAATTTTCTTGTAGAGTCCTTAGAAAGTTTTCTATCTACAAATAGCATTAGTGGAGTAATAATCTTCAAATTCATGATTGCAATACTTATCATCATTATTAGATCTGACACATTTTAATTTTTTACCAATATCATATTCAACCAAGCATTTCCATTTCTTAAAACTTTGAAATACATTCAATTTTTGTCTAAGGAAATAAACCCATACTTTTCTAGTTGCATTATCAATGAAGGTAACATAATAATGAGAGCCACAAAGGGAAGATACCTGAGCCGGTCCCCATACATCTATATGCACAAGCTCTAATTTCTCCTTTTTATTTTCCTTCCCAATCTTCACAAACCTCGCTCTCTTTTATTTTTCATACACACTATTTTCACAGAAATCCATATTAACATATTTTAGAAATGGTAAAGCTTTCTTTGAATGAAGTACTTTCGTACCTTTCTCACTCATTTTACCAAGTCTATTGTGCCACAATGCTATATCAAAATTTACAGCAACTATTTGTTCTCTTTGCTCAATAGCAACAATTATTCCTGAACATTCATTTTTTTCTGAAACAATTAAAGTAAAAGGAACAATATGACCTATACAAATATATAAGGTGCCTACTTTCACACATTTTTCTACTACAATGGAACCTTTTGAAACCATTCAATTTTTATCATTAAAAGTAACTATATAACCCTCATCACCAAGTTGCTTTGCTGAAATTAAATTCCTACTTTGCCTTGGAACATGTCTTACTTCATGTAGTAGCTAATGATTCATATTCTGCAACTTAATCTTAACTTTTCCCTTTCCAACAATCTGACAAGGTTCATTATCCCCCAAATAATCAAGCCCAAAATCCTCTTCAACATAATCAATGAAATAACCTTTATGAGGTGTAGCATGAAATGAAGCATAAGAATCTAAAACTGAGGAATCATCAACACTTTTTAAAAATAGAAGAAAAATATCCTCTTTAAATTTGTTACTTAACACATTTGCCTCTTTGTTTCCATTTGGTTTATCTACTTCATTTTTCTTTTGATTACAACAATCTTTCATTTTATGCCTTAGTTTCCCACAGTACCAATAGTCATTCTCTCAGTTGAGACCTCCTCCCCTTTAACTTTCCTCTTAATTTCCCATGATTTCTAGAATTACTTCCTCTCTCAGTTGTTCTCCCTCAACTTTTTGCATTCAAAGCACTTCCAAATGTAGATCCACCTAAGGATTTTCTATGAGTTTCCTCACTCAAAATAACACTGATTCCATTATCATATTTTAGGGTAGTAGATCCAAGAATAGAATTACTCATAGCCATTACCAAGCCATTCCAGCTTTCAGGTAAAGAACACAAAATCAAGAGAGCTCTAATATCTTTATCAAAATAGATACCTATAGAAGATAACTAACTAGTAATAGTATTAAACTCATTTAAATGATCTATAATAGACCCATCTTCTACCATTTTCATATTAAATAAATGCTTTATGAGAAATACCTTTTTTGAAGTGAAGGGCTTTTCATGCATTGTTTCTAGGGTTTTCGTTAACTCTTATGTTGTCTTTTCTTTTGTAATATTAAATGCCACTGATGGTGCTAGGCATAATAAAATTCTTCTAAGTGCCTTTCTATCTAAAAGATCTTATACATCATTTGACATAGATCTCTAATTTATATTTTTTCCTTCCAATGACTTCCATAAATCCTTTTGATAAAGATACTCCTCCATTTGCATTTTTCATAACTAAAAGTTTTATCCATTAAACCTATCAACCCTTAGCTTACCCTCATCTTCCATTGCTCCCACTCAACTGTGAGACTTTCCTATAGAAGATATAACTAAAAAAAAACTACGCTCTGATACCACTTGTTAGGATTAAACCACAGACATAAATAACAATTACATGCAAATATAAACAATGTCAAAAAATAATAGATCAAACAAAAAAGAACACAAGACACCAAGATCTAACATGGTTCACCTAAACCCTAGACTATGTCCACCAAATAACAAGTCCAATAATCTTACAATTCAGTGATTACAACCTAATTACAATTTGTAATCCCTTATAGCTTAATACTGTCACAAAAGAACCAATTTCAAATCACAGTTATCAAACAATTCCTAACCGTAAGCTCTTTTGTACAAGTATTTTTACCACTTTAGGGTTATAATTAATAATTACATGTCGGCCCAAAATTCATAGTTTTATGGGTCTAGCTATTTATTATCATGGATTTGTTCAAAACTTCTCCAAAATAGCACATCCTATCACTTCTCTTCAGAGGAAAGGAAAGAAGTTTTTATAGACAAAGAAATGCAAGCATTTTGGAAGCTTAAGAAGCTTTTGACTAATGCATTGATCTTAGTAGTACCTAATCTTGTAGGTGATTTCATGGTGTGTACAAATCCTTCCCTTGAGGGAATTGGAGTGGTTTTGATGTAGAATGGATATGTGATTACATATGAATCGTGCAAGCTCAAGGATCATAAGCTAAATTATCCTACACATGATCTTGAGTTAGCAGTGATAGTTCATGCCTTGAGAAGATGAAGACATTTCTTGTTGGAGCACGTATTTGAACTTCATAGTGATCATCATAGTCTCTAGTACATCTTCACATAGCATAATTTGAATGCTTGATAGAGGTAATGGATGGAGTTTCTATGTGAGTATGACTTTGAAGTGAGGTACATTCAAGCGAAAGAGAATGTGGTAGAAAATGCTTTGAGTTACAAGAGACATGTGATATCATCTATGACTCTTAGTGTCAATTTGAGGAGCCATATACATGAGGCACTTGCTACCAATTCTTGGTATCAGGAGGTGTGCAGAGAGATAGATTCAAGGAGAACTTTGGAGGATAAGTTTTTAGTCTATGTCCTAGAGTCAGATGGCCTATCGAGACATTCATGAAGGATTTATGTGCTGCTATTGGATGAGCTTCACACATTGATCCTATCAGAGGCTCATTGTGCACCTTACTTGGCACATCTAAGTGTCAAGAAGATACATGTAGATTTGCGACATTTATTCTATTGGATAGGGATGAAATGCTACATTTTTGAGTTTGTGGCTAGGTGCCTTGAGTGTCAAAGAGTCAAAGCAGAGCACTTGCATTCGGTAGGACTTTTGCAGCCAAATCTCATTCCTTCATGGAAGTGGGACATCATCTGTATGGACTTCATAATAGGATTATCGATGACTTCTCGTTGTCATGATGCTATCATGGTTTTCATTGATCAATTGACTAAGGTGACACATTTATCGTTGATAAGGTCTTCCTAAATTGTAGCTTTTGTAGCTAATGTCTTCATGCATGACATCATGAGACTACATGGTATTCCCTAAAAGATCATTTCAAATAGGAATCTTGTATTCACTTCCACATTTTGGACATTGCTAGGGCATGATGTTGAAGCATAGTTGAATTTTAGTTTGTCATATCACCTAGAGATAGATGGATAGATAGAGAGAGTGAATTAGGTTTTGGAAGATATGTTGAGGATGTATGTGATGGACATGCAGACTCATCGGGAGGACTATCTCTACCTAGTGGATTTCACTTACAACAATGAATATCACAATTCTATTGGCATGGCACCTTTCTAGGCTTTATATGGTTATCCTTGTCATAAACCTTTGAGTTGGGATAGCCTTGAGGATCACATTATGTTGGGTCCTAAGATGCTTTCCAATATGGAGCAATAAGTAGTGTGTGTCCAAGAGCACTTGACTATGGCATAGGATAGATAGAAAAAGTATGTTGATGCACATAGAATGGATAAATAGTTTACTATAGGAGAGAAGGTTTTCTTGAGAGTGCATCCGCAAAAGAGTTTGACCTGTTATGGAAAGGGTTCGAAGCTAGCACCTTGCTTTGTGGAACCGTTCAAGATACTTAAGAGGATTGGTCCAGTTGTTTTACCACCCAGCCTAGCTCGTGTTCATGATTTTTTCCATGGTTTAGTACTTAGGCAGTATATCCTTGATGTGGTATGTGTTCTTGATTGGAATGTGTTGCAAGTAGAGGATGGGCACCTAGCTTTAGAGCCGATTTGCATTCTAGAGTAGCAGGAGTTGACCCTCAAGGGTCAAACCATAGAGTAGGTAAGGGTCCAATGGGACCCTACTGACGACTCTTAAACTACATGGAAGGATGCATTTAGATTATGAGATTTCTATGCCTACTTGTTTATAGGATTCCATGAGTAAGCCTAATTCTTGATGCGGTGGATGCAATGCCTACCCCTAGTTTACATTTTCCAAGTTTACATTTTTGCTATCATTTCCAAACTCTTTTAGGCCAGTTTTATGTTTGATGACTAGTAGCATTATCTTGAGATTATTAGATATTGTTTCAAGTTCAATTGATATATGATGAGATTACTTGGTACTTTATACTTTATGTGTGCATGATGATTATTACAATGTTTTTTTCAGTTATCAATGATGTTTACTTAGATGGATATTTATATGTATTTTCTTATGGATACTTACCCCATACTACATGTGTATGGTGTGCGTGTTTTTTTTCTTTATGTATGGTGTTTCTGATGTGGTTTAGGAAGGGAGTCATAGTCACCTGGTAGTCGGGATCTACATGATGCACTACTTCTTGTCATTGCCTATTTAGCTTAGAATATTGTGTTTGTACATGCATTGATTTGATCCAGGTTACAAGTACTGGGTATCGACTTCCCTAAATTGCCAGGATGATCATACCCTATCACATTATCTCAATGGTAAGAGAGGGGAGATAAATTCTTAAGTCCAAATCCTAAACCTTTGGGCCATTTGTCCTAAAAAATTAGGACAAGTATTTGAGTTGTGTACCTTTCTGAATGCGTTGGATGATGTTAATTCATGATTATTAACCCTTTAGTTTAACTTGTGTGTAATTTTCTATGATCAATTTTTGTATTTTAGTTTATGAGTCTTTGGTGAATTTTCTATTAATTAAGTCTAATTAGAAGATTGAATTAATGATTTTATTTAATGGAAAATTATTATGATATTTTTAATATTTAATTAATTTAGAAATTTCTTAAATAAAAAGAATTAAATTTGAAGATAAAAGTCATAAGTATAAGTTTGGAATGTGATGATATTTATTTAATTTAATAATAATATATTTAGAGCTCATTTTTAAACAAATATTAAATACTATTATTATTTAAGTTAATAAATAGTTATCAAATTTAACATTCAATAATAAATTTAGAAGTGGAAAAGAAATTAATTAATTAAAAGTTTCATGATTGCATGATACATGCGTAAGATTTAATTTAATCAATTAATCTAAAAAGAGTCAAGTGAAAATTAAATTAAAAAATTTAACTAATTAATGAATGTGCATAGAAAAGATAAATAAAAGTTAATTTAGAGTTGGAGTCTAGTGAGCAAGGAGTTCTCTCGGGTGAATGCACAATTAGTGACCCATTTTTTGCAAAAAAACTCTTTATTTTTGAATCACCACAAATTTCAAAGAAGAAATGATTTTTTGGAAATAGAGAAGGTTCTGAGAGGAGGGATTTTTCTCTATAGTTTTTTGAAGTGGAGCGAATTAGCATCAGTGTCCAGATAGACGCTAGTGATTTTTGCATTTTTTAATACACTCTTTACTTTCATGTCTTCATCATGCTTGTTGAGCGTTTTTTGTGAAAAATTATTGTGACAAATGTTTTCAATAATATGCATTCTTAATATGAATGTTAGATATTCTATTTATTGGAAAATCAAAAGATTTGTATAACCCTCTTTTCAATAGATTAAAGGAATGAGAAATTTATTGGGTTTACAAAATTATAATGAAATAAATTTATTTTTTTGATAAAGCGAAAAATGATTATATATATATATATATATAAAGTAAAGGGAGAGGGAATTACCCCGTACCCCCCCTACCATGACTGTAGCAAGTACTTGCCATTGCAAGTACTACAATGACAGGGGTACACTATACTTGTTGTTGCCACAGCGCTTCCGACAATAGGGTACTACAACAAGTCATGGCCTATGCATAAGTTGACAGGCTTAACAAAAAATGCATTTCAATATTTATTTAATTTATAAGTTTTTTTATGTGATTAAAATTAATTTATTAAAAGTTGGTAACTATTATTTATTATAAATTATTTAAAATTATTTTTTAAATAAAATTTATTAAAAGAATTTAATAATTAATTAATGATATTTAAATAGTTATTAATTCATTTAAAATAAATACATAATAATCAATTAAATGTTTTATAAATAGATATTAGTCATTTAAAATAAATTTTAATTCAATTTATTACGAGTATTAATTAAATAGGAGACCTTTTAAAATTTGTTGAAGATTATTCAAATTCCAACTTTAGTAGAATCACAATTAATTTATCAGAATGCAATATGAATTTGTCTTAGCAAGTTTAAACAAACATATAATTTACCCTTAGTAAATTTTAGAAAATTGATTTCAAAATATGGGGGTAAATCTTTGTTTTATTTAAATAAATTTGTGCATTAACTATTGGGTAAACAGAGAATCCTTTTAACTTGAAATATACACTAGAACAAAAATGGAAACCTTGTATTTAACCCAACCATGTGATTCAAAACAAACCAAAACATATACTTGCATCTTGTTTCTATATGCTATCTATGTTTGGGGTTTGGGGGTTGACTAGATTGTTGACCAGTTATAGGACATCTACCAAAGGCTCGGGAGTTTTGTGAGTGTGGTATCATCCTAACTCGATCTTGATTACCTGTATTTAACTATGGTATGTGATGCTATGCTCTATGTTGAACGTGTTTATATTGTTGATTATTATTTTCAATGCTTTTGTGGGATGGCGAGATTTATGTTATGAGATATCTAACTTATCTATTTTTTAGCCATTGATTAGTATTATTGGGATACTTTTTGGTTGCTCGATGAGAACTGGTGGATATTTTGATTTATCTATGATGTTTTCCAGTCACTTGTACAAGATTGAGGTGAATTTTACTATGATTCTATAATTTTTGATTTCATGAGCCTAGGGTAGGAAATCTATATGTGATGTCGGGAAGTGGCTTGAAATGGGGGTTGGAGCCCTAAGTGGCTGCTAGGGTAACTCATTGTAAGTTGTTTAATAAGTGAAAACATTACACAAAATGAGAGTAAAATGAACCTAATAAGAGTCTTTGTATGTTCTCACCCATGCCTTGAGTGCTGGTACAAACTAGGATAGGAGTAGAGAGAACATTTGGTTGCAACCTTGCATCCATAGTATGCCTTATCAGTATCAAAGGATACTAGTGGCCGCATAGGGATCACTAGGGGGTTGAGGTCTTGAGAGACTACCAGGGTAACTCTAGCATGATTCATGTGATGACACTTGCCCACTTAAATAGTTGGTTTCCTATGTGTCTTATGTGCCTTTGGGTATAGATGTTGACCTATCTTGGAACCCTATAAGTTAGATTACTTTTAGGATCTCCTTGACTTCGAGATTATTTTGATATCATGGTGGAAGTGGGCCATTTAGGTTCCATGCAGTCAGGTGGTAGTTTTTTTTCAATCTTACCATTGAGATCCATCCATAATTACCATGGCTGGAGCTTCCTTGTCTATATTTACTTTTATTCTTTCTATGTATCATTAAGATGGATGGTTATATTTCATGATGGATGTTATATCTTTTATGATGGATGGATGTATCATGTATGGTGGATGTTTTCATTTATTTTTATTGTACTTTGTATCATGGATTCAAGGAGGAGGATGTATTTCTATTTCTACATATGTATATTCTTTTAAGCCTTTTATACCCTATGACATGTATAATAGATGATTGAGCATTTCGAATTTAATTTTCCAAGAGGCATTTAGAACAAATGCAAATTATTTAAATGGACATTGGATTTTATAATTATTCTTTCATATGGATGTGGTATTAGATGGACTTAGTATTTATCTAAATTTAAATGTGATTTAACATCATGGGATCCTTAAGAAATGTAACCTGATATGTATGCTTTTAGTTGATTGTATCTTATTGCTTCAGCTACTATGTGTTTGATGTGAATGATTTATCTTTCTTGTTTCAAAAAAAAAAATGTTGGCAAACTTAGTAAAACTTTAAGTTATTTCTTTTGGATCCCTTAGCGGGGCATAACATAAATGCATGAAAATTATTAAAAGAAGTTCATTATGACTATATCTATGGGGAGACTCATGCAAACTAGTTCTCCTTATTCACAAATCAATTTAATTTATAAACTACAACTCAAATCGTGTCATGTTATCATGCTCCTTATTTAGTGGATCAGCGATGGAATTGTGACTCAAACATGTGTTATCTCAATACGCCCCCTTGATGTTGAGTCTCACAACATCAAAAGTACAAAAAATAGAATAATCTAAGAATAATATGTTTTCTCTATTAAAAATATGGAACATATTTTCTTCATTATTTTTTTGTATTTCTTCTTTATTGTGTGTTGTTGTAGGTGTGTAATATCTACATTTGGTAAGATTGAGCCTTGTGATCTCTCATGAAAGAGAGAAATTAAGAAAGAGATAGTTGGGAAAAACACCATTTTCTTAGAGCAACAAAAGCTTTTTTTATTCTTATTACTGTTCTAATTAAAATTATAGATATATAAAATAGTGAATAAGGATTTTTATTTATTAAATGGGCCTCTCACACTTACTGAATCCAAGACCCGTAAATTTGGGTCTCGAAATGGGTTGGATGTGCTACTTCATGCCTTTCGCATGCTTTCCTAATGTGCTACCTTTAAAACTCATTTTCTTCATAATCTTCAAACTAGTATTATTTTTAAAAAATCCATTGTTATCATCCTAACAATTTCCATCTATACCTGGAGATATATTGTTACCTTCTTTTCACTCTTTCCATGAAGAAACTTTGACTACATCATCAACATTAAATGGGCACAAATCATTTGTATCACATAAAACTTCACAAATTGGTTGCTTTCATTTCAATATATCAATATCTCTATAAATCTTCAATCTTCTATTGAAAAATAAAAAATTTGGTATCCTTTTCATTACAGCCTTCTCTTTGTCTTCAACCAATCCCAAGATCTTTTCTACTCTTGTAATAATATCTTTCCTAAGATCATTGCATATAAATCTGATACTAATTGTAAAAATCTGTAACAAAAGAAGAATGGAATACACAAGAAAAATAAACAGCACCAAACACAATTTTTCTACAACAGAGATCAAATTTCTTTGTTATTCCATCATATTTTATTATCACCAAAATTAAAATCATTACATATAAATTTATTTTATAAATTTATTTCTTTTTCACAACTGCTAAACTTAACTTGTCTTAACAACATATCATTTCTCTGCCAAAACATGCTAATTAGTATAGTGGGGGTGGAAATTATTCCTAATAAAATAAATTTTCTCTATGAACTATCCGATAAACAATGCATGCAAAACATGATCTATGCAATTACAATAAACGACAATAAACGATGAACTGTGGTCAACAAGAAATAGTGGTGGAAGCAGAATTAAAATAAACGGTGCAGTGGCAGTTGGAGATGTAACAACTGGAGTGAAGGAAAATGATAGAAATGATGTTGAAGTCATCTACTCTGGAGCTGGAATCATCAATGACATCAATCTTCAGACTTGCGAATTGTAATTAAGAATCTTTTGAGATTGGCTATGAAAAAATCTATGTATATCTATTTGATTTTGGATGTCACTGTGACCTTGAATTCCCATAAACTTTTTAATGCCCAAGCTCTTTATATTGCTTCAACAAAGAAGTATAAATTTCAACAAGGACATAGCACACGAAGATAACAGAAAACTGATCTTTATCTTAAGATATCCATGGTTATCCCAAGCTTTATCTGAATGTATCCATGCCTATAGAGGTTTTCGGTTACATATCTATGGTTCAAAACCTACAAAATTATAATGAAATAAATTTATATTTTTGATAAAGGGGAAAATGTTTATAATTTTTTTTTAAAGAAACTATATTAAAAGCAAAGGGAGAGGGAATTACCCCGTACCTCCTATCATAACTATAGCAAGTACTTACCATCGCAGGTACTACAACAACAGGGGTACATTGTACCTGTTGTTGCCACAAGCCTTGTGACAATAGGGTTTCGCGGCAAGCCGTGGCCTATGCATAAGTTGACGGGCTTAACAAAAAACGCATTTCTATATTTATTTATTTTTTAAGTTTTTTTTTATGTTATTAAAATTTTGTAAATATTAATTACTATAAATTATTTAATATTATTTTTATTAAATAAAATTTATTTAAAGAAGTTAATAATTAATTAATGATATTTAAATAGTTATTAATTCATTTAAAATAAATACATAATAACCAATTAAATGTTATATAAATAGATATTAGTCATTTAAAATAAATTTTAATTAAATTTATTATGATTATTAATTAAATAGGAGACCTTTTAAAATATGTTGAAGATTATTCAAATTCTAACTTTAGTAGAATCACAATTAATTTATTAGAATGCAATATGAATTTATCTTAGCAAGTTTAAATGAACATATAATTTACCCTTAGTAAATTTTAGAAAATTGATTTCAAAATATGGGGGTAAATCTTTATTTTATTTAAATAAATTTGTGTATTAACTATAGGGTAAACAAGGAATCCTTTTAACTTGAAACATACACTAGAACAAAAATGGAAACCTTGTATTTAACCCAACCATGTGATTCAAAAAAAACCAAAACATATACTTGCATCTTGTTTCTATATGCTATCTGTGTTTGGGGTTTGGGGGTTGACTAGATCTTTAACCAATTATAGGACATCTACCAAAGGCTCAGGAGTTTTGTGAGTGTGGTATCATGCTAACTCGATCTTGATTACTTTTATTTAACTATGGTATGTGATGGTATGCTCTGTGTTGAGTGTGTTTATAATGTTGATTACTATTTTTAGTGCCTTTGTGAGATGGCGAGATTTATGTTATGAGATATCTAACATATCTATTTTTGAGTCATTGATCAGTATTATTGGAATACTTTTTGGTTGCTCGATGAGAACTGATGGATATTGTGATTTATCTATGATGCTTTCCAGTCACTTGTATAAGACTGAGGTGAATTTTACTATGATTCTATAATTTGTGATTTCATGAGCCTAGGGTAGGAAATCTATATGTGATGTCAGGAAGTGGCTTGAAATGGTGGTCAGAGCCCTAAGTGGCTGCCAGGGTAACTCATTGTAAGTTATTGAATAAGTGAAAACATTATACAAAATGAGAGTAAAATGAACCTAATAAGAGTCTTTGTATGTTCTCGCCCATGCCTCGAGTGCTAGTACAGACTAGGATAGGAGTAGAGAGAACATTTGGTTGTGACCTTGCATCCATAGTACGCCTTGTCAGTATGAGAGGATACTAGTGGTCACATAGGGATCACTAGGGGGTCAGGGTCTTGAGAGACTACCAGGGTAACTCTAGCATGATTCATGTGATAACCCTTGCCCACTTACATAGTAGGTTTCCTATGTGTCTTGTGTGCCTTTGGGTATAGATGTCGACCTATCTTGGAACCCTTTGAGTTAGATTATTTTTAGGATCTCCCTGACTTAGAGAGTATTTTGATATTTGGTTTGATATCCTATTTGGGACTTGAGACTATCTCCTCAACGTGGTGGAAGTGGGTCATTTAGGTTCCATGCGGTCAGGTGGTAGTGTTTTTTCACTCTTACCATTGAGATCCATCCGTAGTTACCATGGCTGGAGCTTCCTTGTCTATATTTACTTTTATTCTTTCTATGTATCATTATGATGGATGGTTATATTTCATGATGGATGTTATATCTTTTATGATGGATGGATGTATCATGTATGGTGGATGGTTTCATTTATTTTTATTGTACTTTGTATCATGGATTCAAGGAGGATGATGTATTTCTATTTCTACATATGTATATTCTTTTAAGTCTTTTATACCCTACGACATGTACAATGGATGATTGAGCATTTAGAATTTAATTTGCCAAGAGGCATTCAGAATAAATGCATATTATTTAAATGGACATTGGATTTTATAATTATTCTTTCATATGGATGTGGTATTAGATGGACTTAGTATTAATTTAAATTTAAATGTGATTTGACATCATGGGATCCTTAAGAAATGTAACCTGATATGTATGCTTTTAGTTGATTGTATGTTATTGCTTCAACTATTATGTGTTTGATGTGAATGATTTATATTTCTTGTTTTAAAAAAAAAATTGTTGGCAAACTTAGTAAAACTTTAGGTTATTTCTTTTGGACCCCTTAACGGGGCATTACATAAATGCATGAAACTTATTAAAAGAAGTTTGTTTTGGCTATATCTATGGGGAGACTCATGCAAATTAGTTCTCCTTATTCACAAATCAATTTAATTTATAAACTACAACTCAAATCACATCATGTTATTATGCTCCTTATTTAGTGGATCAGCAATGGAATTGTGACTCAAACATGTGTTATCTCAACACTCCCCCTTGATGTTGAGTCTCAAAACATCAAAAGTACAAAAAATAGAATAATATGTTTTCTCTATTAAAAATATAGAACATATTTTGTTCATTATTTTTTGGTATTTCTTCTTTATTGTGTGTTGTTGTGGGAGTGTAATATCTACATTTGGTAAGGTTGAGCCTTGTAATCTCTCATGAAAGAGAGAAATTAAGAAAGAGATAGTTGGAAAAAACACCATTTTCTTAGAGCAACAAAAGCTTTTTTTATTCTTATTACTATTCTAATTGAAATTATAGATATATAAAATAGTGAATAAGGATTATTTTTATTAAATGGGCCTCTCACACTTACTGAATCCAAGACCCGTATATTTGGGTCTCGAAACGGGTTGGATGTGCTCCTTCATGCCTTTCCCATGCTTTCCTAATGTGCGTCCTTTAAAACCCATTGTCTTCATAATCTTCAAACCAATATTATTTTTAAAAAATCCATTGTTATCATCCTAACAATTTCCATCTATACCTGGAGATATATTCTTACCTTCTTTTCACTCTTTCCATGAAGAAACTTTGACTACATCATCAACATTAAATGGGCACAAATCATTTGTATCACATAAAACTTCACAAATTGATTGCTTTGATTTCAATATATCAGTATCTCTATAAATCTTCAATCTTCTATTGAAAAATAAAAATTTTGGTATCCTTTTCATTACAGCCTTCTCTTTGTCTTCAACTAATCCCAAGATCTTTTCTACTCTTGTAATAATATCTTTCCCAGGATCATTGCATATAACTCTGATACTAATTGTAAAAATCTGTAACAAAAGAAAAATGGAATACACAAGAAAAATAAACAGCACCAAACACAATTTTTCTACAACAGAGATCAAATTTCTTTGTTATTCCATCATATTTTATTATCACCAAGATTAAAATCATTACATATAAATTTATTTCTTTTTCACAACTGCTAAACTTAACTTGTCTTAACAACATATCATTTCTCCCCCAAAACATGATAATTAGTACAGTGGGGGTGGAAATTATTCCTAATAAAATAAATTTTCTCTATGAACTATCCGATAAACAATGCATGTAAAACATGATCTATGCAATTGCAATAAACGACAATAAACGATGAACTGTGGTCAACTAGAAATAGAGGTGGAAGCAGAATTAAAATAAACGGTGGAGTGGCAGTTGGAGATGTAACAACTGGAGTGAAGGAAAACGATAGAAATGATGTTGAAGTCATCTACTCTGGAGCTGGAATCATCAATGACATCAATCTTCAGACTTGTGCTCCGAATTGTAATTCAGAATCTTTTCAGATTGGCTATTAAAAAATCTATGTATATCTATTTGATTTTGGATGTCACTGTGACCTTGAATTCCTATAAACTTTTTAATGCCCAAGCTCTTTATATTGCTTCAACAAAGAAGTATAAATTTCAACAAGGACATAGCACACGAAGATAACAGAAAACTGATCTTTATCTTAAGATATCCATGGTTATCCCAAGCTTTATCTGAATGTATCCATGCCTATAGAGGTTTTCGGTTATATATCTATGTTTCAAAACCTACAAAAGTATACATTCAGCATTGAAAATACATCTCTGGCATGAAAAAACTTCATAGCCGAATCAAAGTCCCCCTGTGCAAAAGTCGTGCAAGCTACGCCTACATCTGGTTTCTTTACCGATGTTACTTATTTATATACTCTTTATAAATTATTTAATTATCTGTATAACAGGAATGTAAACACATATTTGTGGGTACACAGGCTTTCCATAACCATAGATACAACTGCTTGTAATTATAAGCCAACACCCATAATCCGAAGAAAGACAGGAATACATGCTTAACTAAGATATTTAGTACTGAGCCTCCATTTAGGGCGAACAAGCAGTAGAATCTTTCTGGAAACGGTCAATCCAAACTCTTTTAAAAAGCACTAAGCCAAACCATTTGGCATATTCCTTTTCCTCAAAGAATTCACTCACAACCGATCCAATACCATGGAAACACCAATCTAGTATTGAATTCAGCCCTCCCAACATAACATGCTCAAATAGAGGCTAAAATATCCACCTCACTTCCTCCATACTCTCACCCAAGTCCGAATCCCATGCTATAAACAAGTAAACAATATCTAAATTCACTATTCTCTCGGTCTTTGAATGTTGAAATTGAGGGCCCAAGATGGGATTTTTATAACCAAAACTACTAACTTTTAAAGATAAAAAATGGTTTTTGTTTTAAATTTATTTTGAATCTTTAATTCCTCTTTTTTGATCGGTTAGTATCAGTTTTAGTAGGGGTGAAACTGATTTATTGACACAAAAATTATATTTAATTTTTTCTAAAAACTTCCTCTAGATTCTTTCTAGCCATTAAGGAAGCTCTAGAATTTCCCCCATCACTTTGTTCCAAAAGATTTATGTTTATAAGAGATACTAACTTTTCTCTGAAAATGATGGTGATAATGATGCAATGCTCTTGCAAAAGAACTTTCTCTCCATTTCTTTGAACAAAGCAAGTGATAGAATTATGGATTGAGTTTTATATGTGACATTTTTCATGAACATAAAAAACCTTAGTAGGTAGGATTACCATGGCAGAAGATCAAAATGGATGTATGCAAACAAATTCTAGCCCTAGAAATTGGTAATGATGGTAGTGAATCAAATCACATGATAAATGTGATAGAGCATTGTTGGATTTTTCTAGCAACTTTTTTGAAAATGATCTCTAAAATGAACTTCCATATTGAAGTCTCTAATGCATAACTTAAAGAATTAGACCCATCTACATCTACTTTTACAAAAATACTTATATTGCTTGGCACTTGATAAGTTGGAGTAGAATTTGTCAGTCTAACTTGTTGTGAAATATCAATGACCTTGTTGAGAATGACTTCCTTATTTTTAACAAAATAATTTGGAGAGGCCATAGTTTCATGTCATCCTACAAAGAAAAACTGGTTAATCACCCTCTTGACTAGTCCCTTTAAACTTGTTCTCTCCATTCTAATCAATTTCTCTAGTGGCCTACACATTATGGTTTTGTGATTTTAATGTTTATTCCTACCCAAATATGAGATCTAGAGATCTCAAGGAAAATGAATGCAAACTAGAGCTAATGATAGAGGTCATTTAGTTGATTCATTTCAATGGAGGGTTGGGTGAGTATGACATTGTTTTCTTGTAAGAAAAGGGACATATGAAGGATGAGAGTGTCTTCCTCTACGGAAAGGGACACATGAATGCCTCAACAATTAAGAGTAGAGTTATTTCAAAGAAAAGTCTTTGAATGAAATGATGTAGAGCACTAGAAAAAGGAAACTCCTCATAGAAAAAGGAGTAGAAAATGGAGAAGATAGCCCCTAGTGGCTCAAATCAAAACTTGAAAGTGATTCCTAAAATCCAAAGAAAATTGGTGTGTTACCTTAAAGAGAGGACATAGTTAACAAATTACCATAAATCTAACCCATGTGTTTTTTATATGAATAGTAGTTAGAAATGGGTGATTAGCCCCACAGAAACAACCATAGTGAAGAAAATAGGTTATAAGTTAACTAATAACTCAGTGACCAAGATGAAATAAACACATTAGCCACCCATTAACATTAAATTTTTTTTTATCAAAACCATTATAGTTGATAGTATCATACTAGTAACCAACAAGATCAACATAACTACATAAGATACTAATATTAAAGTCCATATAAAAAAATTCACATTGGCTACATAGGACCAAAGCTTAACCATCATAAAATTACTAAAATACATAATACAAAATGAGGCCAAACCATCATTCTTTCTTCTCATTGGGGGGGTTCATTTTCCTAGCAACACATCCATCTAGTCATCTAATAGGAACACATAAAGTCTCTTGGTTCTATCATCCTCCTCCTCCACCTTACCTCCCATCTTTTGCCACTAAATAAGTTGAGAGTCATTGTTCCAAAATGCATATAGCCTTTATAAAAAACTTCATTAGCATGGAGAACTCTAGCTTCAAATAAATCAATGAGTTCTTTTGTTTTTCTATATCGATGCACAAATTCTTCAATTCAACTTCAACCTATTTGAATGTAGTTTTATCTGAATTAGATGGTGGGAGGAGGTCTTGAATAAGGGGGGTGCATAGGAGGAGTAAAAGGGGTTGGGGATTGAACATGGGTTTTCTCTAGGGGAGGAGAATATGGTGTCCTCATTGGGCTTCCTAAGGGGGAAAGTAGTAGTCATGAGAGAGTTATCATTTGTACCTTGATAATCATCCTTGGTCATGAGATCCATCATGCCCATACTAAAAGTAGCCAAAACATGGGTGTATTTTTCCTAGGAGGCTTCTTCAATTTCCTAGGATGTATCCTCCTCTTCCTCAATATAGAAGTTTCTCCTAGCTTTCAACTTCTTCTAGCATGGGTTCTTTTCTCCCCACTCAACTTAGATTTAGAATCTAATTCTATAAATTCTAAGCTATCTTGTTTTCTCCCACCTTTTCTTTTTGGGTTTATTGGAAAATTTGTTAGATCTCCATGTCCCATATAGGACTCATTTCCCATCTTACCTAGATAAACAAAAAGCTCCATCTTGGGCTTTTAAAGATATTAATGTTGGTATCTCTAAATCTTGTTGACTATTAGTGTCAAATACTTAGTCATATATAAGACATAGTCAATCGGTCATCACTGCAACCAAGCTACTCTATATAGGTAGAGTCATGTTAAAGACTTGTAAGTAAACATATATATGCTAAGCTCTATAAGATCCAAGAAAGTCTTTATACCTCAAGCATTTTTAGTATAATCCTAGCCTAGTGAATGGGTGATCACACAATAGTGGCTGCCATTTTTTGACCAATTTTGACACTAAAAACAACATCTTTGAAATAAACCTCACATTATAGTGACTATATCTCTAAAAATATTAATAATTTGAAGATGATGTAAACTAGTGATTTATAGTACTTTGTTCCTACTTTATAACCATATTTTTTAATTAATTTTTTTCTTTAAGTCAATTTTTTCTTCTCCCCCAAAAAGTGGTATACATGAAAAGTCAATATTTTTAAAGAGTGATAGTCTGTTTGACAAACATAATATTTTTCTACAAATGATAGCCAGGTAATTCTTTTGATGTTGGATTTGTAACATCAATATCTAAAGGATCCATTTGGTTAAATATTGTAAAGCTGATGAAGTTTTGAAGTGACGTCAATCATAATTCAGACATATGCTCATTTTGAAAAGCATAAATTGAACCCAATTTATCATAAATCAAATTTCCATTTTTCAATAGAAAGCTAACTCAGTAACTTATTTCCTAGAGATTTTTCAAAAAAAAATTGACCTAATTTACAATTTTCCCACAAAGTGTCGAAGTCAGTTGATGATCAATCGTTGATCAACCTATAATGTGTTAAAATCACATTTGAAAGTCATAATGAATATAATACCTATTAAAATTATAGTCATTGGAAATCTTTCTCTAAGTAGCAGAATTCAACATTTTTAGATTTACAATTGGAGGTCATTTGATCCCAGTTTTGAGGGTCAAAAGGCCATTTTTTTCTTTTATTTTCCAAAAATAACATAGTTTTTTTTTTTAAAAACCATGTTCCAATGAACATATAATATATGTTTGCACGAACATATCTTCGTGTGAACATATGTTTAAAAATTATGTATATAGTTGCGAACCTTTTTCATTATATGTTCACATGAACATTTAAAATTATGTTTGTGCGAACACGTAATGAAATAGTGTTTGCACAAACATAATTTATGCATTCACATGAACACATAGAGTTCACGTCAACAATATTAAATCAATTTTTTTTAACATTTCCAATTTCGTTCGTGCTACAAAAGTGGCACCCTTTATTATGGGCCCACCAAATGCCAAGCAGATAGAACACAATTATGTTGTGTTATACATAAGGTGTTGAGTAAAGTAGAGACTGAGCTATAGTAGCAAGAATAAAGAATGTCGAGCATCAAAGATAGTAAGTACTGAGAAACACATAGGTGACATCCAAGTAAAAAAATGATACAAAACTGTATTTAAACCATTTCAAGTCAACATAGACATGACATTTAATATTTATAGAGGTTATTATGTATTTATGACATGGATCACAAATCCCTATGAGCAGTGATCAAACAATTATATGAAGAGGAGAAAATGGAAGAGACTAGAATTTTTTTTAGAAATATTTAAATAGATAGGTCTAAATCCTATTTTTCATGCATGGAGATTGAGCGACCAAGGTATGCATGTGATCACGGAGTAGATCAAAGTTTGAAAGTGCGAACATTATGAAGAAGGCAATAGAGTTAAGTTTTGATATTGCAAAATAGAGATAAAAACCTTATCAAGAAGTGAAGGATAGAACACAAATATATTGGATTGAGGATCATATCAAAATTGAAGAGAGGATAGCCATAATCAGCAAGTAGAGTGCAGACTGAAGGACTAGTTACTGAATCATAACTGAGCAAAAGGATAATATCTTAATAGAGTGGTTTCAACATACCTTTTGTAAATCTCTTAACTAAGTCCTTAATTTATTGTAAGCATAAAATTATCTCACAAGGTAAGACCTAACAGTCTTAACAACCTTTAATAAGGAAGACCCCTCAAAGGGTAGATTATCAAAAATGATCAAAATAGTAACCCTAATAAGTTAACTTTATTATTGTAGTAGTGAAGATTTCTGGGTGTCATCCCCACCCTAGTTTTACCTTCACCTGGGAGGATTTTGGGTAGCCAAAATCTTTGTGTATGTGTTTACATTTCATGCATGTGATTGATAGTTAGATCTACATGTTATAGAATTTTATTTTGCAAGTTATGTTATGCACGAATTAGATATGAGATGAAAAATGTGGAGAATACACTAAAGTTGTATTGAAGGATAATTTTTTAATAGATCTTGATTCACACACACCCCACCCCCACCCCACAACTCCTAGTATCTAGCTTCCCAATTAAGACTTCCAACAATTGAAGCTTTCCTACCAGTAGATGAAGGGGAATCATAGGAAATACTAGGGGAATTAGGAATGTAGGTAGAAATTTCCACAAGGGAGTTATTGGGAGTTGGGGGTTGTAGGAAGACAATATTTTAGGGAGGGAACATGATGCAGTGAAAATTGTAAATCTAGAAAATGAGGCCCTAGTGTAGTATGGTATAATTTTTTTCCTCCTTCCCTACAATTTATAACATCCATTATAGAATACCTATAAATTGTGCAGTAAAAAGAAGGAAAAGATATTTCATCATGAAAATGAGAGTGTTTCAAAAGGAGAAAGTGGTAATAGTAACTCACTTTGTAGCAACCTTCTAGAGTTAGGAATTTCATGATTAAGTAGAAGACAATGTTCTATGGGCCCAAAATTTTCTCCCTATTAAAACCACCTCTTAGCTAAAATAAACCATTTTCTTCCTTAAAGAAGTGATTCATGCTTGTCCCATCTAAAACTTTAGTCACCATTTTCAAATTTTTTCCTTCCAACAAAAGACTATTAGCTTATGTAATACTTTCCTCATTAATCTCAAAAGTAATACCATTTATTGTAACCATATGTTCATTTTAGGAGTTAACCAAATGCATAGACATCAGCTCATCATAGGCTTCCATGGCTCTCATGAATGACAACAACCCATGGCACATTCTTTCTTCTACCATTCACTTTCAATTTACACGGGTTCAATTTTGTCTCTTTCCCTACTCATACAAATGAAAAACTTAGGCTCCTCACTTTCCTCCAAGATGAAAATTTTAAGGGAATCGCACAACATAATTTTCATATTATGAAAAAAGACATTTTAATCTGTTCAAGTTTAGTGAAAGGGTTAAAGTGGTAATCCTTCCAAAGAGTTCTAACATCATAATTATTATTTTAGGTGTCTCTATTAATTGCCAACATAATAGAGCTAAGGCTTTTTAGAGCTATCATTAATGTCCCATCCCCAACCATACTTGATAATGTCGCTCCAAATCTTACCAAATTTTCCTTGAGAGAATTTCATAGAAAATTGTAGACAAGGTCATAATTTTTTTGCATGATATCATACCACAAGATGTCATCACCCTTAAATTGGATGCCAATGGTCCCATTAAGCCAATTGTGACACATGGTGCTGATGACATGTACCTTCTTTCTTAATGAGATTTTGAATTCTGTGCATTAGGGATGCTAGTTGTTGCCAAAACTATAGTCCAATCACTCAAGGTCTCAAACTTGCAAGTTTGTCAACCACCTTTTTCCCCTCTTAGAACATATGTTGGACTTTAATCTTAATTATTTTTTCAAGGAGCACTTAAACGTCAAGAAATACACTTGCCAACAACCAACCAGCCTTTGACTAGTGATTGACAATAACCATAGTCATTATAGAGTCATCTTCAATGTGAATCTTGTATTTTCCTAGATGGGTCATGAATTTGATACCCCACAATGGCATTAGAGGTTTATCCATATTTGAAGAGTTATTTCCAAAATTAGCAATATAGGCCAATATGAATTTCCCTCCCTCATCTCTAACAACTCCAACAACCAGAAAATTACTATTTGAAACCTATGTCAAGATTGTTACATTTTTTATATTTATTTCATTGAAGTTAGGTTAAAATTTTATGAATTGATACTATATCCTTAAAATAATACACGCTGGTCTATATAATATATTATCTCTACTTCAAAAATACACACTGGTCCATATAATAAATTATCTCTAATATTTATGTTTCTACAATATATGTATACTACTTTATCAATAAGAGAGGTGACATCTATGTACTTTCCAAGATCCTTACGAAGCCAATTGATGATATTCAAGATATTCTTCTTGGGGCCCTTCAAAAAGAAAAGAGGCCCAAAGACTTATAGTTGTACCAAAACACTTCAATATTGTTGTTTCTAATAATAATTATGTTATTTTGATTGATGTTCCCATCTCCTTAGGGGGGTTTCTAGATCAAAATTTTCTTCCATTTCATCCCTTACCTTAGGGTTGTCCTTGCTTGGAATACTATTTCTTTCCTTCTAATCCTTCTTTGGTGATTGATTCTTACTTGTAAGGGGTTTTAGAGTTTTACCCCAAATATTGCTTTTGTAGTTGAATTTGATTGTCCTCTTACTTGTATTTACTAGAACTATTTTTTTTTTTTTGTTCCCAAAGAATTTCTAGGGTATATAACCTTTCAAGCTTTTGATCCTTTCTCCCATCCATCTCCCTGATTGCTTTTTAATGTATGGCATCAAGGAATTTTGGGTGGATCATTGAAACCTACTCCTTTCTTGGATCTTTGATGTCCTCTAGTTGATTGAGTGGATTTATTAGGATAACCTTTTTTCATCCAAGCCTTCATTATAGTTTTACCCCTTACATCATGAATCTTTGAAAGGGTATCAAAGCTATTTTTGTATTTGATTGGTGATACATCTACCAAATTTATTCTATGGGCTAAGTTGTAATAGGCTCTCCTCATAGAATATAATGGATTTTGTGCCTAATACTTATTCCTACCCTACTCTACATTGTGAGGGTTATATTTTAGATTCTTTGAGGGTCATTTAGAAAATAGATTAAAGTTCAACAAAGTCTTCTTTGTTTTGTGTCATAGTTTGCATTTTTTCAAATTTTAGATTACAATTAATTGCCACATCTACATAAATGCATTCTTTTGACATTATCATATCCTTATCCATTATGTCTATAATAAATTTAATTTATATAATTATTTTAGTAGGTTACTTGTATCCATTAGGGTGTTTCCATTGATATACCTTCCATTCAACATTTTATTCAATACAAATCATATTTTAAATATATTTCTAAAATATATAATCATTTTGTAAACAAAATAAAATAAAAAATTATACATAAGAATTTAAACTATTTAAATTTTCATTTTGAATTCACATTAAATAATTTATCATGAAGGTTATACATAAAATTCATGGTATATTTGTAATGTTGTTGAAAAACATTGCATTAATTAAAGTTATATCTATAAAATAATAAATAAAATAGTTTTTATAAATAAAAACTATCAAAGGATGAAACCACCACTCATGGCGTTGGACATTTTTTGGACAACTAAAAAGTTTCCACTATAAGATAATATCTACAAGAAACCAAAAAGCCTTGTCTTGTTTTAACTTTCAAGATTAGTAAACACTAAACATGAATATTGTCTAAGATATTTATATCGATCTGACCCAATGATGACAAAAGTGTATCAAAGAGTACAAATTTTAGCAAGAATGTGGATTTTAGAAGTTTGCACCAATATACTAATGGTTTGAGTTAGTTAGAGAAATCCTGTGAATCCAAAATCATGAAATAATCTTTATCAAAGATATTCGTAGCTATAGTAATCTTTATCTAGCTATCAATTTTGTGCATGCATCAAAAGACTTATAGTTTTGTATGGTCTCATATGGAGATAAAAATAAGATAAGTATAGCTATGCATTAAGATACATTCACCTTTTTTTTACTTTTAACAATTTTGGAGTCCTCCAATATTTTTTTAGAGGTTTTAAGTTAAAACTTTCAGAGAAATGACTTAATATTTAAAAACATTTTAATAATTGTTAAAATGATTACTATCTAATCCTAATATTTTTGACAATATTGTATTAATTGTTACATTTTAAAAGTTTTTTGTGTTTATGATAGCTAAGCTCCATCTCCCGTCATGCTACCAAACCCTCTCAATCTTGGGAGGGATGGATCCCCCACCACCACCCACTCTGGATCTAGCCCTTGACTACCTAGATTTGGATCTGGTGATGAAATCCCTGAATAGTCACTATCATTTATAGGAGGATGTTGCTATCTTGGTAGGTTTTGGCTCCATCCTTGATGACTACGACTACTTGGGTCCCAAAACCCCAACTGTCTCCTCAAATGAAGACACTTCATCGACGTGCCCCAAACCAAATTGGCTTGGGGCTATTGTTGGTTCAAAGAAGCCTATGGAATCTAACACTAAACCCACATTCTGCTCAGGTCCCACTAGACCCTAGATTTCACTCCTAGATTTAGTGGTGGATTCAATCTCCTTAGGTTTTACCCTTAGCCTTGCTGGAAATTTTATCTCTATCTGACCATGGTGGACATGGTTCAAAAATGGTGCTCTACTAAATGGAAACTAATGGGTTCTATTTATATCTTTGCAATGGTGGGTTCCTTTTTCCTATTCAAGCTCACAACTAAGTTGGATTGGGATTTGAACTTGGCTAGGTCCTAGAGCTTTTCTAAACACGTCCTAATGATGGGTAAGTGGAAATTATGATTCAATCCAAAATGCGATCTATTTAGATCGGCCTTGGTATGGATATACCTCCCTGGAGTTCCCTTGGAGTATTTGGATGAGTGTGTTTCTAAGTGTATTGGTAACTCCTTTGGGTAGTTCCTAAAAGCAAAATCAATGACTTGCTTAAAGATTAAGCTTGGCTTTGCCAGGATTTGTGTTAATGTGGGAATGAATAAACCCCTTCCCACCACAATGGCACTAAGATCTAAATGGGGTACTTGGTTGCAACTACCAAATTATGAGAATGCTACCCCCTTTTGCCAGAAGTGTAAAAACTTTGGAAATCTTTTTGTTGACTACCCAACAAGTGAGAAACTCAAGAACAAGGTCTCAACCCTATGTGTTAAGGTGGTGGAAAGCTCAAAAATTGTTGAGATGGAAGCTATCCCTAAAACCCTAAAAAGTATGGAACCACTTAGTTTAGGGGATGCACATATAAATGAAAACCATAATATTAAGGAGAAAACTAGTACCCTTGTGAAAGCCTAGGTCAAGAGACAAGGGGAGGAGAACACAGGTAAGAAGGTTGGTGTTTTGAGATGATTATGCATGAAGAGGGGAAAATTTTAGATACCTAGACCCTAGAGATAATGTAGCCATGTGAGGGGTTGTTGTTAAATGATATGGATTTGATGGAAATTGAGAATGCTTGCATTCCACTCCATGATGCAAGAGCTAAGTCTTTGTTCGACAATGGAACTGTTGCGGTTTCCCTACCAAGCATTATTGAAGTTCTTTCACCCACTTCAAGGGACCCAAATATTTTTAACAAGGATTTTGAATGGATGGTTCCAAAGAGGAAGAATAGAGGAGTGAAGAACATGGATGTCAAATTTGATGAGAGGATTGGTCAACCTTCAACTAGGATCATTCGACAAAAGGAAACAAAAAAGGAAATTTCTCAGTGAAAATATAGAATCCAGAAGGAAACCTTGAGCCATAAAAGATGAGG
Source organism: Cupressus sempervirens (assembly GCA_028749045.1). Taxonomy (NCBI): domain Eukaryota; kingdom Viridiplantae; phylum Streptophyta; class Pinopsida; order Cupressales; family Cupressaceae; genus Cupressus; species Cupressus sempervirens. Next base: position 505,904,733 of record CM053788.1, read on the forward strand.
GTCATATCCTAGAATGTGAGAGGGTTGGGTAGCCCTAGAAAATAGTACCAAAAAAAAAAAAAAATTATTGAACTCAAGGCTGATTTAATTCTTTTGCAGGAAGTTAAAATGACGATGCAGGTCTTCTCAAGAGTGGCTAGTAATTTTTGGCTAGGTGCTAGCTACACTTATTGGGAGGCTAATGGTACTTCTAGAGGGATTAACATGATGTGTAATCCTGATAAGGCATTAGGAGTGGATATCTTTGCCAACACTAATTTTGTTGCCACCAAATTTACCAACTAGTCTGACAATTGGTCTATTTTTAATTTGTATGCCCCTAATACTTAGAATAGTAGGCTTGTTGTTTTGAATGAGGCCACCTTTGTGGTTGATTACATAAGATTAGGGAATATCTTATGCATGGGGGACTTCAAAACCCCTTTTTACCCCTCAAAAAAGATGAGGGGACTAGAGGACTTCTTAGATAGGATACATGATTTGGAGGATTTCCTGAGAAGATATGATAGACTTGGGAAAAACCTAATCCAGGTTAGGCTTGACAAGGCCCTCATCTCTATTGGATGGTACATTCTCCAATATACTAACCTAAAGGCTTATCCTAGGACCATCTCAAATCATTTTATGCTTCTATTCTCTTGGACACAAAGTCTAACCAGATGATGGCCTTTTAGATATGATATTATGTGGAACTTGCATAATGATTTTAGAGACTATATTGCTCACTGGTGGAAGGACCCTGTGGAAGGTATGGCCATGTTCTGAAGTGCCCAAAATGTAGAGAGAATCTGTAATGACGTTAAGGTATGGTGCAAATCATCATTTGGGAGTTTAGCCAAAGAAAAAGAGGATATGAAAAACAAGTTGGTTGACCTCCAAACTCAAATCATGAAAAGTAGAGCCCAAGTGGTGCAAAAAGAGAAGGAGAGGGAGTACTAACACAAATGGAACTCCCTCCTTAATAAGGATAAAGTCTTTTAGAAACAAATATCTAGGGTCCAATGGTTGGAGGAGGGAGACAAAAACATGATGTTCTTCGATAGATCAGCCTCAAGGAGAAAAAAGAGAAACACTATAAACTTGTTAGGTGATGATAATAACAAGGAGGTAACTAATTTGGACCAAATAGAAGAAAGAGTTAACACCTATTTCGAGGGAATATATAATCCCCCACTGGCCCAGAGTTATAGTAACTAACAAAGTGATATCCTATAAATGTTCCAACTTGTGATTGATGACCACATGAATGAGGGGAACATGTGTAAGGTCAAAGAGGAAGAATTCAGAGTTGTTATTTTTAGTATGAATCAGTACAAAGCCCCTAGCCTTGACCAATTCCCCCCTGCCTTCTTCCAGGTTTTCTAGGACATTGTTAAGTATGATATTGTCCATGTTGTAGGGGAATTTTTTAGAATGGGGAAGCTATTGAAGGAACTCAATCAAACCTTCATTGTTCTCATTCCTAAGATTGAGGACTCTCAAAGGATGGAACACTTTAGACCCATCAGCCTTTGTAATACTATCTACAAGATCTTTGATAAAGTTATGGTGAATCACCTTAAGCCCCTCTTGGACAAATTCATTAGTCCTCATCAAAATGGCTTTGTGCCTAGAAGAAAAATTCTTGATGTGGTCATAACTACTCATGAGGTGATAGACTCGATGGAAAATATAAAAACTTAGTTATGGCCCTTAAAATTGATATTTCTAAAGCCTATGATAAGGTCAAGCATGACTTTTTGTTTGCCATTCTTGCCATACTTGGCTTTAATGAGAGGGTCCAAAAAATTATCAAGAATTTTGTGACTTGAAATATCCTTTTTTTTAATTTTATATGATATTTCAAGCCTCTAATCATATTTTCAAAATCAAACAACGAATATTACAAAGATCCGCCAATTTCTCAATAAACCCCAAATCGGGTATGTCCAAAATAGTGCCAAAAACTTTACAACTTCACATATTATTAATAAATCTGAAAATGGAAATTTTTATAGAAATTTCAGCAGCATAACAGCCTACAAAATGACATTTATAGATCTATATAGCATTTACACAATAGCTCACAAACGTAGGACAAAAACTATGCTCATCGGGCTCCCAAAATTAACACAAGAATGCTCGGAAACACCACAAAAACACTAATAATCTATCTCAGAAGTTTAACCATGTTCCAATACATATATTCAGCTCTATTTTAACATCTTAAATTCTAAAATACAACAGCAACCCAAACTAATATGAAATACTCAACCGAAAACACCAAACTCTTACAAAAAAAACACACCCGAAAACCCACAAATTTGCATTGTTCAGCACAAGGGCAAACTCTGCATGAGCTTGCACATGGAATGGCTTAAAATAACCATCCTTAGTCTTCGTGGAAACCTACAAACTCCTGTCCTTGGGTCTCCGTCTCCACAGGTTTGGCAGCCTCATTTTTGGGCCTGCATGCGTTCCAAAGATTATTATTTTTAAATATTTGAAAAGGGCACATGACAAATCCTCCCCTCCAAAATATTGCTTTTACTAAAGCAATGAAGATTGGAATGTTCAAGAATATGTGCTCCTTCACAAGTTGCATCCTCCAGTGGTAATCCTTTCCATTTGAACAAATGCTCTATGATGCTCCTATTTCTCAATCTTTTCTTTCTTCTATTCAAAATCTCTTCTGGTATCAAAACTAATTTCCCTTCATCATCAAGAGGTGGTAATTCTATAGATACCATGGTGTGCTGGCCTAGAACCTTCTTCAGGCAAGATACATGGAAAACATTATGTATTTTTCTGTTTGGTGGGAGCTCCAATTCATAAGCTACCTCTCTAACCTTCTTGGTAATCTTATAAGGCTCATAGAACCTTGGCTTGAGTTTCTCTGCCCCACTCATCTTTAAGATGCTTTGCTTATATGGCTGCAACCTGAAAAATACCAAATATCCCACCTCAAAAGATCTTTCAGTCTTTTTCCTATCAGCATACAATTTTTGTTGGTTCTGTGCATGTTGTAGATTATCCTTGAGGGACCTTATTATATCTTGGCTTTGCTTGATGAAATCAATTACTACAGATACTCTGCTATCCGAAAGTACTGAATCAACAAAGGAAAGGGCATCATAACCATAAAGAGCATGAAAAGGAGGCATACCAATAGACATGTGATGAGATTTATTGTAACAATGCTCCCTTAGGTGCAACCATTTCACCCAAGCATGTTGTTGATTTGAAACATAGTTCCTCAAATATCACTCTATCCATTTATTAATGATCTCTGTTTGTCCATCTGTTTGAGGGTGACAGCTAGTACTAGGAGTGAGTTCAGTTCTTGCCAAATGAAAGAGCTCCTTCCAAAAAGAGCTGAGGAATCTACTGTCCCGATCACTGACAATGTTTCTAGGCAAGCCATGTAATCTAAAAATCTCTTTGAAGAACAATTTGGCCACTTGTGATACCTTGAAATCAGACGTGATAGGAAAGAAATGTGCATACTTAGTTAGTCTATCTACCACCACATATATGCAATCCTTACCTTGAACCTTGGGCAACCTGGTGATGAAGTTCATGGAAATACTTTCCTATTTTTGTTCAAGAATAGAAAGTGGCTACAACAACCCTGCAGGAAAATTTTGCTCACTCTTGCTTTGTTGGCATACCATACATTCTTTAATGTGTTTAAGTACATCCTCCTTCATACCCTTCTATGAAAACCACTCTCGAATTTGCCTATATGTCTTGAAGTATCCCTGGTGACCAGCCAAAGGTGTGTCATGAAAGGCCCTCAATATCCTCTCCTTAGTTTTTGATCCTGGCACTAAGAAGATCATGTTCTTGTAATAAATCAATTCATCAACAACCTTGTACCTGTTATCATCCACTAACTTATCCAAAATCTTGGTGGCAAAGGAATCTTTATCATACTCTAAAATTATGGAGACTTTCCAATCAGCAGAGATAGATGTTAAGGAACACAGAGTGGGCTTTCTTGAGAGAGCATCAACAACCACATTATTCTTTCCTTTCATGTATTCAATATCAAAATCATAAGCTTGCAATTTGCTTACCCATTTTTGTTGACAATCATTCAAATCCATTTGGTTCAAGAAGAACTTGAGGCTATTATGGTCTGTCTTTACAATGAATCTCCCACATACCAAATATTGTCTAAATTTATGAAGTGCATGCATGATTGCCAACATTTCCTTATCATAGATGGAGTAACCTTTCTATAATTGATTTAGTTTTCTACTCTCAAATGCTACTGGATGTCCCCTTTGAGTTAGGACAGCCCCTATACCTTCTCCAAAAGCATCACATTCAACAACAAAAGGTAAAGAGAAATCAGCAATTGCAAGCACAGGGCATGAAGTCATTACCTTCTTAAGCTTATCAAATATTTTTTGTGCCTCTTCTGTCCAAACAAAAGCTCCTTTATTTGTCAAATCAGTCAAGGGGGCAGCAAGCTAAGAAAATCCCTTGGAAAATCTCCTATAGTAGCTACACAACAAAAAGAAACCTCTCAACTATGTAAGATTAGTGGGTGGAGGGCAATCCAAAATTGCCTGAAATTTTTGTTGATCAACCTGTACTCCTTTAGAACTTATAATATGTCCCAAATATAAGATCTCTATCAAACCAAACTCACATTTAGATAGCTTAGCATAGAAAGATTGCTGTTCCAAGATTCCCAAAACAGTGTCTATGTGCTTTAGATGCTCTTCCCATCTTTTACTATAAATCAAGATATCATCAAAAAATACCAAAACTAATTTTCGAAGATGCTAGCTAAATACCTTATTCATACAAGATTAGAAAGGTGCAGGTGCATTAGTGAGGCCAAATGGCATAACAAGAAATTCAAAGTGCCCATAGTGACATCTGAAGGCAGTCTTTTCCACATCTTCACCCCTCATTCGGATTTGATGGTACCCTGATCTTAAGTCAATTTTTGAGAAGTATACAGCACCATGTAACTCATCAATGATTTCATCTATGCATGGTATGGGATACCTATTTTTTATGGTCTTCTTGTTTAGAGCCCTATAGTCTATACACATTCTCATTGTACCATCCTTTTTCTTGACAAGTACCACAGATGATGCAAATAGACTAGAGCTAGGCCTTATGAATCCCATGTCCTGGAGTTCCTTAATAGTTTTTTCAATTTCTTCCTTATAACTTCTTGGATGGAAGTATGGGGTTGTTATAACTGGTTTGACACCTTGTTCTAACTCTATAACATGCTCAAAACCTCTATCTGATGGTAATCCTGGAGGCAAGTCATTGAAAACTATACTATGCTTATCAAGAATATTTTGAATTTCAAAATTTAAATTACCTTGATTCTTTGGAGAGCTTTTTGGATGGATTATGACTCCTGCTTCCCATGCTACTTGTCCTCTTCGAAAATTCATCTCCATCCTGTTTGCAAAGACTGCCTTAGGTGCTCCATTTGATAAGCCTCTCAATAAGACTTCTTTCCCATTGGAATGAAATTTAAACTCCATAGTTTGATGGTTCATGTAATAGCCTCCAATAGAGTGCAACCATTGAACACCCAATACAAGATCTGTCTCCCCAATGCCAACAACATAGAAGTCATCACATAACTCATAATCTCCTAAGGTCATCTTGAGTTGTTTCACCACCCCTATGCAAGGCATAGTAAATCCATCAACTATAGTAACATTGAATTCTTCAAAATCTTCTGCTTTAAGCCCTCTTTTCATGACAAATCCCTCATCAATAAAATTGTGATTTGCCCCACTATCAAGAAAAACTGTCAACCTTTACCCTACTAGTACCCCTCGAATTCGAAAGGGATGGTATCTTGGGACTCCTGATAATGCTGCTAAAGTGTCATCCTTGCTGATTTCTTTTTCTTTCTCTTCTTCTACCTCCTCCTTAGTGTCATGAAATTCCCCATGCTCATCTGAATCAGATTTTGAAGCAACTTCAATATAGTGCACTTGACCTTTCCCCAAACATCTGTGTCCTAGAACCCATGGTTCTCTACAAGTAAAACAAAGCATTTTCCTTCGTAATTCACTCCTAGTCTCTTCATCTACCTTCTTTTTTGCCACATTTATCACATCTTTTGGTGGTAGTGTTGGGAAATTCCTTTTCTAAAAATTCCCCTTATGTTGCCAAAGATTTGGGAGTTTTTGATTAGTGTCTGGTTTCATAGGCATGCAAGTTTCAAGTTGCAAGCTTCTTTTGATAGGTTCCTGTAAGGTTGAGGGTGAGAAAGCCTTAACCAAACCCTTAATAGAATCTTCTAAACCATCAAGAAAAATATAAACAATCCTCTTTTCACTCATATCAGGTACCATAACAGCCACTTTTTGAAACTCTTCTATATACTCATTAACTGATTTGGTTTGCTTCAACTTTGACAATTCTTTAAAGTACTCTTCATCATCCTTGAGGTCAAATCTATCTATCACTCTTTGACTGAAATCATAAAATGTAGTTACGTAATCATGACCTTGAGCAATCATTCCATAATACCACCAATCATAGGCTGCATCTTCCAAGTGTAGACTTACAAATTGAACAGCATCACTCTCCTTCATAGAGTTAAGTGCGAAGAAAGTCTGTAATTTTTGTAGCCATGCTCTAGCTGAAATTTTATTTGTTCCATCAAAAGTAGGTGCTGTAAACTTGCTTATTTTATTTTTGAGCTCTCTTCCACTTATGTCATGCTCCCTCTTGTTCTCTTTCTTGGGCATCAAAGTGTTCATCATATCCACATATTCTCTAAAAGGAACCGAACTACAAAATTCATCATCTAAGCCATTGTAAGTAGCTCTTAATGCAATCAAGTTACCTGTAACCTCTTCCACAGGATTAAGGGCTACATTTGGTATTGGTGGCTCATCTACAGGCAAGAAAATAGTTTTTTTTTATTTAGAGGGTCTGGGTTTCAAATTCCTTAGCTCCTCTAAAGTTCTCCCTTTCTCATAAATAGATGCAACTCCTTGCATTTTTTCTGTCAATATCCACAAAGCCTCTCTAGTTTCTGCCAAACTATCCACTGTTTGCTTCTGACTATTTTGGATGTCTTGAAAAAAAAATTTTGCCATCTCATCTTGATCAGCCATGCTTTTTCCTTCCTTTTATTTTGTACTTTTACTTTTAACTAGAGGCTTGATCAAAATTTCTTTATTCTTTTCTCACTGCAAATATCTCTTTTCTCTTTCACTTGGTTGCATGCAAACTTCTACAAACCCTTAGGCTAGAAAGATCATAACTTTGATACCACTAAAATGTCCCTTTTTCTGATTTTATATGATATTTCAAGCCTCTAATCAGATTTTTAAAATCAAACAACCAATATTGCAAAGATCCACCAATTTCTCAATAAACCCCAAATCGGGTTATGTCCAAAATAGTGCCAAAAACTTCACAACTTTACATATTATTAATAAATCTGAAAATGGACTTTTTTATAGAAATTTCAGCAGCATAACGGCCTACAAAATGACATTTCTAGATCTATATAGCATTTACAAAACAACTCACAAATGTAAGAGAAAAACTATGCTCATCGAGCTGCCGAAATTAACACAAAAATGCCCGAAAACACCACAAAAACACCAATAATCTATCTCAGAAGTTTAACCATGTCCCAATACATATATTCAGCTCTATTTTAACATCTTAAAGTCTAAAATGTAGCAGCAACCCAAACTAATATGAAATACTCAACTGAAAACACCAAACTCTTACAAAAAAAATACACCCAAAAACTCACAAATTTGCACTGTTCAGCACAAGGGAAAACTCTACATGAGCTTGCACAATGAATGGCTTCAAACTTCTTTTCTTAGCCTTCGTAGAAACCTGCAAACTCCCGTCCTTGGGTCTCCTTCTCCACAGGTTTGGGAGCCTGATTTTTGGGCCTGCCTGCGTTAGCAAAGATTATTATTTTTAAATATTTGAAAAGGGGACATGACAAGTCCTCCCCTCCAAAATATTGCTTGTCCTCAAGCAATGAAGATTGGAATGTTCAAGAATATGTGCTCCTTCCCAAGTTGCATCCTCCAGTGGTAATCCTTTCCATTTGACCAAATGCTCTATGATGCTCTTGTTTTTCAATATTTTCTCTCTTGTATCCAAAATCTCTTCTGGTATCAAAACTAGTTTCCCTTCATCATGAAGAGGTGGTAATTTTGTAGATACTATGGTATGCTGGCCTAGAACCTTCTTCAAGAAAGATACATGGAAAACATTATGTATGTTTCTGTTTGGTGGGAGCTCCAATTCATAAGCTACCTCTCCTACCTTCTTGGTGATCTTATAAGGCTCATAGAACCTTGGCTTGAGTTTCTCTGCCCGACTCCTCTTCAAGATGCTTTTCTTATACGGCTGCAACTTGACAAATACCAAATCTCCCACCTCAAAAGATCTTTGAGTCCTTTTCCTATCAGCATACAACTTTTTTTGGTTCTGTGCATGTTGTAGATTATCTTTGAGGGACCTTATTATGTCTTGGCTTTGCTTGATGAAATCACTTGCTGCAAGTACTCTGCTATCTGAAAGTACTAAATCAACAAAAGAAAGGGCATCATAACCATAAAGAGCATGAAAAAGAGGCATACCAATAGACATGTGATGAGATGTATTGTAACAATACTCCCCTATGTACAACCATTTCACCCAAGCATGTTGTTGATTTGAAACATAGTTCCTCAAATATCCCTCTATCCATTTATTAACTATCTCTATTTGTCCATCTATTTGAGGGTGATAGCTAGTACTGGGAGTGAATTCAGTTCCCGCCAAATGAAAGAGCTCCTTCCAAAAGGAGCTGAGGAATCTACTTTCTCGGTCACTGACAATGTTTCTAAGCAAGCCATGTAATCTAAAAATCCCCTTGAAGAACAATTCGGCCAATTGTGATGCTTTGAAATTAGATGTGATAGGAAAGAAATGTGCATACTTAGTTAGTCTATCTACCACCACATATATGCAATCCTTACCTTGAACCTTGGGCAACCCAATGATGAAGTTCATGGAAATAGTTTCTCATTTTTGTTCAAGAATAGGAATTGGCTGCAACAACCCTGTAGGAAAATTTTGCTCACTCTTGCTTTGTTGGCATACCATACATTCCTTAATGTGTTTAAGTACATCCTCATTCATACCCTTCCATGAAAACCGCTCTCAAATTTTCTTATATGTCTTGAAGTGTCCCTGGTGAACAACCAAAGGTGTGTCATGAAAGGCCCTCAATATCCTCTCCTTAGTTTTTGATCCTGGCACTAAGAAGATCATGTTCTTGTAATAAATCAATTCATCAACAACCTTGTACCTGTTATCATCCACTAACTTATCCAAAATCTTGGTGGCAAAGGAATCTTTAGGATACTCTAAAATTATGGAGACTTTCCAATCAACAAAGATAGATGTTAAGGAACACAAAGTGGGCTTTCTTGAGAGAGCATCAGCAACCACATTATTCTTTCATTTCATGTATTCAATATAAAAATTATAAGCTTGCAATTTGCTAACCCATTTTTGTTGACGATCATTCAAATCCCTTTGGTTCAAGAAGAACCTGAGGCTATTATGGTTTTCCTTTACAATGAATCTCCCACATACCAAATATTGTCTAAACTTATGAAGTGCATGCATGATTGCCAATATTTCCTTATCATAGATGGAGTAACCTTTCTCTGATTGATTTAATTTTCTACTCTCAAATGCTATTGGATGTCCCCTTTGAGTTAGGACAGCCCCAATACCTTTTCTAGAATCATCATATTCAACAACAAAAGGTAAAGAGAAATCTGGAATTGCAAGCATAGGGCACAAACTCATTACCTTCTTAAGCTTATCAAATATTTTTTGTGCCTCTTCTGTCGAAACAAAAGCTCCTTTCTTTTTCAAATCAGTCAAGGGGGCAGCAAGCTAAGAAAATCCCTTGGAAAATCTCCTATAGTAGCTACACAACCCAAAGAAACCTCTCAACTGTGTAAGATTAATGGGTGGAGGCCAATCCAAAATTGCCTGAAATTTTTGTTGATCAACCTGTACTCCTTTAGAACTTATAATATGTACCGAATATAAGATCTCTGTCAAACCAAACTCACATTTAGATAGCTTAGCATAGAAAGATTGCTGCTCCAAGATTCCCAAAATAGTGTCTATGTGCTTTAGATGCTCTTCCCATCTTTTACTATAAATCAAGATATCATCAAAAAATACCAAAACAAATTTTTGAAGATGCTAGCTAAATACCTTATTCATACAAGATTGGAATGTTGTAGGTGCATTAGTGAGGCCAAATGGCATAACAAGGAATTCAAAGTGCCCATAGTGACATCTGAAAGCAATCTTTTCCACATCTTCACCCCTCATTCGGATTTGATGGTACCCTGATCTTAAGTCAATTTTTGAGAACTATACAACACCATGTAACTCATCAATGAGTTCATCTATGCGAGGTATGGGATACGTATTTTTTATGGTCTTCTTGTTTAGAGCCTTGTAGTCTATACACATTCTCATTGTACCATCTTTTTTCTTGACAAGTACAATAGATGATGCAAATGGACTGGAGCTAGGCCTTATGAATCCCATGTCCAGGAGTTCCTTAATAGTTTTCTCAATTTCTTCCTTATAACCTCTTAGATGGTGGTATGGGGTTGCTATAACTGGTTTGACACCCTGGTCTAGCTCTATAACATGCTCAAAACCTCTATCTGATGGTAATCCTGGAGGCAAGTCATTGAAAACTATACTATGCTTATCAAGAATATTTTGAATTTCAAAATGTAAATTACCTTGATTCTTTGGAGAGCTTGTTGGATGGATTATGACTCCTACTGCCCATGCTACTTGTCCTCTTCGAAAATTCCTCTGCATCCTCTTTGTAGAGACCGCCTTAGGTGCTCCATTTGATAAGCCTCTCAATAAGACTTCTTTCCCATTGGAATGAAATTTAAACTCCATAGTTTGATGGTTCATGTAATAGCCTCCAATAGAGTGCAACCATTGAACACCCAATACAAGATCTGTCTCCCCAATGCCAACAACATAGAAGTCATCACATAACTCATAATCTCCTAAGGTCATCTTGAGTTGTTTCACCACCCCTGTGCAAGGCATAGTGAATCCATCAGCTATAGTAACATTGAATTCTTCAAAATCTTCTGCTTTAAGCCCTCTTTTCATGACAAATCCCTCATCAATAAAATTGTGAGTTTCCCAACTATCAAGAAGAACTGTCAACTTTTTCCCTACTAGTACCCCTCAAATTCGGAAGGGATGGTATCTTGGGACTCCTGATAATGCTGCTAAAGTACCATCCTTGCTGATTTCTCTTTCTTTATCTTCTTCTACCTCCTCCTTAGTGTCATGAAATTCCTCATGCTCATCTGAATCAGATTCTGAAGAAAATTCAATATAGCGCACTTGACCTTTCCTTAAACATCTACGTCCTGGAACCCATGGTTCTCTACAAGTAAAACAAAGCTTTTTCCTTCGTAATTCACTCCTAGTCTCTTCATCTACCTTCTTTTTTGCCACATTATGACATCTTTTGGTGGTAGTGTTGGGAAAGTCTTTTTCTGAAAATTCCCCTTATGTTGCTAAAGATTTGGGGAATTTTTGATTAGTGACTAGTTTCATAGGCATGCAAGTTTCAAGTTGCAAGCTTCTTTTGATAGGTTCCTGTAAGGTTGAGGGTGAGAAAGCCTTAACCAAACCCTTAATAGAATCTTCTAAACCATCAAGAAAAAGATAAAAAAATCCTCTTTTCACTCATATCAGGTACCATAACAGCCACTTTTTGAAACTCTTCTATATACTCATTAACTAATTTGGTTTGCTTCAACTTTGACAATTCTTTAAAGTACTCTTCGTCATCCTTGAGGTCAAATCTATCTATCACTCTTTGAATGAAATCATCAAATGTAGTTACCTGATCATGACCTTGAGTAGTCATTCCATGATACTACCAATCATAGGTTGCATCTTCCAAGTGTAGACTTGCAAATTGAACAGCATCACTCTCCTTCATGGAGTTAAGTGTGAAGAAAGTCTGTAATTTTTGTAGCCATGCTCTAGCTGAAATTTTATTTGTTCCATCAAAAGTAGGTGCTGTAAACTTGCTTATTTTATTTTTGAGCTCTCTTCCACTTATGTCATGCTCCCTCCTATTCTCTTTCTTTGGCATCAAAGTGTTCATCATATCCACATATTCTCTAAAAGGAACCAAACTGCGAAAGTCATCATCTAAGCCATTGTAAGTAGCTCTTAATGCAATCAAGTTACATGTAACCTCTTCCACAGGATTAAGGGCTAGATTTGGTACTGGTGGCTCATCAACAGGTAAGAAAATAGTTTTTTTTTATTTAGAAGGTGTGGGTTTCAAATTTCTTAGCTCCTCTAAAGTGCTCCCTTTATCATAAATAGATGCAACTCCTTGCATTTTTTCTATCAATATCTGCAAAGCCTCTCTAGTTTCTGCCAAACTATCCACTGTTTGCTTCTGAGTATTTTGGATGTCTTGAAAAAAAAATTTTGCCATCTCATCTTGATCAGCCATGCTTTTTCCTTCCTTTTATTTTGTACTTTTACTTTTAACTAGAGGCTTGATCAAAATTTCTTTATTCTTTTCTCGCTGCAAATATCTCTTTTCTCTTTCACTTGGTTGCATGCAAACTTCTACAAACCGTCAGGATGGCAAGATCATAGCTCTGATACCACTAAAATGTTCCCTTTTCTGATTTTATATGATATTTCAAGCCTCTAATCAGATTTTCAAAATCAAACAACCAATATTACAAAGATCCACCAATTTCTCAATAAACCCCAAATCGGGTATGTCCGAAATAGTGCCAAAAACTTCACAACTTCACAAATTATTAATAAATCTGAAAATGGACATTTTTACAAAAATTTCAGCAGCATAATGGCCTACAAAATGATATTTCCACATCTGTATAGCATTTACACAAGAGCTCACAAACATAGGACAAAAACTATGCTCATTAGGCTCCTAAAATTAACACAAAAATGCCCGAAAACACCACAAAAACACTAATAATCTATCTCAAAAGTTTAACCACATCCCAGTACATATATTCAGCTCTATTTTAACATCTTAAAGTCTGAAATACAACAACAACCCAAGCTAAGACACACCAAACTCTTACAAAAAAGACACACCAAAAAACCCACAATTTTGCACTGTTCAGCACAAGGGAAAACTCTACATGAGCTTGCACATGGAATGGCTTCAAACTCCCATCCTTAGCCTTTCTAGAAACCTAGAAACTCTCATCCTTGGGTCTCCTTGTCCACAGGTTTGGCAGCCTCTTTTTTGGGCCTGCCTACATTAGCAAAGATTATTATTTTTAATTATTTGAAAAGGGGACATGACATGACTTCTGTTACTTTCTTGATGATTTTTAATGCTACCCTAGGTAACTTCTTCTGTTCCTCTCAAGGTCTTCATCACGGTGACCCCTATCCACTTATCTCTTTATTGTTGTAGCATAAGTTTTAAGCAAAAATCTTGTCTCTTTATCTAATGCTGGCAAAATTAAGGGCATCAAACTTGCTTCTTGGTGCATCCCCCAAGTCTTATAGTAGTTTTTGGATGATACTTTTATGTTTGGTGTCTCCTCCATCCATGAAGCAAGAGAGTGGAAAGACACCTTGAATATGTATGCTCTTGTCTCTGGCCAATGCATTAACTACCACAAAAGTAAAGTTTATTTTTTCAAAACTTGTGCCAATTTGTGGGAAAAGGTTATCTATATCCTTGGATGCCAAGATGTGACCCTTCCTAATACCTAGCTTGGTCTACCACTCATTGTTATAGAATGGTCTTATGGAACATCTACAAAGAAATATGCTGGGTTGGAAAGGGAAAATATTGAGTAATGCTAGGAAACTTCAACTCCTCTCAGCCTCCTTGCAAGGCATCCTGGTGTATTGCCTATCTATTTTCAAACTCCTAGGAAGATTCAAAGATATCATTGAGAAAATTTGGCATAATTTCCCATGGTTTGGAACTCAAGAAAAGGAAAGAATGAGCCTAGTTAGCTGGGAGAAATTTTTCAAACCTAAAGCTCAAGGAGGACTAAATCTAAGAAGAATTGGGCAATTGAATAAGGCTCTATTAACCAAAATTTCCTACAGGTTAGTGAATTCCTAGGGTAGCTAGTGTAACATCATAATGAACAAATACTTTGGAGGATTGTCTTCACCAATCTATATGGGCACAGGCTCTACCCTAGGGCTCTAAGGTTTAGAATAACATTGTTAACACTCAAAAGATCCTAAGAAAGGGGTGTTACTGGATCACGGGGAATGGTAATTCAATAGACTTCTGGGAAGATGAGTGGATCCATGAGGACCCCCTCAAGAAAACTAATTTTTCCCCTCTGTGTGAGATGTGCACTAGAATATATGGCCCTCAAACTTGGGACTTCATCATTTCTAAAAATCAATGGATCATAGTTTAGAATTTCTAGCCAAGGGAGTTGAGTTTAGCTCAGGAATTGCAAGATCTCTTGCACACCTACAGGATTCCCCTCATCCTAACTGATGATTCTTTGGTGTAGAAACTCACACCCTCAGGGGAGTTTATTGTTAGGTTTTCTTATCTTAGTGGGTTGGCAGGGGAAGGAGCACATTTTGATTAGAAAAAAGCTTGGCACCCTTGGATACTACCTAAAATAAACTTCTTTTGTTGGTCATCTTTGCATGGGTCTATCCTCACTATTGACAACCTCTAGCACCATGGTTACCAACTTGCCAACTATTGCATATTATGCCTCAAAAATGTTGAATCCATTCTGCACTTGCTCATCCACTATCCCTTTTCCATTGACATCTGGAGGGAGGTTCTTATTTTATGAGGATTTAGTTGGTGTATGGATAATGAGTTGAAGCAATTTTCCTAGTGGGAGGGTCGGCTACCCACCCTTATCTCAAAAACCTTTGGTTGATTCTACCACCTTATGTCTCATGGAAAATATGGAAGGAGAGGAACAATATAATTTTTAGGGAGCAAGTCACAACTAGCTTGGGGGTGAGTCAACAAGTTCACATGTTGCTAAATGAATGCAGTAGGATCTTGCAATGGAAACCCCCCCTCCCCCCATCCCATCCCTCAAGTGAATCTGATAGGAACTAGGCTTGGGCCTAGGATGTGAGATCGATGGTGGCACAATTTGACAATTCAAAAATCTAGGCAAGAAAGGAGATGGTTTGACACAACCCTCAATTCTTTGTTAAAGTTAAATTTTTATTGGTTGTCCATGATAGGAAGCATCACTATGGGGGTTATCCTTTGGAACAACATGGGAAAGTTGGTGGCAGTAGTTTCTAGTAACTGTGGTAAATGTTCTAATAATAAAGCCGAGGTGATTGCACTTCTCTAAGGTCGAAGAATGGCAAGAACTCAGGGAATCGCTAAGCTGATCATAGAGGGGGACTTTATGCTTATCATTAAAGTAGATAAGGGAGAGGGAAAATGCAATTGGTTGATTAAAACCATTATTGATGAAATACAAAGGATGATGGAAGATTATCAAGATATCTGCATGGAAAATATATATCATGAAGGAAACAATGTGGCGAATGACCTTGCCAAAGCTGGCCATGGTGTCATGTGATATAATGCTAATTTATTTCCATCATCAACCCAAATGGTGATGAAAAGGGAGTGTACTATCAATAATGACTCACAAAATATGAAATTAGGTGACAAGTCTCCTTTTCTACATGTAGTCATGAGAATGTAGCACTTAGTAAAGGGTTTTTTTGGCATGCTTAGATGTTGATTAACATTTATGTTCTAACTACCATGGACATTGATGACTACATTAACATGATGCAGAGGGCAGATTCAGCGAGATTTATAGATCAATTTCATAATTATCATAAAGTCCGGTTGGTTAATTCCCACAATTGGTGTAGCTAGCGACGACCATTTGCAGATGGAAACGATCTACCCACATGTACTATTTTGGGAGATTTTTTGTTTTTTGGGAAACATTATAGATTCATGATGACTATGCAATTCCTTTTAATTTTCTCCATTGTGGCTTGGCATTTTATATTTTGCAACTCCAAAACTTGGTCCAAGGCTATGTCGTCAGAGGAGTTGGTTGTGAACCTAAGCAACGATATGGGCACTAGTGACTGTATTGAACTAATGGGCACAAAGGAGTGTATCAATAGTAGTGAAGTGATGATGGTCTACTTGTAGGAGGGGAGCTTTTTACATTATATGGAGGGAATGGTTAAACACAACGAGGTCATCTTGATGTAGTTCTATCAAACTTGGAAGGATAGAAAAGTTATGATTAACGACATGAGTTTTGAGATTTCTGAAGAAAGCATTACAAGGGTTGGCGATTTTCTACTAGATGGAAAGGAATGACAGAGGCAAGTTAAAGTCAATGAGGAGGCAAGTTTGTAAAAATTCTTCAAACCCAAGTAGGAACCAACGAGACTGCATGGTGGGTTTGTGTCGACTGCCCTCCCTAAGTCTTGGGATACCATTTTCTACATGATTATCAGATACATTACGTTGGAGGACTGCTGTTAGATACTATATTATTATCATTTTCCTATCTTGAATCATTTATGAAATCATGACCTTATCTCCTTTTTGTTTCTATTACTGCATTTGTTGGAGGATAGTATCTTTGAGAATAGAAGGAAACACGAGGAGGGTAAATCCTTCTACCTTACCCATAGGGTCTTATGAATAAAATTTTCATCTAGAACCTAACTCAGAATCCCTCTCTCTTGCTCAACCCCCTAGCCTCTATCACCCCTCAGACCTCCTTGGACCCCAGCCTAAACTTTACTCTTAAAAGGCCCAAGAAAGGTCATGCCATTGAGGTCAAAATTAACCTTAAGGTTAAAGTTAACATTATTGAGTCAGAATCAGATTCCAAGAGGGCAAGTAATATGCTAGGAGAACCAACAAGAATCTCTAGATGGAAAATTCAAGACCCCCCAAAGTAAAAGTCCATCTCTGGCTCCTCTCATAGTAAGGAGAAATTTGCTAAAAAGAAAAGACACCACCAGGACATCAAACCTAGCCCCAACTCTATCAGCCCTTCCCATTATCTCTAATGCCCTAGAAGATACCTTGGCTTGTAGTGGGGGGGAAGACATCACTTCTCCTAGGAAGGATAACCCTAAGGTTACTCAAAACAAAGGAAAATATAGTCACACCAAGATGCAGTTGGAGAGGCTTGAGATGGCTACGAGGGACCTAGTAGATAACCATACCACTATATGCCACATAATCAAAACCCTAGTGGAGTTCTCCAAGTCAAGGTTATGCACTCTGTAACCACAACCCTCTACTTCCTCTAGGCTAACAAAGAGGAACAAGAACTAGGAAAGACTACTGAGACAACCCAATCCATTTATGGGTTCTTGGTAGAGGATTGGCTGAAAACCGTCCTGGACAAACCAATGAAAATGGAGTAGGAGGATGTGGTAGGGAAAGCTTTTAAGGAGAAAAAGAAGGGTAACCAAGAGAAGAGGGCATCTAGCCTAGATTTTATTGTGTTTTATTTCTATTTTTATGATTATGTCTCTAAAGTTTACACCTTATGGGGTTTTTTGACAATGTCAATTAAGTGGACGAATAGTAGTGATGTTTTTAAATGTTGTTCTTTTATTATCTAGTTTCTTATGCATAGTAGTTTAAGGACTATGGTCAATGAAAATTTGACTCTTAAAGTTTTATTGTTTTTGATGTTTAAAGTTGGTATAGGATAGACTTCTGGGAGGTAACCTCTAACTAGTTCTCAGCATTATTTGTACTCTAGGGTCAGCCCCCCCATCTTTTTAGCTTCTATCAACTACTTCAAAAACTAAACACGATTGAAACAAATATACTCTTTAGATGTAAAACACAACTAACCATGTGATGATAAATTAGTTCACACACAAAACATGACCTAGTGAACAAATATGGATCTCACTTTTAGAACCCTTTTAAACATTTCAATAGAAAGCATACTCACATAGCATCAATGAGATGACCTTAAAACCTTAGTTATAAATAAAAAACTTATTAATTAAATCACTATAAAAAATTTAAAAATTAGTTTGAAATATACAAAATTAAGATGCTTAACTACAAAAATTCCTCATTAAACATTTACCATCCAATCAAATAAAATATCTTGTTCATGCAAGGTGCGTGTCTTTACTAGTGAAAATGATTAGAAGCAAAATACATAATATGACTATATAAATAATAAAAATGATGTGACATCTCATTTATAAACAATAGCTTTATTCAAGCTTGAGTCCCTACCTTTTCAGATGGGAAGTAGTTCCTATAAGGAAAGAAATTGCAAGACATGGATTGAGGGTGGTAAGACTAACATATTTGATTTCATATAAGTAGATTATTTTTAGAATGTTTGAATAGATAAGTACACATTTTTTTATAGAAGATTTTTTTAAATTATAGTATACTAATTTTAGTATTGTAATAATCTCATAGAATAATTTAGTTTTATACATACACTATTATATTTCATAGTTAACGTTGTCATTGAATTTTCTAGAATAGTACAAACTAGAACAAACATAAAATAATTTTCAAATTAAGATTATTTATAACTTATATTCCCACAATTTATTTGATATTTTTATTTGATTATTTAATTAGCTTTATTAGTTATTATTTTCAATATTCCATTTTTTATTTTATCATTTTATTAGTTAGAATTGTCTAATTATATTTTTTATAATTTATTAATTTAATATTTTTACACATTTTCTATTTTTATTTTTATTTTTTTCTTTTAACTTTTTTCAAATTCAACTACAATTGTTAACTTTATATCATTGGTACCACTTAGGTGAATCAATTTTTAAAATATAGCTTTGTAAATGGCACATAAGAATTTAAAGTGGTAATGTTTTTTTTAAAACAAACATGAAGTCTTATCTACAGTGGCTTAATATATTTGTTTGTCCACTTTCAAAATAATGTGTGTAAACAAAAGATAATCATTTTCTATTACTTCAAATCTTTCACACCATTTTTCTTCTCTTTATAGATTTTCAAGACACAATAATTGTTTTAGAAAATAAAAATATTAAAACAAAATATTTTACCACTACTACTTCAATGATAGACAAAAGAAATTATAATGGATATACAAAGAAAACCATCCAAAGTGCATTGCATGTAAGAAAGGTCAATCGAATTTTCTTGTCTATTTGGATGGTGCTTAGAAGGTTTTTATTAATAACTAAATCTATGTTTGTCCTTAAAAAGAATGAATGAACTTTTTTCCTTCAATGACTCCCATCAGATAATAAAAATAGGGGAATATGAAAATGAAAAATCATAGTCCTATCATGACTCAGCACAGCCATCTGAAGTTCTCTTACCACATGGTCTATGTGTGGCATATATGTTTACTCCTTACCTGCACTAACTTCCTTGAAGATTTAGATGCCCTCACTAGTAAATCATGTATTCTAAGGCTCATTTCAGATACAAAAACATTGTCTCATCATTGTATTTGGATATCTATCCATTTCCAACATTTGTCATTCAATTTTTGTAGTGTCCACACTAGAGAAGAATGACAGTTTCAACCTCTATTTTCACAACCTTTTGTACAGTTCTCTTCCACTAAATTTAACCTCTATTATGTGGAAATCGCTAGTATGTTTGTAAATTGGCCCATGGTTGTAGATGCTCCAAATACTTGATAAAGTTGATTAATCTGGCTTTAAGCAAGCCATTAGGATGGGAGGAGTAAGCTTCAACTATTGAAAGGTTCCACCTTTTCTGAAGAATATTTTGTGATATTATTAACAAGTAGAGCACCTATTTTGTCATTACACCTCTATCAATATCAAGATTTAGAAAAAAAATTCTTGTGTAATTTTTTTCTTATGTAATTTAGGGCAAAAAAATGGATTAAACAATACCTTTTAGGTCTCACATCTCATTAACCTGTTAACATTTCTAGTTATTAGGGTCTAAGTGAAATCAAGCAATAGAGTTATGGCAGAAAGTTCATTGGAGTGACAAAAACCCTAGCCTCTGGAGCTACTCATTTGGATAGATATGAAGCCCAAACAACACTTGTAAATGAAATCTACCACAATAATTTTGCTTTAAAATGGTAGAAAATCTGGCTACCAAGGAGGCTCCTTCCGCTACCACTGCTATGAAGCCAACACAACTTATGAGAATTAAAGAGTCTGTCAAGAACAACTGTGTGAAGTACAAATCTCATTTTCCATCCCATCAAATGATTTTTACATGACATGTCATGCCTTGATAGATGCAAATTCTATGGAAAAGAACTTAAAAAGTCTCCTTTAAGTTCACTAAATTAATTTCACAAATGGAATAAATTTGACAAAATCGGTGTGAAACATTGTGCCCTATTACAATAATCAAATCTTCTAATTTCTCAGACTGTTATGACAGCTACATATAATTGTTCTTTGCTAGGTTGCATTTAGCCTACAACTACCATTTCATTGCAAATTTGAATATTCTGAGAGTACGAAATGATACCACCTGTAATGCAAAGTGCTCTATTTTTATTGGGGATAGTACTGCTCTACATCGAGGGGATTTAAACCCAAGAAATCAGTAATGCTTTTGATTTTCTACCGGCTGCCAAAAAGGCTCCTTCTGCTGCCACTGCTATGAACCCAAACCTTTTTGCAAAGAAGCTTGTTGTTGTTAAGCCTACTGTCGCTCTGTGAAACCCATTAAGAAGAGAAAAATTGCAAAATTTGCTGCTGAAAATGACTCCAAGTACCTGCAAAGCAACTACGTTGTTGTGTCAAACTGAAGCAATAAATGATCCCAGCCTATACTTTTTTGACAACAGTGGTTGTCACAACTAATACAATCTTATCTGTCCGAAATTTTTCTTCTATTTTTTACAATTAAAAAATAAAATTAGTGCTGGCAAAAATCCTCTCAACCAATAAAAAATTAGAATTTAAATCATTAAATTTTTTTTTAAAATAACACTAGTTGCCTGCCTTATGCAAGGCAGGGACTAATAATGAAATGCTGTGTATAATGCAACACATATTTTGCATTAATAAAAACAAACTCCAGGTCATAAACCGAAGCAATATAGCTATTACAGAATACATTCTTAACTAGGACTTTTAGTTCTGAGCCTCCATGAAGGGCAAACAAGCAGCGGATTCTTTCTAAGAAGAGTTAATCCAAAGTCTTCCGCCAAATCCACCTCGCCATTAACAGCCCAGTCAAAGCAATGAACAAGCTGAGCAAGTGCCAACTCACTAATAGAAAGACCCATGCAAATCCCAGGGCACCCTCTTCTTCCTGCTCCGAAAGGAAGAAAATCGAAGTCCTGACCTCTGATCACATCTTTATCATTGCCTATATACCGTTCGGGTATGAACATATGGGCATCTTTCCAAACGGTCTCGTCCCTCCCAATCGCCCACACATTCACAAGCACCCTCGTCTTTGGCGGTACAAAATATCCTCCCACGCTGCACCCTTCCATCGACTCGCGCGGAACGAGCAGAGGAACGGGTGGATGAAGTCGAAGAGTTTCCTTCACCACGCATTTCAAATAGTCTAACCTCATCACGTCACTCTCCCTCACTCCACGCTCTCTGCCCACTGCTGACTCAATCTCTCTCTGCGCTCGTGCCAGCGCCTCAGGATTCTTTAGCAGCTCACTCATCGCCCACTCCAGCAATGTCACCGATGTTTCCATTCCCGCGTTTAACATATCCTGCACACAACATTTTATTATGTTTCCTCAAGTTTAACACACTTTCTAATCAGATTTGCGAAACCTGTGACGGCCTTGATTCAGATACTTACAAAGATCATGGCTTTGATGTCGACCCGTGAGATTTTCTGGCCCTCCGTCTCGGCCATGCTCAGCATCACATCTACCATGTCTTTTGCACGATCTTCTTCCTTTGGGTTCCCCTTTCCCGATCTACGATGAATGTGCTTCTCTATTACTTTTTCAGCAAATAATTCGAATATTTTGTGAACAGCCTTCATGCGACGACGGAATCCCTGCAAGTCGAGCCAGTTGAGAGAAGGAATGAAATCACCAACTGGGAAAGCACCGGCCACAGAAAACATCTCTTCAACCATTTCTTTGAAGCTAAGCTCGCCACTCAAGTCGTTGCGGAATACGTCCTGCTGGCAAATATTCTGCAGACAATATTTCGAGTAAGGCAGGAGAAGCTCTTCACCGCGAGAAGCTCCACCGTCATAAGCTTTCTCATCTGCCTCCAGTACTCTCCGTAGGGGCTAAAACCGACTCCTTTATGATCATAGCATATGTATTTGCCATAGCTAAAATTTGGCCTGGTTGCAAACACCGAATCATGCGTTTTGAGGAATTCTTTAGCCATGGCAGGGGAAGAGGCGACAACAGTGGGGACGGAGCCCAAGCGAAGAAACAAAATTGGTCCATATTTATTTGCTAGCGAGGTGAGAGCTCGATGAGGAAGGTTTCCCAAAAGATGAAGATTTCCTATGAGAGGCCATGGGCGTGGTCCACAGGGGGCAACTTCAATTTATTACCAGTGCTCCTCATATAAAAGAAGCAGCAGTAGAAGAAGAAGATCCCAAGTCCAATAGCCACCGCGCCTGCGCTCAGGGACTCCATTTTATAGAAGCAGATTTTTTTTTTCTAGATATCGGACAATCTAGTGTTTTCGGTGTACAGATACTTAGTGAAACAGAGAAAATTTTGATCCGGCTTTCGGGCGAGCATTGTAGAGGATTAAAATCCAATGACACAAACGACCATTGTAGCGATTACATCCGGATATAAGAGAATTGAATTGAATAGATATAAGAACAAAGAAATAATTTTGATTCCACTTTATGCCCATGATGTTGGTAGCATTTAAAAAAAAATTAAATTAATGACAAGCATGTTACTTAGCAATTGCTTACGGCAAGCAAACAAATAATTAAATTAGACAAACATGGAAACGAAGAAACTTGATAATGTCAAATAATATAGAATAATAGAAATTAACTATTGTGGCATCATCATCCTGCGAGACTTAAATGATATGAGCTGTATATGAGCTGTAGATTTAGTGTTCTTACGTTTTTATAGATTTAAATAAGTCTATTTTTCTAGATCTTTTAGAATAAAAATCTTTATGATGTAGTCAAGATTTACATATATAATAGACTAGTAGTAAAAAATAAGTATATTAGTTATAGCTATGATTGAGCTGTCTTTAAATGTTCTAGATCTTTTACACATAATCCAAGATCTTCTAAAGTTCTATATATGATTATAAATTTGTTAACATAATAAACATTAATAATAAATTTAGTTTAGTTGTAAAAAAATGACTATCATAATCTTATTATATTAGTAGATAGAAATTTCTTTTGATTAGAAAAATAAATTCTAACATTTTTTAGGTTTTAGCTAACTAAATTAGACATAATAGATAATTTAAAATGATACATGTAAATTACAAAGAATATGAGATAGAGACTATAATTAATGCTATTAAACTTTTTCTATTGATAATAATCAAGCAACAACACTAGACAATTTACATCTGCTACTACTAACTATTAAACTTACAAATTAAAGTTTAATAGATTCTATTGTTTTGTATACTTTGCTAAGAATTTAACGCACTCTTTATTTTCATTGTTAATAAAGTTTTGTTAGTTTGTCCCTCTAGCAATGGCTTTTTTTTTAATAAGAATTATATTTTAAATAATAATCAATAATAATTAATTATATATAAAATCTTGAATTATATAATTGCAAGATTTTAGATACGTGGAAAAAAAATGTAGCTTGAAGTTTATATAAAAATTCTATTATATATATAGGGTCCTTAGGGGATAACTTGGTCTCATAATTTGGGAAACCAAATCTTAAAACACTAGAAAAATTAATTGGTGGTTAAATATAACAATGGAGCGTGTAATAAAATTCAATAGACCATATATCCAATAACAAATCCCTATTGTGACTAAAGTGCCTTACATTTATAGAGTGATAATTATTAAATATGAGTATTGTGTACTTACTCAAAATGTGGAATCACCTATTATGTGGATATGTAATAATACAAATTTGTCATATTGCATCTCCCTTATATTGTCCAAATCATTATTTAATATGAATGGTTGTGGTGAATTAGAATATATATCATTCCAATCCCTTGCAAAAAATATTGTTAATATAGTCATGCTATTAGATATTAATTGTATACATGGTTAATTTTTGTTCAAAGAATAGCAATTTGGTGAGAATAATTTGAATTGTGAATGTAGACTATTATTGATATTGTATAAAATATTGATTAATAAAAATTTAATTAAAAATATTTCTAATTACAATCAAGTATAATATAAATAGGTCACACAAACTTAGTTTTGATTCTATTAGAAATTTGAATTATGATAATAATTAATAATTTAGCAATGGTAGATTAAAGTCCACACAATTTTATAATTTGAAGAGCTATGAGATTGTTACTAGGGAAAAAAGGTTTCTAAATGCAATAAAAGAATAGAGGTTCAATAAGATATGTCAAAGCCTTAACATTGATCACACTTAATAATTTTCCACCTTTTATGGTGTTTATTATAATAGAGAGTGGGCATTCTGGTATGAAGAAATTTGTTACCAAGTGTAGTTGAAAGGAAGTTAAAGTTGGGGGTTGGGAGGCATGTGGCATTGAAGAAGGGCACCAAAAAACACAACTTTTTTTGAGACATCAAGAAAAAGTTCCAAAGGAACAAACAATGATCAAGAACATAAGAAGTTACAGATTGAACAAAGGTTGAAGGAGAAAGCCTTCTAAACCTTACAAAAACTATGAAAAAGTTAAAACTAATGCCACAATTTAATGTTTTATTACCAATTACAAGAAATGATGGAGGTGATACAAAAGAAACAAAGCAAAACCATGATAGAGACCATCATAATTCCGTTTACAAAGAGAAATCTCAAGGAGGGATAGAAAAGAAAAGTTAATTCAATGGTGATTTTAAACATGAAAATGATCATCATAATGCTAATTATGGATTGCATGGGCATATTCCCTAACAAAAGAACTATCAACAATATTAACATAATAATTTCAATAATTATTAGGGCCCATATCAATATGGTCCAAAAAACTAGGTATATTATCATGTGGATCCATTTGCATTCACAAGGGGACCCATGATAATAGGTATGAAATATTGGATTTCACAAGAACCTTAGGAACTCCTCATAATATACCTAGCAAATGGAAGAATTTTTTACCAAAGTGGGAGTGTTTTTCAAACTAAAGAAAGCCACATGAAAGAGTTTTAGTATGTTGTGGACAACTATGAGATCCTCATGAGACATTGACATGAAATTATTTGTGCAATCATTAACTAATGATGCTAGTGAATTATTTAAATCTTTTCTAGATGTTTTTATTGCCATATGATTGGAAATGGAAATGAGGTTTATTGAAGAGATTGGATATCATAATGATCCTTCTTTTGACTACTTGATCTCATTAACTTGTCAAGAAGGGATAGAATCAGACTCTAAGTGAATTCAATAAAATATTCTTGATCAATTGTTATATAAAGTGCATATACATATGAATCATACTAATGATTTTTGTTTAGTATCTTATGTGGATCATTCCAAAAGTAAAGAAAATTATGAGATTACATCCATAAATCCTTGTACTTTGCAAGATGTATTTCAAATTGTAGCTACAATAAAGAATAGAAAAAAGGCTACATGGGAAATTCAAAGGAGAGATGATGTTAAACTAAATTACCCCAAATTTCCAAAAAAAATAAACAAAGAGGAAGAAAAATTGGACAAGGTTATAAATTCCTTGAAATATTTTACATCCAAAATTGCTAAGGAAGATAAAACTTATCCTAATAGAAATGATTGGTCTTATTTCAATAAGAGGGAAAGGTTTATATTGAAGGACATGCCCTATACCACTATATAGAAATATGGTAACCTCAAAAATTTAAAGAAAAATATCAATAAGGAAACTCTAGATCATTTAGGTGGGAAGGAGAGTCATATGGTAGGTCAAGCTCTAAGGTGTATGGATTGTAATTTTCCTCATTCTCCTCAATAGTAGTGACACAAAGTTTGCAAGAAAAACAAGATCTAGAAGAAGATAAATTTAATCTTGATAAAACCATTAACACATTTTTAGGAGAGCCCTGAGGGTTTCCTAATGATCATGGTTCATTAGATGAGGGATGTGAGATAGATGTCAACTTGCAAAAGTACAACTAACATTGTTATATGGGAAATGAATTTTTAGGGTGAGAAAAATATCCTCCAACTAAGAATACCAACTGATGAGGAAATCAAAGCCATCACTTTCGCAATAGTTTTTGAAGCATTGAAAATAAGCCATAAGGGGGATGGCTTCATAGTACATTAGGCAAGAGAATAGTTGGTAGTCACGCCCCTATGATTCAACCTTATGTGACTCAAAAATGCATTCCCTGTTTTAGTACTATTGTAAGATTTTGAGCCCCTTAAAGCACATTTAATGCATGTGTACATGGTTGTCTTGTTGAGGCCTAGGAGGTTTTTAATGTTCCTAACACCTTGTATTCAGTATATGCATCTCTCCTATGATGGATGATAAATTTCTATTCTAAGTCATCTTGTGAAGTTTCATTTTGAGCAATGTTTAGATTTGCACTTTTGCCTAAGTGTCAAATAGTGATAGGAAGCTTTGTTTGCAATTGAATATCTTGCACCTAGTAATATTTCATGACTAGCCACTTTGAAAGTGTTTAGTACGCATATTAGAGAACCTATGTTTCATATTTCAAGTCATTTTGACATATTTTGACTAGGTTTTGAATCCCTCAAAGTTGGATGTTTAATGTTGTCATGCTGATGTAAATTCATTCAAAATTCTAGGAGGCCCTATTTGACTAGATATAGCTTTGACGTAGTTGACTAAAATGAGACAATTCCTTTTGTATTAAATTCTAGAGGTTAGATACTTGTTATGTTTCAGATTTGAGCCCATGACAAATCCATTTGACTTGTTTTTGAACGTGATTCCAAATGCAATTTCCAAAGTTTTACCTGGTGTCAAGAAATGCATATTGATTAGTAGCTCTATTTGGGATGTCATAAATTTCAATCCATTATTGTCTAAACCAAATAGATTGTACCATAGTGTTCTACTATAACAAAATTTTAAGTATACCAATTTTCAAGTCTTGATGAATTAGCCTACACGCTTTCCTAGGTCCATTCTATTTGTAAAAATCACTTTTCTGCCATTGTTTCTAGTCTTGCAATTCTGAGTAGCCCACTTTGACTTCTCACCAAATGTGCCCAGTTATTTTTCACAATTCCAAATCACAAATTTATGCTCTCCTCATGAAAGTGAACCAATGCCCCAATTTTCATACAACCAAGTGTTAGTTTGACCTATTTTCGAAGCCAAAACTGAGTGCATTGTATGGTTTTCTAACATGTTTTCTTGCAAATAGTTTCTGAGAAGCTAGCTTTAAAGTTTGATATCTTTTGACCTAAGTTTCATCATGACATGAGATCTGACAGGGTAAGACATTATGGAATAGAGAATCAACATGTCATCTTTCAGAGCCTAGATGTTAGTTTTAGTCAACTTTTAAGGCCAATCAGTGGACCCTTTGACATGAAATTGACAGTTTGCAAAAGGTTAAAAATTGTGTTAAATTTTAATTCTTTAGTAATCAATTTTGATTTTAATCAGTATGATAGGTTCAGTTGGATAGTTTGAGATATCACGTGCTTTAGTTCAATTTTTTTAGCCGAATCCACCTTGGGATCCGACTAAATTTAACAGCCTGATCAAACATTATAAGATTTGATTTTTTTTTAAGAAGTCAATATGGTTATAAGTGCTTGCATATCCTAGTATTTGCAACTTTTTTTTTCTTTTTATTCCTCTAATTTCAAAGGACTTGTGATTCTTAAATGCATTAGCAAATAAAGGATTAAAATGAGCTTGTCATGATGGTCCTAGATTGATCTTTGTTTCTTTAATTGCTGACTAATAGCATGTATGTAGATGCAAAGGGATTTCTCATGATGGACAAGTAGTCAATGAAAATTTTTAACTTTTTTCCACCATGTCCAAGTAACCTTCTTATTATAAAATGCAATATGTGGACATAGAAAAGGAGCCATACAAATTCTATCAGATTTGGAGCACATCTAAGGAGGAGCCATGTTAAATACAATAGCCATGTGGGAGGTGTTGGAGACTCTTTGTTGCTTCACCAAGTGAAGCCATTACCATTATAAGCTCTTCCTAGAATGGATTGGTTGGAAGATTGGATGTGGGTTGGGTTTCGAATGTAGAGTATCTTGCCATCTCCTTTCTCTAGAAAGTGATAGTCCCACACAAGAATATTATCTCACTCAATATTCAAGTTTTAAATCTGTTATGATCTCCATCATTCAAGGTCTTTCCTTCAAATTTCTAGTTAGTTCCTATCCCAGTCACTAAAGCCTTGCCTTAGAAGAGCTTCCTATAATTAAAGCCTATAGCCACTATTGAAAGTTAATAATTTGGGAGTATAAGGATGGAAACATAGGATATATGGGAAGAATAATATATATTTTATTATCAGAATAGTTTTCTATGACTCATACTTCATGCCTTTGTCATATTCCTAATGTCATTTCAAGAAACTATATACTTGAGTTGCTAAATCCATAACATTCAATCAAGAATAGAGGCTATGATGTCTTGCTTGATGCACTTCAAAGACCCAAGTTGGGTATGTAAACTTCTCAAGTATTGAATGAAATAAATAGTGAGTGGGAAGACATGTTGTTTTTCCCAACGATATGTAGAGGGTCTTAGCTATTTTTACAAGATCCATTTTATGGATATCACGCCTTTGAAGTTTTTCACCCAAGTGGGTAAGGTATTGGGATCAGATACAAATCTCTGTTTCAAGAGAAATCAAACAACAAGCAATGACAAAAAGGGAGTACACATAGGTGAGATGAAAAAAGTATTTGACTATAGTAGTGGAGGTTGAGGAGGCAAATTTGAATGGGGGAGAAACCACATTTGCTACTAATAGTGCCACCATTGAATTTCTCAAAGGAGAAGTCCCTGATTTTTTTAAATCACAAAGTTGCATTCAGGTTTTTAATCCCATATTGGTTGTGGGTTGCAGATTTTTAGTGTTTTTATACATGAGCGTTAACTTCATAAGTGTCTTAAAGACATGAGCTTTTGAAAAAGGAGGAAAAGTGCATGGGGACAGTGACCAATTGGAGGGAACTATAAAATTTTTTTGAACCACATGTGCAATAGTGGATGACAACATGGCTTGATGATGAATAGGAAAGAGACAAGTGTTAGCTAGTTGGACAAATCGCAATGTGACACATGGCACAAATTTTTAGGTGGCCACATTGTTGAGGATGACACATAGTAGCTTCTCACATTCCTGCATTAACATGGCATTCTGCTAAATAGGAATGTGGGAAAGCACCTTGCTAACACGTGGTGGTCAATAGTGACTTGGTGGGCCCAAAATTGTAGTTCACCAAATTGTGCCTTGTGTCCAATCCAATGATAGGTGTTTCCCTACATTTTGAAGTTGTTCAACTATTAGACAAAGTGGGAAAGTGCCTTGCTTCCATGTGGTAGTAGGCCCAGGTGGTAGATGACATAGCACAAAGTAGATGATGGGGCAATCACATGCTACCACATGGCATAGGAAAGTCAAAAAAGTTTGACTCAGATGGATAATCAAAGGAAAATTCAGAATTAAGAAAAAAAAAATTATTCTTTTCCTTCTAAAAACACAAAAAGGACTTTTAAAATAAAAAAATTTATATACTAAAGTTTAAACTTTAGAAAAGGATTAAATATTTCCATAAAAATACTAACTTGAAAGGCAGTTCAGGAGCCTATTTTTCAATTTGATCCTCTAGGCATCTCCAGTGAGAAAATATATGACTATCATATACTGTCTAAACAAGGAGAAGATGAAATTTCTAGTTTTGAAGTTTTTTTTTGCATAGGAAGTAGTATGTTTGAGTTATTTAGGATTTTTTTCCCAGTACTCATTTTTCAACCACATTCATGTATGGTAGTTTAGAGTTAGTTTTTGGCAAGATGATGAACTGGGTGTGCACCAAGGTTGTTAGGGATGTAGTTAGTGATGATATTTTCACCTCCAAATAAGTTCAATAGATGATTTATTAGCATTTCAAATGCATATCTAATATTTTGTCAGAACAAGGGTTTCTCATCGTTAAGAATAGATATTTCAAAGTTTGTTATAGATAATGATGAGATTCATATAAGATTTTAGTTGTGGAGAGAAGAGAGATGTTTTGCAACAATAGGGGATGGAGATTCAAGTGGACATATGTCACTTTTAGATCAGATCCAATTTCTTATTCTTTCCTATATCTTACTCTTTCTCTCTCATTGGAAGGGTTCCAATTTATTGGATTTTTTCACTACTGTGATACCACAAGGATGGTTCTAGTTTTGGAGAAATTTTCTCATTTCTGCAATACCACAACATTGGATCTAGAGTTGTGATTCCACCATTTTCTTGAGCACTTCTCTATGTTATGAACAACAGTTGTATTTTCTTGTGAGAAAATAGATTACATAGTCATTTGTTCTGTATATTCTCATTTTTGGCATATACCATGGTATATTGGTTTCAAAGAGATTAATAGAAAGCTTCATTTTATTAGTTTCATTATGATTCTTGTCTCCTTCCTCTATTGTTTACAATGTTTTGTGTTTAAGAACAAAGAGCTTAGATCCATATACAATCCCTTAAGGTTGTATGTCTAGATAGGTTTGCTATTCGAACAAAGAGCCAAGTAAATTCTTATTTACCTTGACAGGGTTGCAGGTTTCACTAAGAGGATATTACAATAAGTATGAAATTTTTTAAGAAGGTAGATATCTATTTAAAATGTAGATAGATAGATCAGAATATTTTGGGTATCTATGTGTATTTTCTAACTTAGTTTATGCCCAATGGATAAGGGATTGATCATCTTAGGGAATGTATGTTTGTATTGTTCATACTTAGGTTGTGTTGACATTCAACATCATTAATCAAAACCTTTTCCCTTTCAACTTGAAGAGCTGAAAAGTGTTACCCTCACTCAACTTATGGATTTCATAGAATTTGCAATTTGCTACTACATATCTTTGTTATTGCATGAGTATAGGAGAAATGTGGGTTTTATCTTCTTTATTTAGATTCAAGTGTATGCTTTGAATACTGGTACCATATAAATGAATTTGAGGTACACCTACCTAGGTTTTGTAGAGCCTAAAGTAGAAGAAGGGTCTAGCCTTATATTTGGCGTGGTGTCTAGAAGGGTATGGTGTAGATGGGAAGTAGCTGCCCCTAGATGTATTATGTTCTCATTGGGATATTTGAAACATAATGTTTTGAAACACCAATATGACCTATGCCTTTTCTAGACATCAAAAGTATATTATCAACCAAAAAAAATCCAAGTTCTTCTTACTAATAGTATTACCATAAACAAGCATATTATTATAAAGTCTAAACCAAATAATATAGTGGCAACGATTATGGGTGAGGCACTATTATGTAACCAACAATGATCTAGATTCAAAAAAAATGTCTCACAGTGTACAAAGTTCACAATATACCATATCAAAAAAGAAAAACTATAAGAAAAAGGAGCACATGGGATAGCTCCCCTCTTTATCAGTTGGGTCCTCCTTAGTCGGTTTTTCCTCCTCCTCCTTGATAGGCTTTTCCAATAGGGTCTTAAGCCAGTCACCTACTAGAAAGCTATAGAGGGAGTAGGTGGTTTCACTTTCTTTTCCTACTTCCTCCTCCTCCTTGTTTACTTGTAGAAAATACAAAGTGGTGGCTGTTGAGTTCATAACCTTCGTAATAAACTTTGCTCTAGTACAAGGCCTCCTAACTATTGGTCAGATCATGGATAGACTTCTCCAACCTATCCATCCTAGTTTTTCTTTTATCCTCTTCATGGCAATGACTCCCCATCATCCCCCCTCCCTTAGCAGCCTCCTTTATTGGGGAGGTGATATCCTCCCCCAAGCTCTGGTTAAGGGAGATGTTACCTTCCATGGTATTCAAAATATGGGATGAGCTAGGGACATATTTTCTCCAAGAGCTAGGGTGGATTACTTTTAGCTTACTCTTCCTAGTAGGTTTCATTTCAGTCTCCATGGATTTCGAGCTCAAATTTTCTTTTTCTTTTTTTTTCTTTTTTTCTTTTTTTTTTTTTGGGGGGGGGGGGGGAGGGGTCATAAATGTATCAATTTTGAGTCTCTCGTTGGATCTCCTAGCAACTATATTGCTTCACCCATTATCAATATTAGAGTCAATAAAGTGAATGCCTTTTTCGGTAGCAGAGGAATTTTTTATAGTGCTCTTTGAGATAGACCTAGGGCTCGAGTCAGTGGAGGCTTGGGGAGTCATGGTGGCTAGGGGATTAACCAAAAGATGTGGGTTGAGGAAAAGTTAGAATTTGGATATTTTGAACATGAAGGCCTAGTTCAGGATATAAAAGGGTTTCCCTTCTTCCCTCTTATTTTGTACATTAAACACACTAGATCCTCCATTGAATGCAAAATAAGTTGCAAGCAAGAGATTAAGTCATGGTTTCTAAAGTGATTTAAGATGGGGATGTGGTAATAATATAGCAACTGGAATCAATCTTCAAGCATAATATAGTGCATGATAGCGTAGCACACAATGTCCAACGGCTTAGGCACATCCTCTCTCAAGAAGACACCATGCATGTACACAGTTTCCTCCTTAGGGTGGAAAAAATTCCACAAACCAATTTCATCTAGAACTTTGGGCTACTTATGCCAACTCTTTCCTTTGAGAGATAAGATACCCACCGTACTAATGAGCTCCTCCATAATTTCAAAGATAACCTAATTAATGGTCACCTTTATGTTAGCCCAAGAATTTACAAATTGTAGGGACACATGATTGTCATACCCTTTAATAAACTCCATGAATGGTAAATTTCTCCTTCACGCAAATAGACCCATGCCACCTCACTATCTCTGATGCATGCTTCAATTTCATCCAGTTCAATATGGTTCAAGCTAGCACCCATTTCGCCTTCTCTAAGCTCAATCACCAAACCCTTAGTTTACACTGACATTCCCTTTTTTTGGGAACGAGCTTGAAAGAGGAGGTTGTTTAAGATTATATTGTTGATAATGATCACATTAACATAATCTATTCCCATAGTATACTCATAAGTTGAAATTGTTTCCTTCTATTTTGAAGGAAGCTACTCTTTGATGGTTCATGGGGTTGGGTGTAAATATTATAGCAACTAGACTGAAACAAGTAATTTTTTTCTTCAAAAATATAAAGAATATTGTAGAGGTCAAGATATGAAAGGGGATGATATTTTTAAAATGTCACAAAAGGAGGGTGAAACTTTGGAAGACTATGTTTCCAAATTCTTGTTTAATGTGCAGCGAAACACACAACATAACCTAAATGAAGAATCCAAAAAAATATCTTTTTTTGAGAGGTGTGCAAGAAGAAAGCATGGAAGCCGTAGATCTAATGGTTGGAGGAGATGCTAGAAAAAAATACTTGGAATGACATCAAGGAGATATGTCATAACTATTAAAGAGCTACTATGAAGAAAGGTAGAGGATTGAGGAGCCTACCACATAAGACCAATGGTGGGTCAGGGGTGTCAAAGATGGAGTTATCTAATCTATTGTCTGACTTCAAGCAAGATATCATTAATGATGTTGCTACTCAATTAGAAACCATGCAAGCTTGAAGGAAAAAGGATGAAGCTAATGCCATGTTGACTAAATTTTTCTCTTGTTGTAGAGAAAGAAAGAAGAACTACACATGCAAGACCATTGCAACAATAAATGCACAACCACTGCCCACTAAGTTTAAAGTAATTGAAAAGGATATAGGAGAAGTGATTTATGTTGCTCAAAGGTGACCATGGGATTAGAGACAAGGTATGCCTTAAGACCCTTTGAATAATTTTGGTTATAATAGTAATCAGTGGCAAGGCAATATTCCCCCAAATTATGTCCCTCAAGGATAGAATTTGAATAATAATTGGGCCAACTAGCAACCTCAATATAATCAAGCATACCATCAACCACCTCAGTATCCCCAGAAAAATACTCAATGGCCTCAACAAAATAACTAGTACCCTCAGTGGGGCCTGAATCAGCAACCTTTGTATCAAGGGAATTGGTAGCAACCACCTCAGTGGGGGCCTAGCCATTCACCTAAGTAGCAAGCCATGATGCCTCCACCTCATGTAGCTAATGCTAGCCCATAGAAGCAACCACAACATCCTGGTCATCCTACACCAAATCCCAACAATAAGCAACAAGCTTATTCTTTGCAGATCAATGGTATTCATCTTAGGTCTAGAACCAATTTTCCTGCACATAAAGGACCTATTATAACCAAGGTCACTGATAGTGAAAATGGTCCAATAAGTCAACCAATTGATGTCCCAATTTCCCCATATATTCAAGAACCTACTCCTTCATTTCCACAAGGGTTAGTTCCTACAACTCCATCCAAATCGAACCTTATAGCAACTAATCTCCTAGACCAACTTAAGAAAATGACTATACATATTCCCTTATTGGATGTGCTTAAGGAGATTCCTCTTTACAATAAAACTTTAAAGGAAGCATGTGTCAAGTAGTTTTCTAGAAAGAAAAAGGATCCTCCTACTATCCATGTGTTGTGACAAATTTTTGATTTAATGCTGAGCAAAGCCTTGACGCCTAAATATTCTGATCCAGGAGGTCATGTTGTTACCATACATATAAATGGCATCCAAATTCAGAATTTTTTGATTGATTTAGGAGCATCAATTAATGTCATAACTAGAGAATTCTTGTTAAGAATTATCATTATTGGATTAAGGGATACTCCTACAATGCTCTAGTTAGTAGAAAACTCAATTATCAAACCTGATGGTATGATAGAAGATATCATTGTAACCTTGGATTCCCTAGATTTTCCTTCAAAATTTGTTGTTCTATCATCCAAAGGCACCCTTGGAGGATATCCATTAATTTTAGGAAGACCTTGATTGGCCACTGCAAATGTATGCATTGCATGTCACTCAAGAAAAATGACAATATCAAATGGTACCAACACTAAGAAGTTAACCTTGTACTCTCCTACACAACCTCAACTAGATCTTGACCAAGTTTCTTGGCCCAACCTTGGTGATGATCCCCAAGAAGTTAATTCTATTCAATAACTCATGATGCTAGAAAGAAACCCTTTTTTTGCATCCTAGGAAGAAGATGATATATTTGGAACAATACTTAATAATCAATATGATGATGGGGAGTCTACCTCTAAAAATCTTGTCGGCTCCTTGCAAACTATATTGTCTAGATGTGATGCAGCTCAATCTTATGTAGCACCTAATTACCTTCACACATTATTACCCCATAGAATTAAATCTACATCAACAAAAAAGGTCTTAATGATGGATAAAGTGAAGAAAGTAGAGATTGTTGTAGGAAAAGAACTAAACATTAATAATGAACTTACTACATCTTAGATGACAAGTATCATTAAACTATTGCAAAATAGTCAACAAGCCTTCACATGGGACTATACTGACATGAAGGGTTTAGATCCTAGTCTTTGTACACATAGGATATTCATCAAATCAGAATGTAAGCTAGTAAGACAACCTCAAAGGAGGGTAAACCCAACATTAAAAGATATAGTCAAAGAAGAGTTACAAAAATTCTTAATGCTAGATTTATTTATGCTATTTTTGATAGCCAATGCGTGCCACCTCTAGTTATTATTCCCAAAAAAAGGGGGCAAATGGAGAGTATTTTTGGACTATAGAGAGCTTAATAAAGCCACTAAAAAGGATCAATTCTTTCTTCCACTCATTGATGAAGTACTGGATAACTTAGCAGGAAAATAGTATTTCTCATTTCTAGATGGTTTTAATGGTTATAACCAAATTCAGATCTCTCTAGAAGATCAGGATAAGACAATGTTCACCTTTCCATGGGGAACATTTTCTTACTTTGTCTTACCATTTGGTTTATGCAATGCATCTGCAACTTTTTAGCGAGCATTACTTAGCATATTTTTTGACATAGCTGTAGATTATGTTGAAATCTATATGGATGATTTCACCACTTATGGTGACACATTTGGGAAATCCCATGCTAACTTGGAGAAGGTATTAAAAAGGTGTCAAGAATACAACCTTTCTCTTAATTGTGAGAAGTGTTATTTCATGATGGAAGAAGGAGTTGTTCTTGGGTACTACCTTTCCTCTTTTGGAGTTCAAGTGGATCCTACAAAAATTGTTGTAATTACTAATCTACCAACACAAACCAAGCAAATAGATGTAAGAAGCTTTCTTGGACATGCCAGATACTATAGGAGGTTTATCAAAGATTTTATTAAGATTTATACTCCTTTGTATAACTTACTTAAGAAACAAGTTGAATTTGAGTGGACATAAGAATGTGAAGCAGCATTCCAACATTTGAAGGATATTTTGACAACAACACCTATTCTTAGAGGATCTGATTGGAAGCTACCCTTCCACATTAATATTGATGCATCTAACACTACTTTAGGGGCAGTTCTTGGACAAAAAGAAGGTACTGTTGAGCATGTCATTTACTATATTAGTAAGAATTTGCAAGGTGCTCAACTAAACTATACTGTCACTGAAAAATAATTTCTTGCTATTGTGTATGCACTTAATAAATTTTGGCACTATATTACAAGCTACAAGGTTTTTTTTCTATAATGACTACTTAGCTATAAAATACTTGATAAATAAACCTGCTATTTTTGGTAGATTAGCATGTTGGCTACTCCTCATGCATGAGTTTAATGTGAAGATAATAGATAAACTAGGCTGAGCCAATGTAGTAGTAGATTTTTTTGTCCTGACTTCAAGTACCTGATGATCCTCTAGCCATAGATGATAGCTTTCCGAATGAGCATTTATTTTCAATAGAAAGTTATAATCCATGGTTCATAGATATAGCAAATTACCTTGCTATAGGAAGAACACCACCACACTTTTCACCCAAGAAACATTGTCTCCTAGTTCAATTTCTAATGGATAGCTGGATTGATGTTCTACACTGGACCAGATCAAGTAACCCACCTGTGTGTAAGAGAAGATGAAACTTATGATATCCTATGGGCATGCCATGATGAACCATTTGGGGGTCATTTTATAGCAAAAAGAGTAGCACATAAGATTTTAAAAACTAGATACTACTAGCCTACTCTTCACAAAGATGTAGAAATGTATACAAGATGATGTGATCAATGCCAATGCATGGGAAGACCCACTAAAATTGATGAAATGCCCCTATAGCCAGAACTGGTAGTTACACCTTTTGACAAGTGGAGTATCGATTTTGTTGGCCCAATAGAGCTCTCTTCTTATGGAAAATCATATATCTTAGCATATACTGATTATGCAACTAAATGGGTTGAAGCACAAGCTATGGTACATGCAAGAGATCACAAAGTAGTAGATTTTTTATATGAATGCATATTCACCAAATTTGGAGTACCTAGGGAAATTATCACAGATCAAGGAGCTCAATTCACATCAAACCTATTTACAGAACTCATGAAGAAGTATATGATCCATCATGGTACATCTTCCCCATACCATCCTTAAGCTAATGGTTAGGAAAAAATCACAAGTAGAGAAATTGAAGCCATCCTCACTAAAACAATTGCTATTCACAAAAGGAACTAGGTTATCAGGCTTGCTGAAGCAATTTGGGCTTATAAGAATACATGGAAAAGCACAACTAGATTTACCTCATTTGAATGCCTATCGAATTTGAACACCAGACTCTAAAAATCACTTTAGAGCTAGATGTTGATCTTTCTAGAGCTCAAGAAGACAGGTTACTATAACTGAATACTCTTGATGAATATTGTAATTCTGCCCTGGACAATACAAAGATAATCCAACAACAACAAAAGAAATGGCATGATAAGTTCATCCATGACAAGAAGTTTTCTATTAGAGACTAGGCCCTCCTATATGATTTCTATTATCAGCAAACTCTAGGAAAATTCCAAACCCATTGGCTAGGACCATATGAAATCATTTCTTTGTTCAACTATGGTGCAGTATAGCTCTCTACCATTGATCCTATTCACTTCAAGTTAGTTGTTAATGGACACCACTTAAAACTTTACCATAAACCATCTAGTTTTGAAGATTTCTTGCAATAATTCTAGTCACTTTTTGATCCTTCAATTCTTGTAGAAATTGTAGATGAGTTTCCTGCTCATCTATCATCCTCTCTCTAAAAGCATTTCTCTCAACAAAATAAACCACTTTCTTTGTGAAAGTATTTTCTTCATAATAATTCCACCTCACTCCACTTTTTCTCATCTTCCACCTCACCTCACACTTCATAAACTTGCATGATGGTATCAAATGATAGCACAACTCAACAGGTTCGTACACATACTCAAGTTTAAACTTTTTCTCAATGTGTTGTTCTATTTTTAGTTACCTTTGTCACTAGCAATTACAGGAGCTATTGCCTAATTTAGTTGGGATAAGGGGTATTATAATCTCATTCATTTTTTTGTGATCATTAAATGTTCATTATTCTTTATATGCCACCATATGATAAAGAGAATAATGTGATGTGACCACTATCTTTATGTTGCACATTTTTGCAAACCAATAAGTGTGTATCTAATGTAGAATTAAGTGATCTTTAATGCTAAAAATGTCAACCACTTAAAAAAATACTTTCAGTTGTTTTCTAATCTTGTTACAAGTTCTTTATTTTTTTTTCAAATCACTTCTGTAATAACTTCGGAGGAACAATGGGGGGTGACTTGTTGAGAAGAGAACCAATTGACCATACAACATTGTTGGGGGACCTAGTTTTCCTACCTATATTTCAAGCCAAGGGATGGACAAATTACATGTTCAAATTGTCTACATGGAATGAGGAGTTTTCTTTAGAATTCTTGTGAACATTGAGGGATGGTTTTGCTACAATTAGAGGAGTAAAGGTTCCATTTTCACCTGAAATTGTAGTAGATATAATGGAATTGCCACTGGAAGGAGAATAGTTTTTAGATACATTAGATGTGGTGTTGGCTAGAGCTCAATTTACAGTGCATACAAACCCATGGCTTTAGATAGACTGGAAATAAGGTACAATCCACACATCTTTACCACAACCATTTAACAAATTTGCTATCTATTTTGTGAAATATTTTACTTGTAAGGGGAGACATTCATATTTGCATGCCACACATTTCAAATTTTTGAGTTGCCTAAGACATGATGATTTCCCTTTGAATGTTCCTCATTTTATGTATCACATTCTATTAAAAAGAGTCACAGTAGTACACAAAGGAACCCCAAAGGATGTTTTACACCAGTGTTTCATTAAGCTTATCATAGAAAAAGCCCTTAGGGAAAAATTGGGGATATCTTTGGATGATTTCACTGAAAAAAAAGTGCAAAACCCTATTAGGCAACCTGTGGAGAAAGTTGAGGCGTAAATAGAACCTTAGAAAAATCCTAAAAACCCAACTCTAGGCTCTTCCTCGACTAGGTCTAAAATCTAATAAGGAAAAAAAGAAAGTTAAAATTTCCCCAAATGTTGACCCCCCTATAGATCCTAGGGTTCATAAGAAAAAGAAATGTATAGGATACATCTTCAGAACTTTTTGCAACTTCAAAAGTAGCAAAAGTACCTCTTAGGCATAGAAATCAAAGAGGCCAATCATATGTAAAACCTAATGAGGATGTGCCTTTTCAAACCCCTCTGTCTAAAAATGTCATTATTGAAAAAGAGCAATCCTCTTCTTTTGATAAAAATAAGAATATTGTTGAAGAAGGGGAAAGTGTAGAATATACACCTGTAGCAACAAGAACATCCTCTGACCAACCACCCATCATTTCTATAGATTTAGATATTGAAGATAGTGTATCTATTGGAATTTTAAATTCTCCTCGACCTGAAAGAGAAAAATTTCACGAAGAGGATATTAGAATAAATTTTGATGTAGTTAACAGTGTTGCTGAACAAATTCTTTCACAAGGACTTGATGCTTTAGCATCCATAACCCATCAAACTATTTTGAATGATCCTTCATCTAAGACACATGTTACTTTCAATCCTAGTTCCACTATTTCATTGTTAAGAATCATTTCACAGTTATCCAATCAGTTAATTCAGGAGAGGGAAGAATGGAAAACAGAGAGAGAGAGAGAGAGAGAGAGAGAGAGAGAGAGAGAGAGAGAGAGAGAGAGAGAGAGAGAGAGAGAGAGAGAGAGAGAGAGAGAACTATCTTTAATCAAACTTAGGATTTCATTGAAAGAATAAGGAGATTGAGAAATTAAGTGGTAAACTTACAAAGATCACTGCCATGGTTCCTGAATTAATGTATTGTTTCTCTCCTTCCCCTACTTATGCTCTCTTTTTGGAAGAACAATTTTTTAGTTATCAGATGACCTGTGTGATTCAAGGTAAGAGTTTAACATTGAATACTCCCCATGACTTCTTTCAAGCCTTCCATACTACCCCTATAGCTATCCAAAATTTTCTCTGTGAACTCTTTTTACATAATTTAGAAGCTCCTAACAATAGAGATTGGAACCCTTGGCCTTATGTGGATGATATTCAACTCAGGGCACTAATGTCTTCGATCCAAAATAAAATTAGTAGAGAACATCAGGCCCATCATTTTAGAGAATTAGAATATGAGACTCCACTTCTTCTCAACGTTGAAGCCAAGAATGCCAGAACTATGTACTATAAATGGATGAAAATTGCTAACTCAAAACCTAGAAGCCAGATTATCCCTTCTTTAAGGGATGCAACCTATCAAGAATATAAAGCCATGGTAGAAACATATCTCCCTATAGAAAAGTAGGGGAATTAATAGTGATGGATTGGATTGAATGAATACTTGCAAAAGAAAGAACCTCATTCTCCGTTGAATTTCATCATGGCTACTTAGTGAGCACTCTGATATATCAAATTGGGGGAAGAAAGGAAAAATGATTGGATCCATTTAACTTTTTAGCCTCCACTATTATTATCCCCATTGCTTGCTAAGCAACAAGATTTAGAGACAGTTGATATGACAAAAGAGCTTCACAGATGGGAAGGTACAAGGAGAATAAAGGTTTTTATTGGAACATTGCTACAAGAGGTAAAGGGTAGAGTATTGTTTCAGATTTCAAGATGGCTGCATGGGTGAAATTTTTTATGATTTCTTGAGGACAAGTTAAAGTATTAGCTAGGGGGAATGCTGAGACTAGAATATGGTCTATTTTGTCATTGTATTTTTATTTTTATTCTCAAACTTTCCAAAGACTTTGATGTTTGAGAACATGATGTTTATGATGATTTTAGACAAATGTGTGCATAATTACTTTTTAGGATTGGAATATGTTATGAAAAGATATGTAATTTAATTACAAAATAGTGTGAGAATGATGCTTTCTCTTCCTTAGCTAGGTTGGGTAGTTCTCCTGCAACAATGTGATATACGATAAACTAATTTAGATAACATGTTTTGGAAAAGTCTTGATGTATGTTATTTTCTTGGAGGTGCTAATATTTTTCAGATATAAAAGTGTGGTCAACTTGACCAAGTGGGAGTCAATGCAGTTGCTTGTGTTATTAGACCAACACCAAGTAGAGAAAATTTAGGGATCCAAAGCTCCTTGATTACTTTTCTTTTTGGTGCCAAAATGAATGATTTGGTTTTAATAATTAATACTATATTTTTTTTCAATAGTTGATGAGTCTAAAATCTAGGAATTATGTTCCTAGTCTGTGTATTTAAATAACTAGAAGTTTGTGTTCTAGAAGGCTAAGTTTTTAGTTTTTTCCAATAGAAGAAGTTGTTGAGTATTGAATACAATCTTGTTTTTCATCAGTATGTATGTTTTATCAATATTATGAATAAATGAAACATTTTATGTTTTCATCTCTAAGTTATTCTACTTCACTTCTCTATGGAGGTCCACACAGGAAGTGAACTAATTAGTTAGCATAGGATTTACATTCAGTTAATAAAACTAAGGTAGACTTTGTTGTTCCTATAGCCATTAATAATAGAATTGGAGGATTGTTCCTACACCATGTGCAGTTGAAGTAATTCCTATCTATATTTTTATGATTTGTAAAAAAGATTTGATTCTCATTTTTAGCTTAGATTGCTTGTAGCTTAAGCATTTGAATTTTCTTAGATTAGTTCTTAAATTGAGATAAATTTGAAGCATATATTTTGCAAACACCATTTTATGTTTACATCCTTGGTTGATAAATTAAATGAGCCTAAATGAGTTGGGTAAGAAACACTTGAGATGTCCAACCTTGGGTTATGTAGTCCATTGCTATAGGATTTTGATCCCTTTCTTTTGCCAAGTAGTACGTTGTCATGAAATAAATCAAAAGATGTCATAGGCTATCTTATCACCACTTTCAATGCATTTGAACCAACCAAATAGGTCCCTACAAATCCTATAGCCCTTAGGGACATATGTTGTCATGAAATTTGCATCGAAAGGGGTCATAAAATAGCTTAGGAACCCTTTCAACCCATTTGAACCAAGAAAATAGGTCCATACGGGTCCTAGGGTCCCTAGGGACATATGTTGTCATGAAGTTTATTGAAACGGGCCATGCATTATCCTATGACCCCTTTTGATGCATTCAAACCAACCAAATAGGTACCTAGGGGCCTTTAGGCCCCTGGAGACATATGTTGTCATGAAATGCATCAAAAGGGGTCATAGGGCCCCTAGGGACATATGTTTTCATGAAATGCTTCAAAAGGGGTCATACAATTTGACACATTTGAACCAACCAAATAGGTTGCTAGAGGTCCTAAGACCCCTAGTAACATATGTTGTCATGAAATGCATCAAAGCGGTCATAGGTTATCAGATTATACATATTGATGTATTTGAACCAACCAAATAGGCCTTTAGGGACATATATTATCATGAAGTGCATCAAAATGGGTCATAAGTTATCCTATGATCTCATTCAATGCATTCAAACAAACCAAATAGGTTCGTAGGTGTCCAAGGGCCCCTAGGGATATATTTTGTCATGAAGTGCATTGAAATGGGTCATAGGTTATCCTATGACCCCTTTCGATGCATTCAAACCAATAAAATAGGTCACTAGGGGTTATAGGGCCCTTAGGGACATATGTTGTCATGAAGTGCATCAAAATGGGTAATAGGATATATTATCACCAATTTCAATGCATTCAAACCAATGAAATAGGTTCCTAGGGGTTCTAGAGCCCTTAGGGACATACATTGTCATAAAGTGCATTGAAAGGGGTCATACGT
The DNA here is from genome assembly GCA_028749045.1 of Cupressus sempervirens. Taxonomy (NCBI): domain Eukaryota; kingdom Viridiplantae; phylum Streptophyta; class Pinopsida; order Cupressales; family Cupressaceae; genus Cupressus; species Cupressus sempervirens. Next base: position 505,948,154 of record CM053788.1, read on the forward strand.
TATACTATGAGCCCTTGCAATACATTCAAACTAGCCAAATAGGCCCTTAAGGGTCCCAAGGCCCCTAGAGATATATGTCATCATGAAGTGCATCAAAAGAGGTCATAGGTTATTCTATGACCCCTTTCCACATTGTTGAACCAACCAAATAGGTCCCTAGGGGTCTTAGGGCCCCTAGCGACATGTCATCATGAAATGCACTAAAAGATTTCACAAGTTTTCATATGACTTCTTTCGACACATTCGAACCAACTAAATAGGTCTCGAGGGGTCCTAGGGCCCCTAGGGACATATGTTGTCATCAAATGCATTGAAAGGGGTCATAGGTTAAACTATGACCCCTTTTGATGCATTTCATGACAACATATGCCCTAGGAGCCCTAGAACCACTATCTTATGACCCCTTTTGACGCATCTAAACCAATCGAATAGGTCCCAAATAGGTCCCTAGGGGTCCTAGGTCCCCTAGGATCATATGTTCTCATAAAATGTGTCAAAAGGGATCATACAATAACCTATGACCCCTTTTGACATATTTGAACCAACTAAATAGATTCTTAGGGGTCGTATGGTCCTTAGGGTCATATTTTGTCATGAAATGCATCAAAAGGGGTCATAGGATAGCCTATGACCCATTTTGATGCATTTGACCCAACCAAATTGGTCTATAGGCATCCTAGAACCCCTCAAGAAATATGTGGTCATGAAATGCATCGAAGGGGCCATGGGTTATCCTATGACCCCATTTGACATAGTCAAACCAACCAAATAGGTCCCTCTGTGTCCTAGGACCTCTAGGAAAATATGTTGTCGTGAAATGCATCAAAAAGGGTCATAGGTTATCCTCTAATCTCTTTTGAAGCATTCCAACCAACCAAATAGGTCTCTAGGTGTCCTAGGGCCCCTAGGGATATATGTTATAATGAAATGCATTGAAAGGGGTCATAGGTTATCCTATGACCCCTTTCAATGCATTAAAACCAACCAAAGAGGTCCATATGGGTCCTAGGATTCCTAGGGACGTGTGTTGTCGTCAAATGCATTGAAATGGGTCATAGGATAACCTATGCCCCCTTTCAATGCATTCAAACCAACCAAATAGGTTGCTAGGGGTCTTATGAGCCCTAAGGACATATGTTGACATGAAATGCATCAAAAGGGGTCATAGAATAACCTAAGACCATTTTCGATGCATTCAAACTAACCAAATAGGTCCTTATGGGTCTTGGGACCCTTAGGGACATATGTTATGAAATTTGACGAAAGGAGTCATAAGATAACCTATGACCCCTTTCGATGCATTCGAACTAGCCAAATAGGCCCCTAGGGGTGCTAGAATCCCTAGGGACAGATGTTGTCATGAAATGTATCGGAAGGGGTTAGAGGTTCCCTAGGGGTCCTAGGACCTCTAAGAACACATGTTGTAATGAAATGTGTCAAAAGGGGTCATAGGTTATCCTATGACTCCTTTAAATCTATTCGAGCCAACCAAATACATCCCTAATGATCCTAGGGCCCTTACAGACATATGCTATCATGAAGTGTGTCAAAAGGGTTCATAGATATATGTTGTCATGAAATGCGTTGAAAGGGATCATGAGTTATCCTATCACCCATTTCTACATATTTGAGCCAACCAACTAGGTCTCTAGGATTCTTAAGGCCCCTAGGGACATATGTTATCATGCATTGCATCGAAAGGGGTTATAGGTTCTCCTATGACTGCTTTTGATGCATTCAAATGAACCAAATAGGTCCCTAGGGGTCTTAGGGCCCTTGCAGACATATGTTATCATGAAGTCAGTCGAAAGTGGTCATAGGTTATCCTATGACCCATTTCGACACATTTAAACCAACCAAATAGGACCCTATGGTTCCTGGCGCCCCTAGCAACATATATTGTCATGAAGTGAGTTGAAAGGGGTCATAGGATCGATGCATTAAAACCACCCAAATAGGCCCTTAGTAGTCATAGGGCCCCTAGGGACATATGTTGTCATGAAGTTTGTCAAAAGGGGTCATAGGTTATCCTATGATCACTTTCGATGCATTTAAACCAACCAAATGGGTCCTTAGGGGACTTAGGGCCCGTAGGGACATATCTTGACATGAAGTGCATGAAAAGGGGTCATAGGTACCCTATGACCCCTTTCAACACTTTCAAACCAACCAAATAGGTCCCTAGGGGCCCTAGGGCACCTAGGGACATATGTTGTCATGAAATGCATCGAAAGGGGTTATAGGTTCGCTAGGGGTCCTAGGGACCCTATGGACATATGTTGTCATGAATTGTGTCAAAAGGACTCAAACGTTATCCCATTACCCCTTTCAACACATTTGAACCAACCAAATAGGTCCTTAGGGATCCTTGGACCCTTAGGGATAGATATTGTCATGAAATACATCAAAAGGGGTCACAAGTTATCCTATGACCACTTTTGACACATTTGAAGCAACAAGATAGGTCCCTAGGGGTCTTGGTGCCCCTAGGGACATATTTTGTCATGAAGTACGATAAAAGGGGTCATAGGTTATCCTATGACCTCTTTCCATGCATTCAAACCAACAAAGTAGGTCCCTAGGTTTCCTAGGGCCTAGGGCCCCTAGGGTCATATGTTTTTCATGAAATATGTCAAAAGGGGTCATAGGATAACCTATGACCGCTTTTGATGCACTCAAACCAACCAAATAGGTCCCTTAGAGTCCTATGATCCCTAGTAATAATTATTGTCATGAAATGTGTCAAAATAGGTCATAAGATAGTCTATGACCCCTTTCGACACATTCAAACCAACCAACTAGGTCCATAGGGGTCCTAGGTCCCCTAGGGTCAAATGTTGTCATGAAATGCATTAAAGGGGGTCATAGGTTAACCTATGACCCCTTTTGAACCATTCGAACCAACCAAATAGGTCCATAGGGGCCTTATGGACCCTAGGGACATATGTTGTCATGAAATGTGTCAAAAGGGGTCATAAGATTGTCTATGACCCTTTTCGATGCATTCGAACCAAACAAATAAGTATGTAGGGGTCCTAAGACCGCTAGGGATATATGTTGTCATGAAATGAATCAAAATGGGTCATGGGTTATCCGATGACCCTTTTTCATGCATTCGAACCAATCAAAGAGGTCCCTATAACTCCTAGGGCCCCTAAGGCCATATGTTGTGATGAAATGTATCCTTTCAATGCATTCAAAAAAATGAAATAGGTCCCTAGGGGTACTAGGGCCCCTAGGGAGACATGTTTTCATGAAATGCATCAAAAGGCTCATAGATTAGCCTATGACCCCTTTCGATGCATTTGAACCAACCAAATAGGTACCTAGGGGTCCTAGGTCCTCCAGGGACATATTTTTTCATGAAATTCATGAAAAGGAGTCCAAGGATAACCTATGAAACCTTTCAATGGACTCAAACCAACCAAATAGGTTTCATGGGATCGTAGGGCCTATAGGGACATATGTTGTCATGAAGTGGGTCAAAAGGGGTCATAGGTTATCCTATGACCCTTTTGATGCATTAGAACAACCCAAATAGGTCTCTAAGGGTCACAGGGCCCTTAGGGGCATATGTTGTCATGAATTGCATCGAAAGGGGTCATAGCTTGACCCTTTTTGATACATTTGAATTGACCAAATAGGTCCCTAGAGGTCTTAGGACCCCTAGGGATATATGGTATTATAAAGTGCATCAAAAGGGGTCATAGCATATATGATGACCCCTTTCAATGCATTCGAACCAACTAAATAGGTTCCAAGGGGTCTTAGGGCCAATAGGGACATATATTATCATGAAGTGCATCGAAAGGGGTCATGGGTTATACTATGATCCCTTTCAATGTTTTCAAACTAACCAAATAGGTCCTTTGGGGTCTTAGGGCCCCTAGGGACATATGTTGTCATGAAATGCAATGAAAGGGGTCATAGGTTATACTATGTCCCTTTTCGATGCATTTGAACCAACTAGACATATGTTGTCATGGAATGTGTAAAAAGGGGACATAAGATAACCTATGACCCATTTTGATGCATTTGAAATAACCAAATAGGGCCCATACCAACATATGCTATCATGAAATGCATAGATTATGGTCATAGGCTATCTTATGACCCCTTTCTATGTATCCAAACCAAACAAATATGTCCCTAGGGGTCCTAGGGCCACTAGGGACATATGTTATCATGAAGTGCATTGAAAGGGGTCATAGGTTATCCTTTGACCCCTTTCAATGAATTTAAACCAACCAAATAGGCACCTAAGGGTTCTAGGGCCCTTAGGGAGATATGTCATCATGAAATGCATTGAAAGAGGTAATAGGTTATCTTATGACCCTTTTCAACACATTTGAACCAAACAAATAGGACCCTACATGTGCTAGCGCCTCTAGGGACATATGTTATAATGAAGCGTGTTAGAAGGGGTCATAGGATTGATGCATTTTAACCAACAAAATAGGTCCCTAGGGGTCCTAGTGTCCTTACGGACATATGTTTTCATGAAGTGCATTGAAAGGGGTCATAGGTTATCCTATGACTCCTTTTAACACATTCAAACCAACCAAATAGTTCCCTAGGGATCCTAGGGCCCCTAGGGACATATGTTGTCATGAAGTGCATAAAAAGGGGTCATAGGTGATCGTATAACCCCTCTTGACACATTCAAACTAACCATATAGGTCCCTAGAGGTCTTGGGGCCCCTAGGGACATGTTTTGCCATGAAATTCATCAAAAGGGGTCAAAGGATAACCTATGAACCCTTTCGATGCATTCAAACTAACCAAATAGGTTCTTAGGGATTGTAGGGCCAGTAGGGACATATGCTGTCATGAACTGTGTTGAAACATATGACCCCTTTCAATGCATTCAAACAACCCAAATAGGTCTCTGAGGGTCATAGGACCCCTAGGGTCATATGTTGTCATGAATTACATCAAAAGGGGTCATAGCTTGACCCTTTTTGATGCATTTGAATTGACCAAATAGGTCCCTAGAGGTCTTAGGACCCATAGGGATATATGGTATCATAAAGTGCATTAACAGGGGTTGTAGTATATATGATGACCCCTTTTAATTCATTTGAACCAACCAAATAGGTTCCTAGGGGTCCTAGGGCCAATAGGGACATATGTTATCATGAAGTGTGTCGAAAGGGGTCATGGGTTATACTATGATCCCTTTTGATATTTTCAAACTAACCAAATAGGTCCTTTAGGGTCCTAGGGCCCCTAGGGACATATGTTGTCATGAAATGCAATGAAAGGGGTCATGGGTTATACTATGTCCCCTTTCGATGCATTCGAATCAACCAAACATATGTTGTCATGGAATGTGTCAAAAAGAAAACATAGGATAACTTATGACCCCTTTTAACGCATTTGAAACAACCAAATAGGGTCCATACAAACATATGCTATCATGAAATGCGTAGATTATGGTCATAGGTTATCTTATGACCCCTTTCGACATGTCCAAACCAAGCAAATATGTCCCTAGGGGTCCTAAGGAACTAGGGACATATGTTGTCATGAAGTACATTGAAAGGGGTCATAGGTTATCCTATGACCCCTTTCAACAAATTCAAACCAAAAAAATAGGTAGCTAAGGGTCCTAGGGCCCTTACTGAGATATGTCATCATGAAATGCATTAAAAGAGGTCATAGGTTATACTATGACCCTTTTTGATGCATTCAAACCAAACAAATAGGACTCTATGGGTGCTAGCACCCCTAGGGACATATGTTATCATGAAGCATGTTAGAATGGGTCATAGGATCAATGCATTCAAACAAAAAAAATAAGTCCCTAGGGGTGCTAGTGTCCCTAGGGACATATATTTTCATGAAGTGCATCAAAAGGGGTCATAGGTTATCCTATGACTCCTTTTGACGTATTCAAACCAACCAAATAGGTCCCTAGGGGTCGTAGGGCCCCTAGGGACATATGTTGTCATGAAGTGCATCAAAAGGGGTCATAGGTTATCCTATAACCCCTCTCGACACATTTGAACTAAACATATAGGTCCCCAGGGCACCTAGGGACATATGTTGTCTTGAAATATTTTGAAAGGGGTCATAGGTTCCCCAAGGGTCCTAAGGCCCTAACACACATATGTTGTCATGAAATGTGTCAAAAGGGGTGAAAGGTTATGATATGACCCATTTCGATGCATTCAAAGCAACCAAATAGGTCCCTATCCCCTTTTGATGCATTCAAACCAACCAAATAGGGTCCCTAGTGGTTCTAGGGCCCCTAGGGACATATGTTGTCATGAAGTGCTTTGAAAGGGGTCATAGTTTATCCTATGACTCCTTTTGACGCATTCAAACCAACTAAATAGTTTGAGCCAACCAAATAGGTCCCTAGGGGTATTAGGACCCCTAGTGACATATGTTTTCTTCTAATGTGTTGAAAGGGGTCATAAAATAGCCTATAACCACTTTTGACACATTCGAACCAACCAAATAGGTTCCTAGTGGTCCTAGGGCCCCTAAGTACATATGTTGTCATCAAATGCACTGAAAGGGGTCATAGGGTATCCAATGGACCCTTGCGATACATTCAAACCAACCAAATAGGTCCCTATGGATCCTAGGACCCCTAGGGACATATGTTGTCATACAATGTGTCAAAAGGGGTCATACAATAACCTATGACCCCTTTCGATGCAGTCAAACCAACCAAATAGGTCCCCAATGGTCCTAGAGACCCTAGGGACATATGTTCTCATAAAATGTGTCGAAAGGGGTCATAGGATAAATTATGAACCCTTTTAACACATTTGAACCAACCAAATAGGTCCCTAGGGGTCCTAGGGCCCCTAGGGACATATGTTGTCATAAAGTGCATCGAAAGGGGGTCATAGGTTATTCTATGACCAATTTTGACACATTTGAACCAATGAAATAGTTCCCTAGGGTTATTAGGGACCCTAGGGACATATGTTGTCATGAAATGCATTGAAAGGAGTCATAGGTTATCCTATGATCCCTTTCAAGGCATTTGTACCAACCAAATAGGTTTTTGGGGTTCTTAGGGCCCCTACTGACATATGTTATCATGAAATGTGTCAAAAGTGATCATAGATTATCATGTGACCCCTTTTGATGCATTTGAACCATCCAAATAAGTTCCTAAGGGTCTTAGGGCCCTTAGGGACATATGCTATCATGAGATGTGTTAAAAAATTTCATAGGATAACTTATGACCCCTTATAACGCATTTCATGAAAACATGTCCCTAGGGGTCATGAAATGCATTGAAAGGGGTCATAAGTTATCCTATGTTCCCTTTTTGCACATTCAAACCAATCAAATAGGTCCCTATGGGTCCTAGCACCCCTAGGGACATGTTGTCATGAAATACATAGAAAGGGGACATAGGATAGCCTATGACCTGATTCGACGCATTCAAACCAACCAAATAGGGCCCCTAGGGACATATGTTGTCATGAAGTTCATCAAAAGGGATCATAGGTTATCCTATGACCCCTTTCGATGTATTTGAACAAACCAAATAAGTCCCTAGGGCTCACAGGGCCCATAGGGACATGTGTTGTCATGAAGTGCATCGACAGGGGTCATAGGTTATCCTATGACCCCTTTCAATGCATTTAAACCAACCAAATACTTCCCTAGGGGTCCTCAGGCTCCTAGGAACATATGTTTTCATGAAGTGTTTCGAAAGGGGTCATAGAATAACCTATGACCCCTTTCGATGCATTTAAACCAAACATATGGGTCCCTAGGGGTACTAGGGCTGATGGGGACATTTGTTGTCATGAAATGCATCGAAAGGGGTCATAGGATATATGAAACAAAATCTTATTGACTTGAATCCAAATAATACTACTTTGAGAAGAGCAGTTAGTAGACGAGAGAGAATTGATGATCCTCTTCAAAATGAAACATGGGCTTTTGATGGGAGACTTCCACATTTTGCTAAGAGGTTATTTGATGATGTAAAAGAAGAAATTACATAGTTTTGGCACTTTAGCTCAAGAGTGTCACCCAATGCTAAAGATTTTTTAGAGTTGAGAATTGGCATTAGAGACCGCATGCCACATCCTAAACATTATTTGTAGGTAAGTCAAACTATGTTGTTCAAAGAATTTAGAGAGAGTCATCCAAGATTGCATATATCACAAAGGGCTTTTGAATATTTGAAGCCATTTTATTGTGTGCCACTTAAAATTCAAAATACATGTTGTTGCAAATATCATGTTATGTTTTCTATGCACCATGAACTATTATGCTCCATATGTTCTACTTACATAGTAAAGAAATGTTGGAGAATTGTGGTGCTAGTGGGCTTCCAAAGAGACTTCCTAGATCAATTTTTATGTTGTAGAGTTGATGGTTGTTTCTTTGATAGAAATGCTTTCTTCAATGAGAAGTGTTCAAAATGTGGTGGCTTATCCAAGTTTGACACATGTTTCCATGAGGGGTGTGAACAAGATCTAGGAAGACAATAGTAAAATAAATGGTATATCAAATAGTGAAATACATATTGAAGAGTGGGGGTTAGGGCTCTAGATGTGAATTGGTTGCAAAAGAAATCAATGTGGCTAGTTTTATTTCAAATTTCAATAGAAATATTTTCTACAAGTATGGAAGGCATAGTCACAGGTCTTAGTAGTTGGATCAACAATTTAGAATGTGTAAGGAGACTTTTCCCATTGGCACTATTATATCAGTTATGAAGTTTGCTAAGAACTACACATTGTAGCCTCAAAATGAGACACAATCTCATTACTACAACTCCATTTAGATTTCTATTTTTGTCTACATAACAAATAGACATGCCCCTGATAGTGTGGAAGATAATTAGAAGATTATTAGAGAGTACCATTTTTACATGAGTGATGATAGATCTCACTCTCATGAGTTTGTGCAATATTGTTTCGAGAATTTTTTTGATTTCTTATAGGAGCATGACATTTCTATGGATAGACATATCATTTGGTCAGATAATTTCATAGGTCAATTCAATAATTCTCACATGTCTTATTTTTTGTGTAGGATGCACGTAGAGAGGGGGGTGCCTCATATTTGGAGTTTTTTTGAGTCCATCCATGGGAAAGGAGAACATAATGGAGTAGGGACATGTGTGAAGAGAGCTCTAGTTAAGGAACAATTGAAGATTTTAGGAGTAGAGCTTCTTAATGATTGTAGCATTATTGATTGGTATAGTTCAACATTATAACAAGGGGGGACTCTTGATTCAATAGTATGCAGGCTCTTTTGGTTAGTTAAGGAAGGGTCCATAGGTGATAGATCAGATTGTGCTACAATATGAGTCTTATAAAAAATGCATTCATTTTGGAGCTTGATTCTAGCACATTGACCATTTAGACATGACAACTAACTTTCTTTTGTCTTGGTTGTTTTCAATGTGATTGGGATCACTATGAGTTGAGTGAGTGGGTTAACACATGGGCTCCACATTATCTTACTCCATTATCTATTGTACCCTTTATCAGTAATGATGATATTAAAAGTTCACTTGAGCATAACCATCTATTGAAAAAATTTCAACTTGGACATGTCTTTGCATTGGTTGCACAATAGGGGAATGGTGAGAAATTTTATTATTGGTTAGTACATTGTGTAAGAGGTAAACAAAATCTTGCACAACTGATCATGGATGATGATGGATTCACATATCCTACTAGTTCACTTATTGTTGCTCAAACATGGTTGTGGACATACATGCTTAGAAAGAATGGAATTCCTACATTCGAAGACTATTAGAAGCAAACAAAAATTATCATATATGTGCATCTTATTATAGAAACAAATGTGAAGTTGTTGAAGTATCAAGGAAGACCAAAAGTAAAAGAATTTTTTACTATTACTAATGTCGATCATGAAGCCCTATTAGAGACCCTAAAATAGAGAGAGGACCCTATAGGACACTCGACTAGGTATATTTACTTCCTTTTTTCTTTTTTTCATAATGATTTGGTGAACTGATGATTATCTTGTTTAATACAATAAGTCACTAATATTTTTTATGATATTGGAATGTAGGTACATCATGAAGAGTGGCCATGCATGAAGATAAAACACTAAAGAAGGAGCAGTATGAAGAAAAATCTATTCTATTTTTGACACTAATTTTTTTGATAATTTTGTATTGATGTAATAATGATGAAACACTAGAGATATTGTAAATGTAAACTTGTTGATTTAATGTAAGAAGCAAAGATGATTTTACTTAACGTAATTTATGTGGAGGGGCCTAAAGAATGATGATATTCAATACATACTAACACCAAACTTGCACTATGCCCAATGATAAAAACTTAAGAGAGGCAAAAAATAATGTTTTTACCTAATAATAACCCTAGTGACACCCTTGTTTCGGCAATGGAGAGTTTCCATTGTTCACGGCCACCTCATACCGAAGAGTCTCCAATGTGCTCTAAATGCATTTTGACATTGATCTTTTGAGGGTCATAACTCGGAGATCATGGGGGATATCAATGAAAAGTTGAATGTTATAGGATGTTCACGTCAAGGCATTCAATAACCTATCTCATTTTTTAGAGATCACATTCCCTTTGGATTTGCCTCAATAATCTCATTCGATGCCAAAACTCGTAGTTTGCCTCAGTTCATAGGTGCATCATAGCGTAACTTTGAAACCATTGATCTTGGCATTAAATCATCAATGCCATTAGATTTGGATTGGTGGGTGAACCCTAGTGACACCCTTTTTCTAGCCACAATGAGCCTCCATCGTTTGTAGACACCTTGTACTAAAGAGTCTCCAAGGTGCTCTAAGTGTGTTTCAAGGTCAATCTTTCAAGGGTAATAACTTGGAGCTCATGGGGGTTAGTCATGAAATTTTTAATACTACAAGATGGTTATGTTGAGGCCTATAATAAACTACCTCATTTTTGAGTGATCATATTCCATTTAGATTCGGCATAGGGATCTCGCTAGATGCCAGAATTTGTAGTGTGCCTCAGTTCATAGGTGCATCACAACGTAACTTTGAAACTGTTAATATTGGCATTGAATTGTTAGTGCCATTACCTCCAAATAGACGAGTGAACCCTAGTGACACCTTTTTTATAGCTACAGAGAGCCTTCATCATTCGTGGCCACCTAGTACTAAAGAGTCTCCAAGGTGTTCTAAGTGCATTTCAAGGGTGATCTTTTGAGGGTCATAACTTGGAGCTCATGGGGCATATCAATGAAAAATTTAATGCTATTGGATAGTCATATAAAGGCTTACAATAACTTATCTCATTTTCAAGAGATCACATTCTATTTGGATTCAACATAGCTATCTCGCTTGATGCCAAAACTCACACTTCACCTCAGTTCATAGGTGCATCACAACATAACTCTGAAATTGTTGATATTAGCATCAAATTTTTAGTGCCATTAGCTTTGGAAGGTTGGGTGAGCCCTAATGACACCCTTGTTCAAACTGTAGAGAGCCTTCATTGTTCGCAGCCACCCTGTACTGAAGAGTCTCTAAGGTGCTCTAAGTATTTTTCAAGGTCGATCTTCTGAGGGTCATAACTCAAAGCTCACGGGGGATATTGATGTAACTTTGAATGCTATAGGATGGTCATGTCAAGGCCTAAAATTAAATATCTCATTTTTGAGAGATCACATTCTGTTTGGATTTAGCACAACAATCTCGCTCGATGCCAAAATTCACAGTTTGCCTCAGTTCATAGGTGTATCAGAATGTAACTTTGAAACCATTGATCTTGGCATCAAATCATCAATGCCATTAGCTATGGATGTTTGGGTGAACCCTAATGAAACCCTTTTTATGGACACAGAGACCCTCCATTGTTTGTGACCACCCCGTACCAAAGAGCCTCCAAGGTGCTCTAAGTGTGTTTCGAGGTTGATCTTCTAAGGGTTGTAACTTGGAGCTCAAGGGGGATATTTATGAAATTTTGAATGGTATATGATAGCCATGCTGAGGCCTAAAATAACCTATCTCATTTTCAAGAGACCACATTCCATTTGGATTCAACACAACAATCTTGCTTAATGCTAAAACTCACAGTGTGCCTCAATTCATAGGTGCATTACAATGTAACTTTGAAACTACTAATCTTGGCATTGAATCATCAATTCTATTAGCTTTAGATGGGTGGATGAACCCTAGTGACACCACTATTCCAATTGCAAAGAGCCTCTATCATTCACGACCACCCCATACCGAAGAGTCTCCAAGGTGCTCTAAGTGTGTTTCGATGTTGATCCTTTGAGGGTCAGAACTCAGAGCTCATAAGTGCTATTGATGAACCATAAAATGCTACAATATGGTCATGCAAAGGATTACAATAACCTATCTCATTTTCAAGAGATCACATTATATTTAGATTTGGCATAGTGATCTCACTCGATGCTAAAACTCACATTGTGCCTCAGTTCATAGGTACATCACAACATAATTTTGAAACCACTGATCTTGATATCAAATTGTCAATGCCATTAGCTTTGGATTGGTGAGTGAACCCTAGTGACACCCTTTTTCCAACCCCATACTGAAGAATCTCAAAGGTGCTCTAAGTGCATTTCAAGGTCTATCTTTCGAGGGTCGTAACTTGAAGCTCATGGGAGCTATTGATGAAACATTGAATGCTATATGATGGTCATGTTGAGGCCTAAAATAAAATATCTCATTTTTGAGAGATCACATTTCATTTGGATTCAGCACAACAATCTCACTTGATGCCAAAACTTGCAATGTACCTCAGTTCATAGTTACATCACCATGTAACTTTGAAACCATTGATCTTGGCATCGAATTAGTAGTTTCATTAGCTCTGGATGGCCAAGTGAACCCTAGAGACACTCCTGTTCTAGCCATGGAGAGCCTCCATCGTTCGCAGCCACCTCGTACTGAAGAGTCTCCAAGGTGCTCTAAGTGTGTTTTAATGTCGATATTATGAAGGTCATAACTTAGAACTCTATGGGGCTATCGCTGAAATGTCAAATTCCACAAGATGGTCATGTTGAGGCCTACAATAACCTATCTCATTTCCAAGGTGCTCTAAGTGTGTTTGTGTGTGCTAACCATAGTGATATCTTAAGGGATTGTAGAGATCATTTCAAATTAAACATATATGATAGAATTTCAAATTAAACATTGCATCAAAATTTGATAATAAAGGTTGTAAAATATTATTCAAAAACTATTGCATTTATATTGAATATAAAAACTATGATAAAAATGAATGATATTCCATAAACATAAACAATACACATGATCCACAATAAATTGAACAATACTATACTAAATTAATATGTATATCATTGTACACATAAATGATAAAAATATATATCAAAATACATGTATCATTAGAAAAATTACACAAATATATATCAAAACACAAAGATCCATATACAAAATGCGGTTGATTATACAATTGGAATGTGTATAATATCAATATTTTTGTATACAATATGGCATATGACATCTCCAAATGTCTTATGACGCATCCTATGACAACTATACTATCATATGCTGCTCGTGGATGATCAAAATGCAGCCTCTTCACTGCACTAGGTGGATCAAATGCCTCCTACATAAACAAAAAGGGAAAACCCAAAGTTAGACTACTAAATTTATATGATTTTATGTATCTAATATTGAGTTACTCAAATGCATAATGATCTTTTTTTTAATGAAGATTTATAGTATTAAACTTTCACTATAAATACTTCTCTCATCGACCTCCTATGCTGGTCAGGAGTCCTCTCATATGTCCTCGACAATGCTTGAATCTCATTGATTGTTGCATGTGTATGTTCAAGTGTGTTTATCAGATGAATCTACAACTCAAACTATAAATTATAATTCATAGCATGTTAAATTTACAACATCTAATAAAGAATTCAAACTATAACCTACCACTATCACCTCCTCCTTTGGATATAATGGCCACGTTAGCAAAGATACAAAACTCGTGCATCCAGCCTCCTATGTATTAAGAGTTTCCTATGAGATATAGAATACTAGTTGTTAATATCACAAAAATTTGTTTTGAATTTATTTATGAAAATAAGGAAAATAATAGATAAATGATACTTATACATACAATGGGGCTCTCACTATGAATGAAAATGTCATAGGGTCTGCGATGTGGAATCTACCTAGACTCATCACCAGTAGCCATGTCTTGTACAAAAAAGAATGTAATTAAATTTCATTACCACAAACATTTTTTTAAAAATGCATCAATATTTAATCACTTTAAACACACCTAATTACCTTTCCCTTGTCAATGGGATGTGCCTCATCCCTCACACTCTACCCCCCACTGATAGGTGATACCTATAAGAGAAAAGAAAGATTATGAACCATATATGCTCCAATATCAAATAGAAAAAACAATGAGAACACAACATAATGTACCAAATACATCTCAAGGTCAAATGAAATAGCCAAGAGCATGACATTATCAACTTGTCTAAGCTCCTCCTTAGTCATCAACTAAACATGAATGAAGATCACATACATGTATAAGTCAGTATGGGTTAAAAATTAAAATTACTTTATTACAAAGATTAACATTAAATTACATATATATCATAATAAAAAAATGTATACACATACCAACACAGAAGGATTACATGCCTTTACATGCCCCTTCTCTCTCGCATTAAGGTGTGTAGCCTCTATACACACATCTAGTGTATCCTCCTCAAATACAAATTGATACTCAAAAAGATCACCTATGGGACCTAGAGAAATATTCTTGCATGTTATACAAGTATGAGGCACACAAATATGTGATGAGCTCACTGATGATGAACTCGTGCCAGCATCATAAACATAGGGAGGAAACATTGACCTAGCTTGGGATATTAATAGGCTTCTCAATCTATGGATGACTATAATAGTCTAAGAGCTAACCTCTACAATGATATCAAGTTGTTGGACTGGAGGAGGGGGAGAGACATCAGTAGGGGGGACAAAATTGCCAACTTTCTTCTATTGGGAAAAGGGTCTATTCTAAGGAGCTCCTCCTCCTACACCCATGTCAGGCCTCATGCTCCAATGGTTCACCTTGAGGTGCAACACAAATTTGGCACACAAATTTTTAATGAAATAGAATGACACCTCTAAAGTGGTGTGTGATGGAATGTCAAAAACCATCAACCAATGATACCAAAAATTCATATTCATAGCCTCATTTGTGTACCATTTAATTGATAGTTTGGGCTTTGTGCATTCTACTTGTTTACTAGTTTTTGGTTCTGTAAAAAGGCTAACTATATCATCTTTAGTTTTATTTAGGGACACAACCTCATCATAGTCCAACCCATGATCAAACATGGCATGCATTTTCTCACGTTAGTGAAGAGCAACATTTTGTTCATTAGTAAGTGTTTCAATATTATCCACTATGGTGTTTAACATGGATAACATGGTAGCCAATGTAAGTATAGTGTTATATGTGGTTTGCAAAACCCTCAATTTGATGAGATTTTCAAATATCAGATCTTCAATTCAAGGAGGGTTTTGAGGAGGTAGGAGATCACTTGGTAGATGGATTTGAGGGGGTACTAGATTATTTGGTGGAGGATTATGAGGAACATTGTTTCTTGCCGCAGTATCATCATTTGAGTCAACCATACCTATTAATTTGCAAAATGTAATTTCTATTAATAGCAACCTAAATTTCAACAATTTCTATTTTAAATAATCTAATTTTTAAAAAATTTAATTTAAAATAACTAAGTTATAATAATATTCATTCAAAACATATACATATATATATATATATATATATATATATATATATATATATATATATATATATATATATATATATATATATATATATATATATATATATATATATATATATATATATATATATATCTTTTATCTTTAATACCTATTTGGAAATCGGATACCTAAAATGAGCTCAACAATAAAACAAAAAAAAAGTAATGTAAAAAGAGCTTTCGAATTTTTTTAAAATCTATGTCATAGGTTTCAAGTTTTCTATTTCATATTAGATACCCAATATGAACTTAAATACCTGATTACTGATCGGATACATGAAAAGGCTTGGTCCAAAATTTTTAGCCTTGGTATCAGGATGGGTGGAAAAAAGTTAGAGTGGATTTTGAAATGCTTTTAGACTTTTTCAAACTCCACTTTTTTCACATTGCCACTTTTTGGCACATCATGATCCTCCACATACCCAATAATTAGATATTTCCTAATTAACTCTAGTCTACTCGAGCTGAATTTTAGGCATCTAATAATTATTTCTTTTATTAATTATTATGATGCAACCTACATTGGAACTTTTTTAGGTTTCAATATTCTTTATAAGGAGTATCTCTCTTTGTAATTAAAAACTAATTCATTATTGATAATATCAATTTATCTTTTTGCTCATCAAGAATGTCTCATCTATCGATTTGGCAATTCTAATCCCTAGCTTTTGTATCTCTCTTTCTGTGACAGGTGTTTGCATGCAAGTGATTCTTGGGAGCTGTGGGGTTAATTTTTCATCCACTTCAATATGGTATCAAAGCTCTAGATCTTCATGCCCTTGTTCTATTCTTGAGAGATTTGGCATCAATTTTCAAATCTGAGCTTTTAAGAACTTTTTATTAGATCTAGGGGGTCACTAATTTCTAAGGCACTTTGAAAAAAAGAAGACATCACCATTGAGCTTAGAGCACATGAAAAACCCCATTTCCATATAAAATACATCTAGTTTGGATGTTATTGAAATCTAAGGCAAAAAAAAATTGTACGCATGTCGTATTGTCCTGCACATGCAAAACAAGATGGTGATCTTTTTATTTGGTGTAAAAGTTTTTCTTACTAATTTTCTTTTTGAAAAATTAAAAAGAACATTAGCTTTTCGAAGTAACATTATCTTTTTTAAAAGAGGAGTTACTGGGGAAAAGAGATCTTTGTGAGAAGCCTCCAAGAAGATACACACTAGGTCTGAGTAATTGTGTTTTATCAGTTGAATGTCATCCTTAAGATTAGTCGATAGAGAAGATTCCTCAATTTTATGTTCAAGTATTACTTCATGGTAGCTCCGACAAGGGATTCAAGCTTTTCATCACTGGAATTGCTCAAGAATGGTTGCAGAGCATCTCTCACGTCCTCGGTTTGCATCTTTTTATTGGGAGGCCACTTGTTCCCTTGATTGGTACCCTGACCACACTACCAAATCCTATTCAGGTGGTTGTCTTTGTATTTTGTTCTAGTCCTATGTTTGAATCCTATGATGTTCATTTCTCAAAATTGGTGAGCTTGTGTTCGAGTCCCCAACTTGAGGACTTGATCGGTGCTTTGTTGAAGTATTTTTCTTTAAATCATATGAAGATGAGAATAGATATTTTCCATCTACTGATGAGTATTCCTTTGATGATGATTTTGTTGGCATATATGGCAGCACATGTTTTTTCCATGCCAATTTTTCAGCATTATCGGTAGATTCTCACTAATGGAGGCAATTTTTTTGTAATTGGCAACATTTTTAGAGCAAGCTACATTCACTGTCTAAGTTCCACATTTTCTCTTGGCATAATTTTAGTTGCAAATTAATGCCACAATTTTTGGAGGCGTGATTCTTGTTTGAGGTCACCATTTTTGGTTCTTGATCTCCTACACATCACCCCTCTATAGTCTGCATCTTCATGGAGTTACTATTTTGCAACCCTGCCCTTTAGCCAACATTGGCGAGCTCTAACTGTGATTGTTTGGAAGCTCAATGGTGAAGGTATTTTTTGGATGCATGTTAGTTTTTCTGCACGATATATTACTAGTGTCTTTTGTGCTATTGTTTCACATCCCTTAGACAATTTAGTTTCTTTCCTAAACAATGTTAAGAGTGCTATTGTGGCAGATGTGGAACTAATGGGTCAGTCTGTGGCTAAAGTTCTAGATTGAAGTCAACAATGTCTTGTTGATGATTGAGACTCTACTACTCTCATATCTCAACTTCATGATGCATAATTATTTCTATTGTTGGATAGCAATTTTTTTAATGAATCATGAACATGTGGAGCACTATAACCTCCAAGCATCCACCTTGGGCATTAGCACATGCATATGACTAGCTCCCAACTACTTTGATCACCATTATATTTATGCTCATACTATGTTCACATGCAAGCTCTCTGTACTTATTAGACCCTTGCTCCCACTTGATTTTCTTAGTGGTACGTGAAGAGATTTTTCTTGCCAATGTGAAGGCTCCCGTGTTAACAAGGGACCTTTGGAGACATCACCCTCTTAATTACGTCTACCCACATGCTAGTCAAACAAGGGTGCATGGTGGTTTTGCATGATATGACTTTTTTTTTTTGCATGTAATAGGTGGATTTGCTTCTTAGATAGTAGTTTGTTATATACTTTGATAGTTTTTTACCAACTTATTCATTTTTAATTCCCTTAAAAAATAATTTATCGAGCACTTGAAGGAAGCCTATTTTTTCATGGCATTATTTTTTAAACAATTCCATCGCATGGAAATTTCATTATTGGCCACTGGTTTTAAATCCAACATCAACCCTTTGATCTAATTCTTATTTGTGGCGGTTGGACTTTTTCTCCATCAGTGGTCTTTTTCTAGCATTTTTTCTCCTTGACAGTCATTTACCCATCAAATTTTGGCTTGTCACTTGCTGACATCAGTGCCACATAAGCATTGCATGATCATTCCTATCATCTCCTCAGGCTCTACTTGAACTTGCCTTCATCTTCTTTTTCATATCTTAGGCATATGGACATTGTTTTCCACAAACAAGATATCATCAAAAAGATAGTTCCAAGGCCATCACAGTGGTCTAGTTTTCTTTCAGTTTCAATGCATTAGTTTGTGTGACTAATTAGAGAAGTACTCTACATACATCATAATTCATTTTATGCTTCTATTTTATCGCACCTTATTTAGATAGGAATATTGTAACCCCAAAGAGGGAATATATTATATAAGATAGCTTAGGGTTAGGGATTGTGGTAATGCAATGTATAATGAGATAGGTTGTTCTTGTAGCGGTATTGAGCTATAAGGGTTTTTACTCTAATCACTGGATAATAAAAAAGGTTGGACAACTATATAGTTGGATGTAGCCCAAGTTTTGGGTGAACCATGTTAAATCTGTGTGTTATCTGTGTTCTTATGGTTTTCTTCTTTTGTTTCTACATTTAACTATTTATTCATATATTATTCTAGATTTTTCACATCCTAACAATTGGTATCAGAGAGAGGTTTTTTGTTGAAGATTGATAGGGCTCTTAGATTTGAATGGGAGCAATGGAGGATTCCAAATTCAAGATTGAAAAATCCAATGGATAGAATTTTCAATTATGGAAAATGTAGATGGAAGATTATCTATATCAGAAGGATCTATGGAAACCATTAGAAGGGAAATCTAAGAGACAAGGAATGATCACAGATGAAGATTGGGAGATATTGGATAGGAAGGCACTAGGATCTATTTGATTGTGTCATGCACCATCTGTAACATTTAATATATCAAAGGCAAAAATGACTATAGAGTTAATGGAGACACTACTTAAGTTATATGAAACCCTCGACTTTGAATAAGGTATTTCTTATGAAGTGTTTATTTAATATGAAAATGGGTGAGGGGGAATCTATAATGAATCATTTAAATGAGTTTAACATAGTCAAAAATCAATTTTCATCCATACAAATTTCATTTGGTGAAGAGGTTAGGGCTCTCTTAATTTTATGCTCTTTGCTAGGAAGCTAGAATAGCTTGGTTATGGTTGTAAGTAACTCTGTCTCTAGTTCAAATACTTTAAAATTTGATGAACTTATTGGAGTTATATTAAGCAAGGAAATGTGATGGAAAAGAACAAGTGAAACTTCAACCTCATCTGGTTCTACATTGAATGTGGAGAATAGAGGAAGAAGAAGTCAAAGAGGAAAAGGCCCTTCATATGAAAAGTAATGATGGTAGTCAAAGAAAGGACATTCTCAGTCTAAAGGAAAGAGATATTGCTAGTACTATGGAAAACCTAGTCACCTGAAGAAAGATCACTAGTCTCAAAAAAACAAACAAGGAGACATAAATGAAGATGACAGTAAGGAAGCTAATGTTCCAAGTAATGATTTACAAGATGCTTTAATCTTATTTTTAGATAATGCTAATGATTCTTGGATGATAGATTCTAGGGCCTCATTCCATGCTACACCCCATAGGAAATATTTTCAAGATTATATTCAAGGTGATTTTGGATAGGTATATTTGCGTGATGATGAGCCCTATCCTATTGTTGGAAAAGGAAAAATAAAGATCAAGTTTCCAAACAAAAATAAGTGGATGTTGTAGATGGTAACGAATGTCCCTAATTTAAGAAGAAATTTAATTTATGTAAGACAACTAGGTAGTGAACATTGTGTATTCATGTTTACAGACAATGTTTGGAAGATAACTAAAGGTTCATTAGTAGTAGCTAAAGGTACAAAGTTTGGCACATTGTACTTGTGTACTGGGAACACTTATTCCACTTTAGTTTCTACTGATATTGATAACATAGGGAAAGCTATTGTAAATGTTACAAGAAAAAATTCAGTTTTTTGGCACCATAGGCTTGGGCACATGAGTGAGAAAGGGATAAAAATCCTTATCTCTAAATATTTGTTGCCAGGATTGAAAAATATTGATTTAGAGTTCTATAAAAATTGTGTTTATGGTAAATAGAGAAGAGTCAGATTTCTCAAAGTTGGAAAAGATAATAAGAGTGAGAAGTTGGAGCTAGTGCACTTGGATGTGTGGGAACTAACTTAGGTATCCTATCTTGGTGGCTCTTGTTACTATGTTATTTTCATTGATGACTCAACTCAAAAGATATGGGTATATTTTCTAAAGAAAAAATCTGATGTCTTTGAAACATTCAAGAAATGGAAAGCTTTGGTTGAAAATGAGACAGGAAAGAAGCTAAAGTGTCTTAAATCAGATAATGGAAGTGAGTATTGCAACAAGTCCTTTAAAGATTATTGTTCTATTAATGGAATTAGAAGGAAAAAGACTATTCCAGGAACTCCATAAGAAAATGGTGTGTTTGAAAGGATGAATAGGACAATCATGGAACATGCAAGGAGCATTAGATTTCATGCTGGGCTGCCACTTCAATATTGTAAAAACTACTATCTATTTGATAAACAGGGGTCCTTCAACTCCTTTGGATGGTGGTATTCTAGAAGAAGCATGAACTGGTGAAAAGGTAAATTATACATTTCTAAATACTTTTGGTTGCAAAGCTTTTGTCCATGTTGATAAAGAAAATCGAACCAAGCTTGATGCTAAATCTCATAAATGTACCTTCATTGGATATGGACTAGATGACTATGGTTATCATTTATGGGATTTTGAAAATTTGAAAATAATTAGAAGTAGAGATTTTATATTCAATGAGAAGGTCATGTACAAAGAACAGTTATAGGAAAAGAAGCATGAATAGGTCAAAGAAGACTATGGTTTTGGATGAGACTCTTCAAAAAGAAATGCCACTGGTATCCGATGCTCAGTAACAATAGGTTATCCCAGAAACTCCTGTAAGTTTTAGATGTTCTACTTGATTGAGTATACCTCCTAAAAGGTTTTATCCTATTGTGATGTGGAGCCTAATCAGACTTGAAGGTTTATTCAGCACAGTTTCCCTCCACATTATTTCTACAAGGGTTTAGAGGCAATGCCCCAACTTTGGTCCCTATTTTAGTATAGGGTTGGTTGAGGGGCAATGCCCCCATGGAGATTTTTAAGGGTAGTGCCCTCGAAGCCAAAAATGACCTTATATTATAAAAGGTGTCTGTTACTATTTTCTATTATTCTAGCCCTGATTTTGTAAGTGGCAAAAAACTTGTATAAAAAGGCTTCGGATTAGGGATTTTCATAAGGTGTGATGCAAAAATTTGGTTCTTGTGTCAATATTGAGCTATAAAGGATTACAGATTGTAATCATGTTGTAATTACTAGATAATAATAATATTGGACTTGCTATTTTTGGGTGTAGCCCAGGGATTGGGTGAACCACATTAAATCTCAGTGTCTCATGTTCTCTTATGTGCGATATATTATTTTTTGATATTGGTTATATTTGCATGTAACTATTATTTCTATCTAACGTTAATCCTAACAAGTGGTATCAAAGCCGGACGATCATCTTTTTTTTTTAGCCAGATCATTATCTTTTTCTCTAAGTGATCCTTTGTAGGAAGGTCTCACAGTTGAGTGAGAATGATGGTAGACAAGGGTAAGCTAAGAGTTGACAAGTTTAATGGACAAAACTTTTTGTTATGGAAGATGTAAATGGAGGACTATCTCTATCGAAATGATTTATAGAAGCCATTGGCACAAACAATCGAAAACCAGGGAACTATGACAAAAGAGGAATGAGAGATTTTAGACAGAAAGACACTTGGAAGTATTCGATAATGCTTGGCACCATTAGTGACATTTAACATTACAAAAGTGAAGATGATGGAAGAGTTGATGGAAACCCTAGTGAAATTATATGAAAAACCCTCTGCTTCAAATAAGGTATTTCTCATGAAACATTTATTTAATATGAAGATGACCAAAGGTAGATCTGTTGTACATCATTTAAATAAGTTTAATACTATTACTAGTTAGTTATCTTTTGTAGGTATTAATTTTGATAAAGAAATTACGTCTCTCTTGAATTTTTGTTCTTTGTTTGAAAGCTGGAATGGCTTGGTAATGGTTGTGAGTTTATTTTTAGATCTAATACCCTAAAATATGATAATGTGATTAGTGTTATTTTGAGTGAAGAAACTCATAAGAAATCCACAAGTGGATCTAAATTAGGAAGTTCTTTGAACACAAAATGACTGAGAGAGGAAATAGTTCCAAAAATTGTGGAAAATCAAAAAGAAAATCAAAGGGGAAGAGGTCTCAATCTAGAGGACCAAGAGATTGTTAGTACTATGGTAAAATAGGGCATAAGAAGAAAGATTGTTGGACTCAAAAGAACAATGAAAGAGATAAAGAAGAAAGGAACAAGGAGGCAAATGTGGTAAGTAAAAAATACAAAGAGGATGCTTTACTTCTATCTTTAGACAGTGTTGATGATTCATGGGTTTTAGATTTTGGTACTTCATTTCATGCTACACCTCATTGAGGTTATTTCATTGATTATGTCCACGGGGATTTTGAGATTGTTTATTTGGGGGATAATGAACCCTGTAAGATTTTTTGAAAGGGAATAGTTAAGCTTAAGTTTTAGAATGGGAATCATTGGATACTATATGAGGTAATACATGTTCCACGTTTGAGTAGGAACTTAATTTCAACAGGACAACTCGGAGATGAGGGTTGTGTAGTTACTTTTAATGATAAAAATTGGAAGGTTTCAAAAGGTTCCCTTGTAGTATTAAAATGAGTGAAAGTAGGCACCTTATATCTTTGTACATTTCATATTGTTCCTTCTACTTCAATTTTTTCAGAGAAAAATGAATGTTCAAGAATAGTTGTTGTAGTTGAGTAGGGAGAACAAAGTTGTTGTAGATTTTGATACAACACTATGGCATAATAGACTTGGGTACATGAGTGAGAAAGGTATGAAAGTACTTTATTCAAAGAAAGTTTTACCAAGTCTAAAATGTGTTAATATGGATTTTTGTGAAAGTTGTGTGTATGGAAAACAAAAGAGAGTGAGTTTTGCAAAGATTGGGAAGGAAAATAAAAGTGAGGAATTAGAGCTTATGTATACAGATGTATGGGGACCAACTCAGGTATCTTCCCTTGGCGGCTCTCATTATTATGTTACATTTATTGATGATGCAACTAGAAACATATGGGTTTATTTCCTTAGAAAAAAATCTCATGTATTTCAAACTTTTAAGAAATGGAAATGCTTGGTTGAAAATGAGACTCGTAACAGATTAAAATGTTTCAAATCTAATAATGGTGGTGAGTATTGCAATTATGGATTTGAAGATTATTGCTCCACTAATGGTATTCATAGATAGAAAATTGTTCCAAGGACTCCAGAGGAAAATGGAGTGGTTGAATGCATGAATGAGACAATAATGGAACATGTAAGAAGCATGAGGTTGCATGTAGTGTTTCCCTTAAACATATGGGTGGAAGCTATCAATACTACTCTATATTTGATAAATAGAGGTCCCTCTACTCCTTTGGGTTGTTTTATTCTAGAGGAAGCATGTACTGGTAATAAGGCGAGTTAATCTTTTCTCAAGACCTTCCATTGGGAAACATTTTTTCATATAGATTCTGAAAATAAAACCAAGCAAGAAGCTGCTAAGTGAAAGAAATGTGTATTTGTCGGATATGGAATTAATGAATTTCATTATTGGGATTTTGAATATCACAAAATTGTAAGAAGTGGGGATGGCATATTCAATGAGAAAGTGTTGTACACATATTTGTTACAACAACATAAGAAGAAAAAAATGTTTATGTAGTGTTGAATGATTCTCCAAAAGCTGATGTTTCAGCAATTCCTCATGATCTGCAACAACCACAACAACAAATACCACACACCTTAGTGAATGTTAGATAGTCAACAATGATAAGTAGACCTCCAAAAAGATTTTCTCCTTATTTGTACTCTATTTTACTAATAGATGCTGGTGAACCTGACTATTATGATGAACCCTAATTTACATTAATTATGCTATTTATTTAATTCCTAAAGTATTGGTTTGAATTAGCTATACTAAACCTATTGATTAGATTTAATTTAATTTAAAATGTTTATACTTTAATTTAATTTAATTATCTCCTAAGGCTAATGTACTAAAGGAATTAAATGTGTTTAATTTAATAATACACTTAGTTTAATTAGTGAATGCAATTATTCAATTAATTGAAATATGCATTTATGGGGTCATATCTCATTTTTATTAAATTAAATAACCTTCCAATTCCATCTCTTCAGTTTAGGAATGGGAATTCCAAGTGATCTATCTCTCAAATTGGAATTGTCTTAATCCTCTTATTCTCACACTTGGGTGAATTTTAGTTAACTTTCCATTACACTCAGGATCTGAGTTAGTTAACCTCACCTACACTAGGAATCTTCCATCCTAACTAGATCTCTGCTTCAATCCTGACCATTGATCTAAGTTGATCTCAACCATTGATTGATTTTGGGAATTCTATTTGAGAATCTTCTAATTCCTCATTTCAAGGGTTGGAATTGAATCATATCGAATTATTATCGAATTTCATACTCAATATTATCATACCTTTCTTGCATTCTAGTATTTTAAATATCATCTAGATTAATATAATGCACACATATAGATTAAATGGTTTTTCTTATTCCTAGATTAAACTACATCTCTCATCTAGATTAATTGCATGATCATTTAGCTGCATAAAATCCTTCATAGTAAAAGGTCTATTTTTCCACTTCTCAATTTGAGAGCAAAGGAAAAATCCTTCTAGTTAGAAGGCAACAAGTCATTCTATTGGACTTCTTGGATGAACATTTCAATGTTCATTCTAGGATGATCTCGTCGATAAAGACTATGTTGAAGTGTGTGTGAGAATATGAGGCCTATAATTCACATGTACATATGCTATGGTATGTACAAGACCACATATTGCACATGCAATGGGAGTTGTTGGCAAGTATCTGAGTCATTCAAGAATTGAGCATTAGAATGTAGTTAAATGGATTATTAGATATTTGAGAGGAACATCAAGTGAGTGTCTACACTTTTGGGGCTCTACTACTAATTTGCAGGGATATGTTGACTCAGATTCATCAAGAGATATTGATACTAGATGGAGTACTACATGTTACATATTTACTGTTGCTGGGGTAACCGTGAGTTGGGTTTCAAGGTTATAATGTAACTATTATTTCTGTCTAAGGTGAATCCTAACATCTCCTTTTTTATACTCTATTTTATTGACTAATTTTGGTGAATTAGAGGTGTATAAAGAGGTAATATAGGTAGATGGTAGACAACAGTGGAAACTAGGAATGAAAGAGGAGATGTCCACTCCTTCTTAAAAAATAAGACTTGGAACTTAGTCCCTTTACCTGAAGGAAAAAGAGCCTTGTCTAACAAATAGGTTTATAGGCTAAAGGAGGAAGATGGGGGAAAGAAAAGGTATAAAACCAAACTTGTGGTAAAAGGTTTTGCCTAGAAAAAAGGGTATATATTTTAATTAAATAATCTCCCCTGCTATAAAAAATGACTTCAATTAAAACTATAATAAGTCTTTTTGTTGCAAATGACTTGCATCTTGAATAGCTAGATGTGAAAACAACCTTTCTCCATGGAGATTTGGAGGAAGAAATTTACATACAACAACTAGAGGGATATGAGGTCAAGAGTAAGGAGAATTTGGTGTGTAGGTTGAGGAAGAGTTTTTATGGCCTAAAGAAGGCACCCTGGCAATGGTATTTAGAATTTGATAGTTTCATGGCTAAACAAGGTTACTATTGATGTCATTCTAATCACTGTGTATATTTTAAGAGATTTGATAGTGGGAGTTACATTATTCTATTACTCTATGTTGATGACATACTTGTTGTTGGGTCTAATATGCAATAGATAAATGAAATTAAATAGAAACTAGCAAGGTCATTTTCTATGCAGGATTTGGGTGTTGCTAAGAAAATCCTTTGTATGAGGATCACACAGGATAGGAAAAATAGAACCTTGAATTTTTCTCAAAGTGATTATGAAAAGAAGGTGTTGAAAAGATTTAATATGTAGGATGTGAAAGCAGTTGGTACACCTTTGGCTAGTCATTTTAGATTGACTAAGGAAATGTACCCAAAAGTACAAGAAGAGGTAGATAAAATGTCTAGCATCTCGTATTCATCAGTAGTTGCAGTCTGATGTTTGCAATGGTATGCACATGGCTAGATATTTCTCATGTAGTTGGAGTTGTCAACAGGTATATGAGTAATCCAGTTATGGAACATTGGAGTGCTATCAAATGGACACTTTGATATTTGAGAAGTACTACTACAAAGGCATTATGTTTCATAGGATCCAATTCTGCTTTGAGTGAATTTTTTGACTTTGATCTAGCAGGAGATGTTGATATAAGGAGTACTATAGGGTATGTTTTTACTGTAGGAGGTACTAAAGTCAATTGGATTTCTAGATTGTAGAAGATTAATGAACTTTCAACCACCAAAGCTAAGTATGTAGCTACTATAGAAGCTAGCAACAAGATGATTTGGTTATAATTTTTTCTAGAGGAGTCGAGTCAGAAATAGGAAGATCACCCATTGTACAATGATAGCCAGAGTGCCATTCATCTTGTAAAGAATTTTTATTTTCATTCAAGTTCAAAACACATATAGCTCAAGTACTATTTTATAAGGTTGTTTTGGAGGATGGCCAATTATGGCTTGAAAAGATTCACACAAGTGATAATCATGTAGATGTGTTCATGAAGATAGTCCCCAAGGAGAAGTTGGTTTATTGCTCAGCTTCTATTAGGCTTCTTGACTGATGATCATGGAGTTAATAAACAACAAAGGCTTTTATCCAGTGGGAGCCCCATGTGGTAGTGGTATTTCTATAGGATCAGTTCCCAAGTAGGAGATTGTTGTCTAGGGTAGAGTCTTATTAGTCCCCAAGTGGAAGATTATTAGTTTGTGGTGACCAATCAAAAAATGATTGTACATACTTCACAATTCATTTGTCATTCCTATTTTATTGCACCTTATTTAGATAGGCATATTGTAACCCTGAAGTAGGAATATATTATATAAGATAGTTTAGGGTTAGAGATTGTGGTAATGTGATGTATAATGAGATAGGTTGTCCTTGTGATGGTATTGAGCTATAAGGGTTTGTATTGTAATCACTGGATAATAAGAAAGGTTAGACAGCTGTGTAGGTGGACGTAGCCAATTTTTTTTGTGAACCAGATTAAATCTATGTGTTATCTTTGTTCTTATAGTTTTCCTTTTTTGTTTTTGCATTTAACTATTTATTTATTATTGTTTTGGATCTATCGAATCCTAACATGATGCTTTTCTTATGGTTTTTTCTTCTATCAAAATCAACAGTACAATTTTGCACTCTAGGAGACATATCTTGAGCATCCAATCTCTAATTTGAGAATTCTTTATATCATTGGAAAGGTCTTTTTGAGATCTTTCTAGTGATCCTATTTGTTTTTCTAGATTCTAATCCAAGCACATTTTGTTTTGTCTTTTGATTTTTTGCATTCTAGTGTATATCTTGGTTATTTCAGGTCTGAGGATTGATTTCATTGTTTTAGATAATTTTTCATGACTTATACTATCTATATTCAGGTATGAGTGTCATCTAAGGACACTCATGCAGACTACTATATTCTTGGGATTCATTATATCTTGTGCCTTATTGTACATGCTCTACTCATGATTATAGTTGCATTGGGGGGGTTGATGTTTTTGCCTTTTTTTCATCTTCCTTTGTCCAGTGACTGTCCCTTTCATGACATTAGCCTTATGTTGTGTCTGAGATTGATCACCTCAATACACACATATGTACTATTTTGTGCATCTTGATCATGGTTCCTTGACATGCAATTGTTTTGATCCACTTTTCCAGTAGCCTGTCACCTCACCCTTGTCTACATTAGTGAGGTTCTTCTATTGTTTCCCATGCTTCCTTAGTTTAATTGATCATCTTTTTAGGCTTTGGTGTTTCATGCCATCTATATCTTTGAATTCAATTGTTTTCCTTTGTGTGCTCTTAATTTGATGTAGATTACAATCTGCTCTACCTAGTTAGGTTCTATTTCAGTGGAGGTTCTTTAGTTCAGCAATTACTTTTGAGAGAGATTTGTAGCTTCTACATGATTTAGTGGTGTTCTTCATGATCATAATTTGTTCTTATTTTATGGGACATTCCCTAGTTTAGAGGTTTTTTTAGTCATTCACTAGTTTATTTCAGCATGTTTTTCCATCTCTTTTTAGAGTAGGGTTTTTCCCATGTGGTTTTCTCTATTTCTCCTCTTTTTAGAGATTTGGTTGTGCTTGGGTACATCATAAGGCTTTATTTTTCAGAACCCAAATCTACTTTCTATAGTAGTTTCTAGGTTTTTAGCTACTCCCTAAGTTTATCTCAAGGGGGGTGTTAGAGTAATTAGATATTTTGTAATTAACTTTAGTTTACTTAAGCTAAACTTTAGACATCTAATAATTAATTCTTTTATTAATTATTATGATTCAACCTAGGTTAGACTTTTTTCAAGTTTTGATCTCTTTTATAAGGACGGTCTCTCTTTGTAATTAAAATCTAATTCATTGTTGATAATAGAAATTTATCTTTTTTCTCATCAAGAATGTGTCATCTATGGATCTAGCAATTCTAGCCTCCATAGATTTTGCTTCTCTCTTTCTGTGATAGGTGTTTGTATACAGGTGATTCTTGGGAGCTGTGGAGTTGATTTTTCATCAACTTCAACATAATTTACTAGATTGCAGGCTTGGTAATACACTAAAATATGAGGATAAAGAATATAAATCTATAATTATTTTTTAAAATGTAGCAAACAAATGTTTTTCCTTATATAGTTGACAAATTGATATTATCACTCAAAATCTTCTAATCATTTCATTGTCCTCAAGCCCTTTCAACACTTCTAGTGTCCAAAGCTTTTTCAACTCCCAAAAAAAATAGAAAAGAGGTTAAAGATTAAAAGAAATAGTATTCCCAATGAACATTGACCAATCTTTACACAATAACTCCATATGCTATTGTCCAACATGGACAATTTCAAAATCAACATAGCTCTTAAAAAATTTAACCTTATTCTCAATAGATCTTTAACAAACACAAAAAATGTAAGATTTCTTTGATTTTTCACTCAAATCCAAAAGAAAAATTTTAGATCATTTTATTGGATGTTCATGAATGCAATTTAAATTTCAAAGACTTTCAAATAATTAGTATCCAAATCATATAAACATACCAAAACAATTGAGGAAGAAGGTTTTGACCTCATCCTTCCAATTAAATATTTCCTCAATATACTTCAATGTTAAGAATTCATATAAAAATAATAAAGGACAGAGAATTACTACAATCATTCAATCCAAAAAAATTGAAGCTAAAACAAAATGTAACAATAAATATCTAAGGTATGATCCATTTATAACAATAAATATATAATTTATAATCCATATCCTTAAGTGAAGGATGAAAAAGATAGGAGGAAAAATGGGAAAAGGTTGCCCTTGTCGTAATAAATTAGCATCCTTGAGAAATTCAAGGACTGACATTGATCACCAATTGATATACTCGTCTTCCATAGAAAATCCATTTCTTCATCCATATTTTCATAATATGCCATGAGCTCTACTCAGTCAATATCCCCAGAAAAGAATCCACCAAGAAACACACACCTTCTTCCCAATAAATCCTCAATATAATCCACTAAAAACTATCAAATGATGAATAGGTAAGTCATGGTGTGGCTATGGCATGAAATAGGTGTGGTCTCATAGCTACCTTCATCACCCAAGAATAATTTTCTATAACAAAGCACACTTCAACAATCTATTTCGTGTGCTCATTAATCCTAATGCATTTGTCATTAAAATATTTTACACCATCTTAGTGTTGTACTGGCGGCCACCTTCCATAACAAACCAGAATGATGGACAATAAAAAATAACATTAAGATACAATTGTGTATGCCAGACTTTTCATAGAAATTGAATCCTAAAAAATGAATGGTTTCAATTTTGCAAATTGACATTCATAAATGTTGAATTCACACAAGAAACTTTCATGAGAAACCTACAATGATAAATGAGTTTCTTGAAGAAGGAACAATTTCATATTTGGGTACTTACAATAATAAGCATATGCTTTTGCCACTGGAAGAGTACACATAATATTTTTCGAAAAAGTTCTATGTGATAATTTTTTATAAAGTTGCAGGTTTATTTATGATATTGGTTTGACATTTCTGAGGATCAATAACATTTTCCAAACATATAACAATGATGAAAATATGAGGGTTTCAACCCACAATAACCTATTGGCTAACTAGAAATAATTAATATAATAATAATAAATCTAAAAATAGTCCAAGTAATATTATATTGTACAATAGAAATACAATACATAATTAATTTCAATATAAATGATTAGTGGAATCTCTCCAACTTCAACAAAAAAGAAAAAATGTATTATTAATTTTATTAGTGAAGTTGAATGATTCTTATAAAGTCCACTAAAAACAAGTCTTGCTATACATATACCACCTTTAACAAAGAAAAGTAGAATAATTAATTTTGAAAATTTAACATCTAATAAAAAAGAGATGGATACACCCAATTCATAATTATAAAATTAGCACTATAAAATGATACACTTCTCAATATTTTATTTCCAATAGAACACCTTCATTTATAAAAACAAGTTAGAAATTCTATATTGGGAAAATAAAGAGATCCATAAGTTTACAATTGACAGATGTTCCGAAACCAACATTGTTGATGAGGTTTATCCACCTAATGCAATAGAATTGCCATAGTTGATATTAAAATCTGTAAAATAAGTGAATTCTCAACTTTTTTTTTTTATTGATTAGATTTGGTATATCTATCATAATTATAAGAATGAAAGTGATAGTTGTATATAGGGTATGTGGAGGATCATGGTCAACCAAACTATGCCTTTAAGTGGGAATAAAAAGTCAGCAAATTAGGGTTATGTCAACTTGACATGCAATTTTATACTTGTTATAAACTTTATATCAAAATGTTGAGACAAAATAATGTCTAGAAAATTGAATTTATTTTATAAACTACTAGGCCTTATTTGAAAAGAATTAAAATTGACCACTCAAAATTTTGAATACTGATGCATAGTACAAAACTTTTATGACAAAAATAAGAAGTAGATGTATGTTTGACCACCTTAATCAAAATCAAATAATAGTATTTTTAAATAATATTCTAGATAGAAGAGGTGGACTCATGTCTAGATGTGACACATTTTTTTGGTGTATTTTCTTTTTTTTAAAAATTAATTATTAATTTTTTACTTTTGTATTTTTGGAATAAAAAAGTTCTAGTGTCTGAACGACCTTAACTAATTTAGGACTCTGCAAATTTTATTTTATTTTTCTTATAGTAGAAGAAGTATAGAATGTGATGAATCATTTGGATTTCAAAAATGTTGTACCATTTGAAGGTTATAAATTTTTTCAAGTAGTGTGTCAATTAACACTTTATCCGTAACTTCATTAGAAAATAAATAATAATTACTGATTGAACTCATAATTTGACAAGCCTTACATTTATGGAATGCTAAGAACATTATTAAAAAACCCTTTTCATTTCATCAAATTTTGGTGAAAAAAAAGTCATCAACTATATGTTTGAAAAAAAAAACACAAGAACATGTCAAAAATACATTGTCGGGATAGTTTTTAAGTTGCCCATATAGGGTTGGTATTAAAAGATATTGTAGGCCTTATAAAGGTATTAATTTTTTTTTTTAAGTATCAGGATGGGTGGGAAAAATGTTGGAATAGATTTTGAAATGCTCTGAGGCATTTCAAGACTACATATTTTTTAGATCACCACTTTTTGGCGCACAATGATCCTACAAATACCCTATATTAAAGCTAATATATGATAACAACCTTTAAATTTAGAATCTTGTAAAATATCGTAATTTATATAAATTAACCTATATCTTTAATCACTCGAGTCCTTTTCATTTGAAGGGTGTAAAGTAGACTTTGAAATAAAAAATTTTAAGAAAAGGAGAATAGATGGGGGATTATTGTCACTTCAAGATAAATTAATAAGTCCTTAAATTCATAACTTAATTGACAAATATATCTTGAAATTTATATTTAAATTCTCACAAATATACATCATGTTTTCAAAATATAAGATGAAAATTATTAAAGGAACCAAATTACTAGTTACAATACCTTGGTATCATAAAAAAATTATGTAATATATATGCACTTGGATATAAATTAAAATTAAAACTTTATGATTAAAAAAAAATATAGTATATTGTCTTACTTTTTAAAAAAAAATCTTAAAATTAATTATCTTCTTTTCAAAATTTAATTAATTTTAGTCAATGTTAGATTTATCATATATTTCTTTTTAATTTGATTGTAATTATGAAATTTAACTAAATGTTTTAGTTGGCTAAAATCACATATAATGACTCAATACAACTAAGTAACACAAGTCACACATATAATTGTGGAGCTGTACTTATTTCCATTAAGCCAAATAATTTTGAACATGTCAATTTATTTATTCATTTTCAAATTCTTAACAAATATTGGCTTCTTAAAATTGTTAAATGAATAACATTGTTGGTGGAGTTAAATTTTTTTTTTCAATTTATTTGTTCTATTGTGATTTGCCACTAAACTTATGATTTCCATTATTTTCATTTACTATTTTCCTTCACAAAAGAGCATTGAAGTTTGAAAACATAAAAATTTACTCTCAAATCATAGTGGAAGGATGTAGAAAACTAAATTTACAAAACTTTTTCCATGTGTCACCAACCTAGAATTTTAAAAAAAATTTAGTAGCTACATTTGAAATTGCACGTTCAGTAAGAACAGGTGTTTGCATTCCGAAAAGTGCAAAGCCTAAAGCCACAACTTTTATGGCACTTTTCCTATCTATGCAAAGTAAAAACCTAGAATTGGGCATTGTAATCTTGAAAGGTACGAGGGATGGAGGATTTTTATGGAAATTTCTAAAACACATATGCACAATGGAGAAGCAAAGACATGGCTCTAAAAGTTGTTTGATTGAATTGCCTCTGAAATTACATATGTCCAAGGAGGATGAGCTTTGCTTCCTATTCTAAGTGATAGTGGTAGATTCATTGGCAAGTTCTTACAACGAACTAAATTTTTGTAGGCTTCTAGGCACACCCATCTGAAAAAGAAGACTAGACAATTTTGGACAATTATACAATTTGAAGAACATTCCAGATATTTTTATTGCCCAAAATTTAATTTTATCCCTACCAAAATTTCTATTAGCCAATAAAAAATAAATTAATGATTTAAAGTTAATAATAAATAAATAAATTTTCAACCTTAAAAGTTGTATAGTTTAGCTATAAAAATTAATTGTGAGAAGCCAACGAGAGAAAATTTGTTCTCTACCTATATATAGAGACTAAAAATTCACACAGATTATTTTGTGTTTGATCATTGGAATTTATTGATTATAATTCATAGACTCTTTGTGATGAGAATATATATGTAAACTAGAGAATAAATAAAACACCCATTTCAAATTCAAGAATGGGCAAGAAATATGGAATTCTGAATCTAGTTGTATTGCTTGAAATATGATATACCATATGAGTTGTACTTCATATGATAGCGACCATTATGTTTGACTTTTTTAGAAAATAAAATAGAGAACAAATCAACAACAAACATGGTGATAATAGATCAATGAACTGCTACAGCACATAGAAGAAAGAACATAATATTTTATTGATCTAATTGTCACACAATGCATTATAATGATGTGGCTATCCTCCCTACAAAGTGTACAGTTGACCAATTTTAAAAAAATTGAAAACATCATGGATTATTCTTAAAAAATTCAGCATTTGATCTTCATGATCTGCATAGTTTGTAGTCGAAAACAACAAAATATTTGGAAAGGAATCACTACATTTTCATGAATTTGGAAAAAAACAAAGTTTAAATTTGTTTTGTCTTTAGTGCATTTTGTCTAAACATTAGCCTGTCTAGCATTACAATGCCTCTCTATATAGAAAGAGCTTCCAACACCTGTACGCTGGTTGAACTTTCTAGATTTTATGTTATAAAAAACTAATTTCCAGACACCATATTATTTTTGACAGCACAAACAATTTGCTAAGAAAAGTAATAGTGAGTTTTTTTCTAACTTTTTGTTGTTGAGGCATAATTAATTTTCAATGAACTTGAAAATGTCAAAGCAGTGTATTGAATATGGAGAAAGTGTTGTTTTCCCGGAAGTAAAGTCAAGTAGTATTGATTTTTTGTTAAAGTCAAGTGGTCTTGAATTTTTGTTAATAAGGGTTTGCTTGGTTAATGGAATTTAAAAAATTGAGATTTCCACAAATCTTGGTTTAGCCAAATCAAAGTTTTGCAAATCTTTATTCCAATTTTTGGGATTTTACTTAAACCATTTGTTTCACTCGGAAGATGGAGTTGAAGGAAAATTTTAAAAAGTAGTCCAATCTATTATTTTTACACTAAAAAACATAGTCAAGTTTTGATTTTTAATTCTTACTTGCTAGTAGGAAGTTGGAAAACCTCATTTTGAGGCAAAATTGGAAGTCTGGTATGCTAATTCAATTTTACCAATTTTGAAACAAATGCCAAAATTTTCAAATCCAATTTTTGAAAAGGCCAATTCCTATCATCTTGAGTAACCAAATGGATCCTAAATGTTTATAGGGAAAGCTTACTGATTCAAAGGCTAAAGCTCATTTTTTCTAATGAAACAAAACTCTAAGTATCTAGAACTTCATCCAAAAAAAATTTAATTATTTTTTTCAATTAAAAAGGTGGGTTTTGATTTTTGAAAAATTATCTCTATACGATGCAACCTATCAATAGCATATGTATTCAGTGTAAAGAATGTAAAAACAGAAAAAATTAGCCACAAAATATTCATTCGATTTCGGATGTCACTGTGACATTGAATTCCCGTGAATGTTTTCATGTCCGAGCACTTTATATTGCTTCAACCCAATGGAAACAAAAGGGAACAAAAGAGTATAAATTTGAACAAGGAGATATTTTAGGAAGATTATAGCAACACACTCACAGTATTTAGAGAAAAACCGTGAAACCAATATTATTAACTAATTTTTATCCTCATCTTTATCTTAACGTACCCATGCTTATAGGGGTTTTCAGTTACATAGCTATGTTTCATGAACTACAAAGGTGAAATTCATCAATGAAATTCTATCTCTGGCTTGAAACAACCTCGTACCTGAATCAATGGCCCCCTTGTGCAACAATCGTGCACCTACATCTAGTGTCTTTACCAATGATACTTCTCTATATATTCTTTATAAATTATTAGTCCTTACTGTAAGGCAGGAGACTAAAGTTATCAATATAAATTATAAATTATAAGAGTTAAAACTATAGTTTACAAGATATGTTAAAATTATATGATGTCATATATAGAAATTAATATTTTTGCTGGTGGTTTTTTCCTTTATCATTTCAAATATTACAGAAAATTTTCCATGATGGCATTTTTCATTTGAATTAGAGAGCTACATGTCTGGTGTTGCAATTATCCAAGCATGCAATGCCTGCAAAACATAAAACTTGTTCTCCAAGCATTTCTTGCGTGCAATGAGGTGTACATTTTTTACATAATGTAGATCATAGATTTTTGTGCCAACCAAACTAAATGTTAACATAGAAAAATATTATAAAGAGGGAAAAAATTCAAACAACACCACTGCACTCTATTGTGCAGCTAAAGTTGCGTACTTGATAAGGTTAGAAACAATTTGCAGTAACAATACTTTACTTTGATCCTCTTTACACATTGACATTATATGTGAATACTGAAAGCTAGCCTAAATCTTCTTGTAAGTGAAGATATTTTGGACACATTTGTTTCTCATCAAGTGGGCACTACGACATTGTGAGAAGGTTAGTTATATGTTTTACCTTGCCTCCTGTTTTTATCCATACACTAAGGTTAATCCTAATTCTACTTAAGCTCTATCTTATTGACATGGTGCTTAAATTTTCATGGTAAAACAACACAAGAACAATAGGAAAGAGTAATTAATGACTATAATTGTGAAGCACATTCTTATTTGTTACCACGGATTATAAACGACATATGTAATCAAAACTATATGATAATCCTTCTAGTCTATTTGGAGGCAGCGATCACTTGTTAGTTTTTGTAATCCTTCATTTTCTTTATTCAACACTAATAAAAAGCCTTTAGGCCCTTGGAATCTTTCTAATTGAATATGACATTCGGCTATGAAAAAATTTCCTAAAGCATTGCATTTAATCCACTTTGGAGGAAAATTATGGTTTCCATGTCAATTCTGGTTTCTATATAGTGGGATGATCTCTATAAAAAAAATTACCATACCATAGCCATTTTTTTTGGTTTTTGCTAAGAATCATTTTTTTCGGTTTTAAATATTGCATAGATCACTTTCTAGTTGTTCCTAATAATAAGGAAAATAAAGGATTGGATTCTTGTAGGTTAGAGTATTGGATATTTTACAAGATAGAGAATTTACAAGAATGGATCAATTGTTTTGGTGTAATTTATGGACTTTTTAAGCTGGCAAATTTGATGAGGATGCCTAATTTTGCTTAAAGAAGCAATGGGTAAATAAAACTCAGACAATCTCAAATCTAATCTTAACTCAGCACACTAGAGGATGAAAACTATAGTGGAAAGAAAAAATTCATAACAAATTCTTACGTCGTTGGTACACCCTTGTCCTATATCTGGGTGTACAGATCCCTAACCTTCACAATAAAACTAGTAATTATGTATCATCTTATAAGCCACATTTTCCTAAGAAACAAAAGCCAGAATGAAGTGGCATTTGATGCCATACCTGGCACACGTAGACGAGGCTTTGATCCTTCTCAAATGTGGTCTCGATAGGCTACAAAGCTTCTATGTGTATTTTTTAATATGTTCAACCCATGACCTCCTCTGTATCCTGTGGAGCACATGCCAAAGGAAAAAAAATAAAAAATAAACCATTGAAGTATTTCAACCAAATACAATCTTTTATCCTAGTTCAATGTCATGTCTCCTAAATCAATGAGTAGAGAGATTTCCACATGGCTTGCCTGCATCTTGCCTGCATGAAGGGAAAGCATGCAAAAAGCCATATGTTGATACTAGGTGCCCAAGGAGAACATAGCCAGCCTCTTGAAAAAATATGTGAGTAGCCATTTTGAAAATGGTGTCTTTTTCTGCCTAGAAATGTATCGTGCACCTGTACAAATCTCAGTACAAAAATAAGACATGTAAGAAATTAGTTAGGCCCTCCATAAAAATGGAGCAACTTCTCATTTGGTTCATTACAATTTAAAATAGTCGAAGCATTAGAAACCAAATATTATTTTCTCTTCAGAAAAAGTTTCATAATTGTTTTATTCTAACTCTCCACAATAGTTCTGCCATGGTAGGAATTTAAAAAAGATAGAGAAAGAAAGACACTATTTAACTCATAAGAAAATGTCGTACCTATGAGGACATCAAAGTTACTATAGCCCTTAAAATGATGTCATAAAAATACATTCCTCCTAGTTCTAAAATTTCTAAAAAATTAAAACCTTGAATCATAATAAATAGAGGAAAAAAATCTAAACAAAATATGTATAGCTAAACAAGAAAAATAATGTATTCCTTGCCAATGATATGAGCTTATTGCAAGAGATGAGTGAAGAGTGGAGGGCTCCTTTCCTCTGAGTTAAGCTTTCATTTTCTTGATGTTCATCCAAAGAAGTTTTACAAATTTACTTGTAGAAAAAAAGCTAAGATAAAAATTGTTCACATTTTCAATTAGGGTGGATATTATGCAGGACATATCCTCTTTCTTAGATAACGATGAATAATATCTTAAAGTAAAAAAAATGAAAAAGTTACTTTAAGAAAAAAATGAATTTTATATTATCATTCATTAAATTAAATATGTGTAATTGTTAACATTTTTTATAAATATTTGTGATGGAGTACTCTTTTGAGTTGTGGGCGTTAGTTATTTTGCCTCAACTGCAAGAGATTATTAGAGTCCATGTGACACATCATTCCTAGTCTCTAATGATGGTATGTCATTTCCACTTATATCATCTAGTAAATTAAAGCTAGGCTCCTAGACTTACCTTCACCCTAATAAGATTTTCCAATAAATACTGATAAACATAATAGAAACCCCAACAACAACAATTTCAAACCCAAAAGAAAAAAACAAGAAACTATCTTAACTAGTTGCAAATCACTGTAAAAAATAAAATTATTCTATCATAATGAATACCTAGGAGCTGCCAAGGATCATATTGATACAAATCCAAAGTCTCAATGATATCAAATGCAAACTGATGGCCTTGCACTTTTTTCTTGAGATAAAACTCCACTAACTCCTCTTCTATAGGGTGAAATCTTAACCTAGGAAGGTGAAATTCTCCCTCTACTTTTCCTTCCATGTTCAATCATCAAATGAATAGAAAAAAAAACATAGCCTCTATTCTATATATTACAAAAGTTCTAAGAGCTTGTGATAATATCAAAGTCTTGTTCTTCAACTAAACCTAGAAAAATGTGGAGGTAATTCCCTAGAAACCTATTAGTTTAGTTAGCTTTGGACAGTTGTTCATCCATTTGTTGTTATTTAGCAAGTAATTCTTTCGCTAACCAATTGGTTAGGTTAGAGACAAATATTTGTTAAATAATTGACCACTTCGGGAAACAACTAGAAACCAACTTGGTTAGGGTTGTTAAGTTGTTTTAATCTCGACCATCAATTGAGAATAGATCTTGGCTATTGGTTTACCAACAAGAGTAGTATAAAAGGAGGTCAGGGGGTATTTGGAGAACAAGAAAGAAGTTTGGAGAAACATTTGCAGTGCTAGCAAATGAGTTCGAAAGTTTGTAGTGTTAGCAAATAGTCTTGCAGTGTTAGCAAAGACATAGTGTTAGCATGGGAATAGTAGTGGGAAATATCAGCGGGAGAAATTAGGAGTTTGTTGGAGTTCTAC
Source organism: Cupressus sempervirens (assembly GCA_028749045.1). Classification (NCBI taxonomy): domain Eukaryota; kingdom Viridiplantae; phylum Streptophyta; class Pinopsida; order Cupressales; family Cupressaceae; genus Cupressus; species Cupressus sempervirens. The sequence goes on from CM053788.1 coordinate 505,987,895, forward strand.
TAGTGAAAGGCAAGGAATTTTGTATCCCTTGATTTTCTGAAGTATAATATAATTCCTCATCTATAGAATTGGTTTTCCCTTAGGGGTTTTTCTAGGGACAATTTGTCCGAAAATATTGTATTCATTGTGTTGTGCATTTCTTTCCGTATTTTATAAGTGAAGTTGTAGTTGTGTTATTTTTTGATATTAGTTGAGAATTTCTTTTCAGCAGTTTAATAATCTTTTATGATAGGAGATTAATAATCAGTGACTGCAATAGTTAATTTTCACATGGTATTAGAGCATTAGTAAAGGTAGAAGAGTTTTGGCCTAGGAAATAAATCTTGATTTCTTTAGATTTATTATTGCATTAATCCCTTGAGATGGCTTCAACTAGTTTGAGAGATCAGGATAGATTGGATGGTGCTTCAAATTTTGGTGTCTAGAAAGCCATAAATTCTTTATTGTTGGAAGAGAATGGTATCAAGGATCATGCTACTAATTTTGTACCTATACCAATGGATGCAACATAGCTTTTAGCACATAAGAAGGATGATGCCAAGCTGAGGAGGATTATCCTTGATGGTGTCAAGGATCATATTGTTCCACATATCACAGAGCTAGATATAGTGAACAAGATGTGGGACACCATTTTGAATCTGTACCAGAATGTTACCACCAATAGGAAGTTGATTCTCTGAGAGAAGCTAAAGAATACCCAGATGAACTAGGGAGAAGACATCACAAGTTACCTCACCAAGCTCAGACTTGTCAAGGACAAGTTAGCAGTTGTTGGAGATAGCCCTAGTGATGATGAGCTAGTGAGAAGAGCCCTAAATGGGTTTACTGAAAAATGGAGTGTCTTTGTTCAAGTTGTCAGTGGACAAGATACTTTACCAAGTTGGAAGTGACTATGGATAGATTTCACTCAGGAGGAGTTTAGACTAAGTCTTGTCAATGGGGCCAACAAGAATTAGAAAAATGAGGTGGAACAATACAACGTTGCCCTAGCGAGTAAAGGGAAAGAAAAGAAGGGATCTAACAAAGGATCAAATTCACAAAGTGAGAAGAAGAAGAAGAACCTTTCTAAGGTCAAATGCTTTGGATGTCATGAGTTTGGCCACTATGTCAGTGATTGCCTACAGAGGAAGAAGGGTAAGAAGCAAGTGGCAGCTTCAGCAAGTGCAAAAGAACTCTCTAGTAGAATGGAAGATGAGTTTGCACTCATAGCTTGTATGGTTAGCTCAACCTCATAGTGTGTTTGGTATATAGATAGTGGGGCATCATTTCATATGACAAGAGTTAGAGATTACTTCTCCAATTACAAGGATGAGGACACCAACATCTAGATTTCTATGGGAAACTTGTCCAAACTCAACCTAGTTGGGAAATGGACTATTCAATTTCAGAGGGAGAATGGAAAGATAATTCCACTTCATGATGTATTGCATGTTCCAGGCTTAGGTATGAATTTGATTTCTGTATCTATTCTTTAGGATAGGGGGTATAATGTACTCATTAGAGGGACAAATGTGTTGATTAAGGACAAGGATTATAAATCACCCATAACTATTGGAGTTAGGAGTGATCACCTTTATAGATTGTAGTTTGATACTCCTAAGGCACTCATGAGTAACAGTAATCCTAGATATCTTAGAGAGCTATGGCATAGGAGGATGGGCCATATTCATCATGGAGCATTTAGATTGCTTCATGAGACAGCGATAGGTGTTCTAGAGGCAAGCACAAAGCATGATGATGTATGTAAGGGATGTGTGTTGGGGAAGTTTGCAAAAGCATCTTTTCCAAGGAGTGACACCAAATTTAAGGGTGTTCTTGATCTAGTACATTTAGATGTTTGTGGACCGATGTCAATGAAATCTCTTAGAGGATATGAGTACTATGTTACTTTTATTGATGATTTCTCTAGAAAGACCTAGATATACTTCTCGAGGACTAAGGATGAGGTTTTTAGTCGATTCCAAGAGTTCAAGGCTCTTGTGGAGAATTCAACAGGAAAGAAGATAAAGGTTCTTTGGTCAGACAATGGAGGCAAGTACAAAGGAAATGTCTTCCAAGAGTTTTGTACCAGAGAAGGAATCAAGAGAGAATGGATTGTTCCTTACAATCCACAACAGAATGGAGTTGTTGATAGGAAGAACTGTTCTATTTTAGAGGAAGCAAGAGCTATGCTACATGACTAGGACATGCCCTATTACTTATGGGCAGAGGCATGCAATACAATAGTCAACATCTAGAATAGAGTTCCACACAGGTGCTAGGGAAGATGACACCAGATGAGGCTTTCACAGGGAAGAAGCCATATGTTGGTCACTTCAGGATATTTAGGAGTTTGGCATATTGTCATATTCTTGGAGATACACATACAAAGTTAGATTAGACTGCAGAGAGGGGGTACTTTGTTGGGTATTATGAGACCTCAAAGGAATATAGAATTTTCATTCCAAGGACTAAAAGAATTACTGTCAAACATGATGTCAAGTTCATGGAGGACAAGGCATTCAGGAGATCCATAGATTTTCTAGTAGATGACTAGAGTGAATAGCCAACAAAAGCTCCAAGACCAAGTCAAGGTCAGCAAAGCTCAAGTACAATTACCAATACAAGTGTAGACTCAGGTAATGAAGATTGACAAAGTATGGAGCAACAGGTGCAACAAGAAATGCATCTAGAGGACTTAGAAGTTGACATTTTATCCTCTATAGTTGGCAGCAGGAACCATGAGGTTCCAAATACAAAAAGGGATACCCAGGAGTTTGTGGGAGCTCCTAGGAAGAGTATGAGACAACAGAGTCAACTAGGCAAGTTCAATGACTATGTGGCATTAGTTAGCCAGTTGGTAGATAGTGAGCCTTCTAGCTATCAAGAAGCTACAAAGCCTTAGGTATGGTGAGATGCTATGGTTGAGGAGTATTCCTCATTAAAGCATAATGATGTGTGGGAGGTGTGCCTAGACCAATAGATAGGGTAGTTGTTGGATCATGCTCAATCTATAAGATAAATCATGGTGCAGATGGTAGCATCGAGAAATACAAGGTGAGGTTCATGGAAAGAGGGTTCTCTTAGAAGGAGGGAATAGACTATGAGGAGACATTTGCTCTAGTTGCTAGGTATACTTCTATATGAGTTGTAATCTCACTTGCAGCATAGATGGGATGGTAGATTCATCAAATGGATGTCAAGACAACATTCCTTAATGGTGAGTTGAAGGAGGAGGTATACATAGAACAACCAGAAGGCTTTGAAGCACATAGCAAAGGGACCCACTTGTGCAGATTGAAGAAAGCATTGTATGGACTCAAGTAGGCTCCTAGAGCATGGTATGAGTGCATTGATACATACTTGTAGAAAATGGGCTTTGTGAAGAGTGAAGCAGATGCTAACCTCTGCTACTTGATGGTTGGGGGTGAGATTCTCATTCTTTTTCTTTATGTGGATGACTTGTTTCTTATAGGTTCACTAGGACTCATAGTGGACTGCAAGAGGAACATTGCAGAAGAGTTTGAGATGAAGGATTTGGGACTTATGCACTACTTTCTAGGCATGGAAGTGTGGCAGACAGATGGGTAGATTTTCCTTGGTCAAGGGAAATATTGCATTGAAATCTTGAAGAAATTCGGGATGGAGGATCACAAAGCCATTTCTAAACCCATGATCACAAATTAGAGGAAGGTAGATACATCCAGGGAGAAGGATGTAGATCCCACTTTATATAGATAGTTGATTGGTTCACTTATGTATTTGGTCAATACTAGGCCAGATATAGCATTTTTAGTTAACTCTCTTAGTCAGTTCATGGTTGAACCAAAGAGAATGCATTGGATAGTAGCCAAGCATGTATTGCATTACTTGCATGGTACAATTGAGTATGGGATTAGATATTTTCAAGGTGAAGGTATTAGGTTGATAGGCTATATTGATGTAAATTGGGCAGGAAGTACAATGGACAAAAGGAACACTTCAGGGTGTTGTTTTAGCTTGGGATTAGGAGTTGATTCTTGGTTCAATAGGAAGTAGAAGTATGTGGCTCTAATTTTAGCAAAAGCAGAATACATAGAAGCTAGCATGGCGACATGTGAAGCTATATGCCTTTAGAAGTTTTTAGTAGCTTTTTTTGGTTAGAAGGTTGAGACTACTGTGATACATTATGATAATTAGAGTTGCATCAAGTTTTCTGAGAATCCAGTATTTCATGATAGGTCTAAACATATAGATATCAGATATCACTTCATCAGATATTGTGTACAATGGGGAGTTGTTCAACTACAATACATACCTATAGAGGAGCAGGTAGCAGACATTCTAACTAAGGCATTGGGGAAGATAAAGTTTATCTTCTTTAGGGATAAGTTAGGTGTCATGCAAAACAACTTCCTTGCTAAGAGGGAGTGTTAGTTTAGTTAAATTTGGACAGCTGTTCGTCCATTTGCTCTTATTTAGCAAGCAATTGTTTTGCTAATTAATTGGTTAGGTTAAAGACAAATATTTGTTAAATAATTGACAACTTTTGGAAACAACTAGAAATGAACATGGTTAGGGTTGTTAAGTTGTTCTAATCTTGACCATCGATCTTGGTCATTGGTTTACCAACAAGAGTAGTATAAAGTGGGACATTTGGAGAACAAGAAAGAAGTTTGGAGAAACATTTACAATGCTAGCAAATGAGTTTGTAAGTTTGTAGTGTTAGCAAATAGTCTTGCAATGTTAGCAAGGGTGCAATGTTAGCATGGGAATAGCAGTGGGGAATATTAGTGGGAGAAATTAGGAGGTTGTCAAAGTTTTGCCAATGAGAGGCAAGGAATTTTGTATCTCTTGATTTGTTGAAGTATAATATAATTCCTCATCGGTAGAACTAGTTTTCCCTTAGGGATTTTTTTAGGGACAATTTTTTCGAAAATATTGTGTTCATTGTGTTGCACATTTTTTTTCTGTATTTTACAAGTGAAGTTGCAGTTGTGTTATTTTTTGATATTATTTGGAAAAAAAAATTCAGCAGTTTAATAATCGTTTATGATAGGAGATTAATAATTAGTGACTACAATAGTTAATTTTAACAAAACCATCATGCCAACTATATTTCATTCAATAAAATCATGTCTTTCTCTTGAAACAAAATGTATAAGACTTTTGAATTCAAGCCCAATCTTGGTTTTGCATTATCTAAATACAAGTCATTCAACGTTATAATGGAGAAAAAGATTAGACTCTTGAATTGATGTCAAACCCATCAACGTCTGCACAACCTTAATCTTCTTGGAATCTCTCATTTGAATATAAAATTATGAGTATACACCACCTTAAAGTCATTGAGCATGTACACATGCATTCACATAAAGAAATGCATAGTAGTTATCAATAGTCTTCAAAGATTGAATTGTTCCTTTTTCATATTATTAAATATTAGACTTAACATGACTTGCCAGTTTACAATATTGAATAAAATTTATTTGGGTTATGTTTTTTGGCATTAAATATTGTTCAATGTTAACTTCTTGGCATGTTCATGGCCTTTTGTAAGATTTCATTCTAGATGTGAAATTCGTTAAATTTTTGTTCCATATATATTATTATTGAATATTATTGATGTTGCATATATTTTATTATTGAATATTATTGATGTTTTAATAGACTTTTTTCTTTTAGTGAACTTGTATTCAATTTATTTATGGTGGATATCTTTATTGAGGTTGCTATGAGTACTTGAGATTTGAAGAATCATAATGTATCTATTAAAGTTAATATAAATATTCGATATTGAATGTTGCTTTTGTTAATGTAAATTACATGTTTATTAAACATAATTGTTTAGTTCTAAATAGATGGCTGAGGGGATACATAAGAAAATAATTAAATAAGTAGATTGAATTATTGATAGATAGATGAATGGATAGATAATCTCTATTTAGTGTGGCAATTTTGATTCTTTTATTTCTTTTGTCAAATGTTAATAATGTAGGAATAGGTGAAAGAAGCCCACAAATAAGTAGAAAATGAAAGACTAAAGCAAGAAATAGAACAAATGAAAAAATATGACCAACCACCCCTCTATTGATTGAATCTAGTCTTCCTATTACTCATTTTTTTATATTTGCAATTTATGTTCTTCTCTTAAGAAAATAGGAAGATGTAGAAGAAAAGATACCAATGTTAGAACCACTAAAAATGATCAATTCTCTTCTAACACCATTGGCATGCTTGTTTCATGTAACCAACCATGGCAGGAGGAAAAAAAAGAACTAGAAAGATTGCTACCCAATCATGCAACACATACATTGAAGAAAAGGAACCCAATGTGATACCAAACGTGGATGCAGAGTCAATGTTGGATAACAAGCCACTAGCAATCATCATCAAACACCTAAGATTAAACAAAAATAAGAAATTTTCCCACCTAGGCCAGTGTCTAGGGGCATGCGTCAAAAATAAGACCCACATTGTTAAGGGAAAACCCTCAACCATTAGGGACTTCCCTTTTGGCTATTTCTGCACTACTCCAATGCTTTCTAAGGAGGCAATTATTGAGTATAATAGAGTTCATAGTTCTATCAAACCTAGATTAAGCATTGACAAAGTAGAAGAGCCTGAAGAGGAATTCGAAGAGTAGAAAACTATGGCACTATAGCTACCAAATTCTACTGTGTGTACAAAAAATGAAGGAAAATTACCAAATAGTTATCAAAACTTTTATGTAGAAAATTGTTTCCAAAACAAAATTGTGACTTCTTAGAGGCATTGTATTCATTGTAATGTACTCTATCTTCTGGTATAATATTTATTTCTTTTATATTGATACTATTACTGTTAATAGGAAATTGATTCCCTAATTCAATAACTTTATAAAATAAAATGATTTGTTTCACTTTAACAAGATTTAACAAATATGCTCCTTCAAAACTAATAATCATGAGAAGTTTCTTATTATTGCATTGAGGAAGTTTGTAACTCTTTATGGAAAACCCTTGGCAGATTTGTAGATGTAGTCTGGCTTTATAGCTCCCTTTTGTTCCTTTTTCTATTAAGGTGGAAAGGAGTTATTATGTAAAGGGGTGGACTTTCAGTTGGAATGATACTACTTGCTATAGAAAGGCTTTGGATGTTTCAGTATACTATTAGTTGCATATTGTGAAAGGTTTTTTTAGCTTCTTGTGTAAGTTGCCAATTATCTACTCGAACATATGTCCCTCAAATGATGTTTTATAGATTTTAATGACTAAAATTAAAAGCATAAAATCCTAACTATTACTTTTAATTTAATTAACAAATCTTAAAAAAATATCATGTGAAATATATTTTAGAATAGGTAGTCATCTCAGCCCCCCTTCTTATTGTAAAGACATTTCTAACAAAGATAAATTATCTCACCAAAAATTTATGACTTTTAGCATTAATTTGTATACCTAATTATCTACAACAGTTGGTGATCATGGCAACCTTAGGCTCTAGCTTTATAAAGAATTAGCCCCCTTCTTTGGTTTATTATGAATCAAACAAATTAATCATAACAAATATTATATTTAAACATTATAAAGTTAAAATAATTTTCCAAAATAAATTGATGGCTATTTAGGTGTTTAAAGACCAACCACATCCTAACATCTCGATTTCAAAACCTACCTTGATTGTAGTGCATAGTAAAATGCTACAAGAAGTGCATTTATGATTTCATTTTAGGAAGATTTTGAACATAAATTTTCCTTTTCAAGGCAACATCAAGGCATAAGATTGTACAATAGTGAAGTGGATGACCTGATTTGACCTAGTTAATCATTTCATACAGAATTTAATGAATATTATAGCTGTTGGAGACTTCATAAGTAGGAGATACTTTGCACATGAAGTCAAATAATGTTGTAGGCTTGCAGAAATATGACATAATAGATAAGAGTAGGTCCAATTTGAATTAGGATCTATGAGAAGTAGATAGTTTCGCTTACCCACATGATAACTTAGGTCAGTACTTATTACAAATCTTTATCCACTTAAATAAAAAAGGTTTCTATCCAACCAAGAAATATATTATTAACTTCATATATTGCAATCTTTGATTATCCTCTTTCATAAATTAGCTGATAGGCTTCTCCTATGAAGTTGCTTGTAACCAGGAATTGTCTCATATCTCAAAACAACCGCCGATAAATGGTAAATGGATGGTTTTAGACTGCTGATAAAGAGTACACGATTTATGTGTCATGAAAAACTTTCCATACAATCTTCATTGTCAGGAAGATTGTCAGCGATCTTGATCATGTAATAGATCTCTGACGGTGGCATAAAAGCCCTACCCCCTACATAGTCAAACAGGAGAAGCCTAAAACGCAAACTGGTGAGTTTGAGCTTTTTAAATTTCCAGTGAAGCAGTGTAGTATATATAATAATGAGTGCAGTGCTCCCAGAAAAGATTATTAATTTTACAGCGTTGTTATGGTCAAAGGCAAATGTTTCACGATTTTTAAATTGTTCTTATTGTCGTTTGGCGAAATCTACCCTAAATCTCTACTCTAGAGCAATTTGCATGATTTCTCCACAGTTGTATTGTACGATTGTGATTGTAATTGTGATGGTGATGGATTTGTTGGCAATTGACACGGACAAGCTTTGCTGAGAGCACCATATTATCTGCTCAGTTCCCCCATCTTTGCAAATTTCAAAATATTTATAAAGTTTCTTTTATGTTGTGGGATTTAAATGCAACCTTGATCTAAATTTTTTGTGGGATTTGACCTATGTGTATTTAGATGTAATCTTAAGTCAAATCCCTTAAAACTGAAAAAAATGTAATATTAAAATATCTCATTAAAGCATTTGATTACGTATAAAAATATATCCCATTATTCTCTGTTGGCACAGAATATTGGTAAGGAAGATATCCATATACGGTCGGCTTCTCTAACTGTCACATTGTTCAACGCTCAGGTGTTTGAAGGTTGCAAACTCAATGACAATATTTCCTAAAAACAAATGAAGATTATGGAGTGTATCTATTTGATTATTACTCCCAGCATTCCTGATAGTTATCTTAAATGTAGACTCATAAGTCAACCAACTGAAAAAAGACAAAATCGATTTGAGAATCAAAATGAGACAACCAAAACCCTGAATCACGGTTTTTATACCATAGCAATGAAAACATTGTCAATTGTAATGGCTTTTTTCTTGTTTTTGAGAAAAATAAATCAACAATTAAAAAAAGTGCATTCAACTCCAATCATGTATATAAAGAATTATTATCAATAATGATCCACTCAAGCTTGAAATGCTCGACTTGGGTTGGCCATAAACTTGGAAAGTTGAAATTTCTCATGCCCTTGTTTGGAATTTTGAATATATTAGGTAATATTGGAGTCTAATGGATAAACTGAAAAAGGCTTGAAATTCCCAATAGGCTCAAAGTGCCCATGCTTTAAGCATGCTTTCAAAATTCTTAATTATAAGAATAATTTCTTTTAAACCAAACCAATATATTTTAGTAGTTTGAATATATAATGAACTACAGTAATGATATTTTTTTAGTGGTTTGAATATATAATGAACTATAGTAATGCATATATCAATAGAAAGAAGAATCTACAATAAAGATGTTTTCTAGAATAAGTCTTCAAAGATAAAATTCAAATACATTTAAAATAAAACTTCCAAAAAAACAAATCACATGAATAGGGGTGGCTGGGCACTTAGGATTAGGGCAAGAGATGATAGGCAATGCCTATATTAAGGCTCCAGGAAGATAAAAAACAAATATATTTAGGACAAGAATGGTAATATAAGTGATTCAACTGTATTGTGTATCACTATCGATTATCTCCTCTTTCCTATTCATTCCATGGATCACATACCTGAGAATGGATACTAAATGTGTATGTGATATTGAGAAAGAAGATACAATTGGAGGAAGATCTGATTTAATGATTTAATGATGAATGTGATGGAAGAAAAGGAAGAGGGGTTTTTCGTTCAATTTGGTTTGAATGTCCATATCATATACTGGAAAGAATACTTTCAACATTATCACTGGAGTGCATTGCTCAATACCTCACGGTATGCAAAGAATGGAATAACCTGCTATCCTGTACTAGATTTCTGTCTCTATTTCCCAAAAGAAACTCATGGATTCTCCTCTACGATTTTTGTATGATGAGATGCCTCAATGAGAAGTTTGGGGATGACCCTCTAATTAAGTATTTTTGGAGTTGGTAGCTTCCCAAACAACATTCTTATGTAACTGAGTAACTGAGTAATTTGAAATTATCTAATATTTTTTATTAATATAAAGATTATATTCATCACAATGAAATAACACAAAAGAGTTAAAATCTCTTTACAACTAATCCATCACACATAATTAAACATATATTTTACTCAGTACATGCTTGTCCAAATATCTGACCCTATGAATATTAAATTATTCAATTAGAGGATTAAAGAATGCTATAGAAATAGATATACACTTTAACATAATTAGAAAACTAAAATTTACAGAACAGCGACAGCAGCAAGAATGAGAAATCATATCTTCCATGAGTGGGGACTCGGGAATGGCATCCATTTCTGGAAAATTGTTGGGCAGCTTTAACTTTAGTTCTTCAATCGATATGATCTGTAAACCACTTATCAGTCATCTAAAACCATTTCTGGGCAGTCATTTTATAGCGTCAGTCAAATTTTGACTAGAGTGAACTCTAGAAGGAAAGCCTATCGGCTAAAAAAGAGTATTGCTAGTTAATTGCAATTGAATGTGTAGACTACAACAACTAAAACCACATGTTATCTACATGAAAACCATTATAAATGCATTAATTTGAAATTTCTAATAAAAGAAAGTCAAGTTTTAAACATAATTATAGATTAAGCGCGTGTTCTGGCAATAATTTCATTAACAAAATGACCAATATTCTTATTGAGACATCCAATCACAATTCAGTTTCTTTGAAGATTTATTTTCTATTTTAAAGTTGACAGATCCAAACAAGATTTTTTAGGTAGTATTTTGATCAATTGTTTTTGGTTCATTTCTAGTTGAATAACAGTTGTGGCTGCAAGCATTCAAGGGCTTTTAAGAATATTTCTTAAAATTATAATGTGCCTAAATGATATTACTTAAATGATATTACATTTTCTATTTTCTATGTGTAATTTTCTTCTGTTTTATTTCTTGATTTTTATTTTATCTCATTTGGTTTCAATTTTGTCATATTTTATTAGTTGTGGCAAACAACTATTGCCAAGGCTATATGATTAGTGAGTTATTAATATTTTCTATTTTAGCCAATAAAATTGTAAATGGAATTTAATATGTTTTAATAAGAATGAGGTTTCCGATGTGAGACATTGGTCAGTCTGATTTGAGAAAAAAAATGTTAATGTCCCATTTAGATTTGAAAGTCATAAAGATGCACCTGGCAATATATCTTATATGAAAATGAATAAGTTCACAAGAATGTCTACACTATTTTTCCATGCATTTCACTATGATGATTTAATCAAGCTTTATTACACACTTCAATCATCTACATAAAAATGCATAAGATATCTAATCTAGCAAGTGAAAGAAAAGCATTTAGTGCTTATTTATCCTTAGAATTATAATGTCCATGATTAAAAAAATTTATTTATACTATATTATAATTGTCCATTGCTGTACCTCTTCACTTTCCCAATATGATATTCTCCTTGTTTTATAGGTGTTGCAGTGCTCAATACACAACAAGCGATCGTGCTTTCATATCTTCCAAGGTTCATACCCACTTACTAACTAATATTGCCAAATTCCTCTTTGCATAGTGCTGCCATTACATTCCATGGATACCATGATTCTCTACTAAGTTCTCGTATTCTTTTTCTTTCTCTATTTCATTGCTACATTGATGTGGCTTCCATAGTGACAGTACCAGAAGTCTATCTTTTTGTATACTAGTTTTGCATGTGCAATCAATAGGCAAATATGTTTTCAACCAATTCTCCCAAACTAGATCACATACTGAATAGCTCAATAATAGTAGAGACATACAAACCACATGAGAAATCAAAGATAATATCAATTGATGAAGTGCTAGAAAAATTACACTACTTTTGTATTGATGCATTCAACTACAAAGTTGGTGATTGCTTGTTTGACACAATCCATGTTGTGCTTCATGGCTGATACACACCCAATGAGCTCCACAATGGGCTTGTCGACCATTTCTTGCACAACCTTGACAATGGTTGTGTTGAGGCTTTAGCCTGATACAAACATGAGCTACACTCATCAATGCTTTATGATTTACATAGGATTCAAGACAAAAGAACTTACCTGTGTAGGATGAGGGTTTCAGCAACAAAGGCCAACAAACATGGTGAGGTAGGCCTTTGGGGTGATCTATTTTGCATACGATGACTTGCGCATTGGTTGGACATCTCCATATGTGTTTGGTCATCTACACAAAAGAAGTCATACTTGCACTTCAACCAAGGGCCATATCATCTTGGAATATCAATACTCTTTCATGATGCTAATCCAATAGTAGACCATTATGAGCCTATTTTCTCAAGGGTGGGCATGCCCATTAAGGTTCAAAAAATGTAACTAGCACCCCCAAACATAGATTGTGATGTTCCCAACAATTGGCTCACAATTGCACATACATTTAGTACACTTGGCCTCAACCAAGTATGTTCATTTTCTACATCATGTGGTGAGAGCATGTTTGCTTCTATAGCTTTCTTGCTTGACAACTAGTTTGATGCAATATCTCTATGATTTTTTTTAGCTCAATCTTTGACAAATGCATTCAAATTGAATGAAAAAATTGTATTTCAGTGTTTCCAAAGTCTCCAATAGTCTGCTCCAATGCATAGGAAAAATATTGGCCACTTGCAACTATTAATTTCAAGGCTTGGAATGCCCCATGCTGAAACTGGCATAGAGGGTTCTAAAATTTTCTTGTTATGGCTCTCATACACATTTAATGCTACTATACATGTATGGCATGCAACTCCACCACATAGACATAAAGCATTTAGCCATTGCCAAAAACCAAGGAAACTCATCAACTTAATTTGCTTCACAACAAATAGAGGACATTGTCATTATGAACCACTCTAACCAACTGAACAATTAGTCAATGACATTAAAAAAAACACACCCATACTAAGACAAGATATGCCCAACAAGTCAAACAATGCCTCCTCAACATTTGTAGAAAATAGAAAAGTTTCTAGTCATTTTACAACAAATGTAAATACAAGATAGTCATTACAGAAATTGAAAATATCAATATGGAATAGAAAAATATCTGAAACATCCATTGATGATATTGATGGCAATAGAATTAAAACTACATTCAGACATAGAAAATTATGCCCACAAATGAAAAGAAGATGCCCATTCTACAAGACAAGACCATGTCGTTCACCTAAAGAAAATTTGTCTACAAGTCCAAAAAATGATGCAATTAGAAAAACCACTAGCCAATACCTACGAAGCATAAATGACACTCCTACATACTCATGCACTCAATGTAAAATGTTATATTTCCAAAAAGACCTCTATGTGGCAGAGGAAACATTCATTCATGCTTTCTCTTTGCTTCCCACTAAAATCAGTAGAAAAATAATTCAAATAGGCTAGCACATTTGCAAGAAATGTATACAAGAAACCATAAGTGGCAATATCCCATCTTTTGTAGCTCTGTGGAACATTAGACACAATGATTGTATTGATTTTTTCCACTCCTTAACTAATTTAGAAGAAAGACTTGTTTCCCTTCACATTGCTTTTGCACAAATTAGACAATTAGGATACAAAAGAGCCTAATATGGCTTGAATGGCACAATCATCAATGTCCCTGTTGATTTTCACAGGATCTAGGTAGCTCTTCCTAGGTAGATAGGTGAAACTAAAATAGTAGCAATCAAGTTAAAATGCAAGCTCGAATATGAGAATGCATATCTATAAGGAAATGTTAGGTCTACTTGTGTGATGAATTCTTTAGTAGTCCTTTCATAAACTCCCTTGCATACACAAGAAAAAACCTTCATAAGCAAAGATTGGGAAGTTCTATTTGCCAAGGAAAAACATCATGCCCACATCAAAATGGACACTAAAACAGACATCGATGACACCCCATATGACATCGATGATGAACCTACTACTGAATCACTCATACACTGGTTTAATGTTCCCCATTCAATCAAAGACCTAGATACAACTGTTATAGATATTGCACCATCAGAAGGGTTTAAGCCTCTGAGCATATTCCAAGATGTCTACTTAGAGGAAATGAATTTCCCAACACTTTTCTATGGCTTTGCACGACCACATGACATAACTAAAAAATTTAGCTACCAAAAAATAGCAAAGTGGGAGCTAATGCATAGAGACAATGACTTTGCAACCCATATATCAAACATATTCTTCAAAGCCATAAAAATCATTATTTTCTAAATAGCTTCACTCTCATGGGTTTGCATACGAAAAGCTAAACTCAAAAGAAAAAAATTATGTGCTAGAGATGCGCACAACTATGCCACTCTAGAGAAAATATTATGGTCTCCCTTAGGTTTCAGCATTCAAACATCTCCTAACTATTTGGAAAATAATTAGAAATATATATATGTCATGATAAGACAGTTGGGACCTCCGACATTCTTCACAACATTGACTAGTGCTTAACACTTTTGGAAGCCATTGTGCAAAGCATTGCAATCTACATGTACTTCACAATAGAGCAAACATAATGACACTATAGACGATAAAGACCTTGACTTTGAAATTAAAAAAAACCCAATGATATGTAGTTGCTATTCCAACCATAAGGTCAATGCATTTCGGAAGATGATGCTAAAAAATCCAAAACTATTTGGCAAGGTGTCTGACTACTTTTTTGTCATTGAGTTTCAAAATAGAGGAAATGAACATGTCCATGCCATGCTATGGATAGAAAGTAAACCTATATATGGGCATTGTGAGGACTCTGAATTAGTCCAGTTTGTGGACACTTACATCTCATGTGACTCCACATTGTTGGATGAAACACTAAAAAAAATGCAAACACATCATCATACACGAACATGCAAAAATACAAGACCTCTACCTATTGATTTAGTTTCCCCCTACCTCTAATGAGGAAAAAAACTATACTAGAGCCCTTTCCAACTACCAATACTAAACTCAAGAATATAGCAAAAAAAATTCTTCAAGGAATTAGAAACGAAGCACTATACAAGAGAGATCTCTTTTGACCAATTTCTGGATGAATTGCAAATGAAAGAATTAGATTACATTCAAATGTTGTAATCATCATTGTCTTGTTAAAATGACATCTTGCTGATGTATGAATCAATGGATTCACTTGAGAAATTCTTTCACTATGGTATGTAAATATAGATACACAATTCATACTAGATGCTTATGTTGTTGCATCATATTGCAGCTCGTACATGACTAAGCAAGATATAGCAACATCACTTGCATTTCATCAATTGCGTCAACAAAGTACTCATGCTTACAATGAAAAAGCCCAATACATACAACAACTAGGGAATGTATTACTAAACTAACAACAAATGTCTAGCTGCCAAGTTGTCAACATTGTTCTCTCACTGCCATTAACTAAGAGCTCAAGGAAAATTGTTTTCATCAATACAGCACAACTAGAAAATAGAATCACAATGCAAAAACATCCCAAACTATTGGCCAAAGAACAAGATGACTTGGAAAACATCATGTGTGCCTCCACAATAAAAAAATACACACAACGACCAGAACATTTGGAAAGCTTATCTTTAGCTGAATATATAGCATTCTACTCTTGCAGTCCAGTGCAACCATGTCCAAGAGTGAAGCCACTAATTATACGATATGTAAAGTACAACCCTCACATTTATCATGAAAATTATTTCAAGAAAAAAGTTTTTCTATATGTGCTATTCCAAATAAATGAAGAAACCTTGCTACATGGACATGAAACATGGAGTTCAACATTTGATGCAAACAAACTACAGATTTCAAAAATTTAAAAAATCTTTATGCTACATGTTAACAACCAATAGGGTGATATTAATCAAGCAACAACTGAAACTGAGTTGGATAACTACCCATTAATAGACTTCGAGCAAGACAAGCCACAAGATGAGAATGTAAAATATGACATAATGGCTAATCTCAAACATGTCAAGTATTCCACACCCATAAAAGGTACTTACAAATCTCAATTCTTCGAAATAGCCCACCCATTTTTGGTTACCAATGAGCAATATTAAAACTTGCGAAAACAACTGAATAGAGAGCAATAGTCAATACTAAAAGATGTGCTTATGAAGAAATGACTTGTTCCTGACAAGCCATTGCACTTGTTCCTCATGGGAAGAGCCAGCATTGGTAAAACATTCATAGCTAAAGTCATCTTTGAAGCACTAGTTCAACTATATGAAAAATAATTAGATAGTGACCCCTTCAAAGTGAAAGGCCTAATTGTGGCTACAATAGGAAAAGCCACCTTCAATGCAAGTGGAGTAACCACACATTCCATCTTTCATCTTCCATGCAACTCTTCTAGGATGTTACCTCTAGACTTGAACACACTAGACAATCTTAGCAAAAAATTAGAATAATTGAAATTTTTTCTTATCGATGAAGCCTCTTTAATTGGATCTAGGATGTTATATAATATAGATAAAAGGCTTCATCAAATCAAACATATGCCAACAAAACCCTTTGGGAACATTGACATCATATTTTGTGGTGGCTTATACCTTGCACAACCTATATGTGATTCTTGGATATTTGAACAACCAACAATCAATAATGACAAAATCCCATACACATTTTGGTTTGATCATGTCCTCTCCTATGAACTCCAAACTTTAGTAAGGCAAACAAATACAAAATTTATCTCTATTTTAAATCATACTACAATTTCCTAATAAATTGATGAAGATATAGCCTACTTGAATAGAACATGCCTCAAACCTACTCTCACTAATCCAAGATTTCCATACTTATTTCAAACAAATGCATCTATGGAAGAACACAATAAAAGAATGCTTGACTACTTACCTACTAAACTATGTATATTTGAAGCCATCAATAATCAAGACACTCTAGTTGATAGCTTTGATTTCCAAGTTGACAAGTCTTCCCTGCCCAATACTATCTACCTAAAAGAAGGAGCTTTAGTTGAACTCATTGCTACAAATTTAGACACATAAGATGGTCTAGTTAATGATGTTGATGGTATTTTTCAAATGCATATGTCTAACAAAGAAGACATACACTGGATTCATTTTACAATTCCTACAATTGGAAAATTGCATCGGGAAAAAATGGAAAAGATTTACACAGACTCTACCTTGCCATCTTGGACACCTGTAATGAGAATAGCTAAAAGAGTTAGAATAGCCACAAATATAGTTACATAGACACAATTCCCACTTTAGCTAGCATGTGCATGAACTATTCATAGAGCACAAGGGTTGAAAATGGATGCAATTTCTTTTGACCCTTTCAAAATCCACCATCATGGCCTCTCCTATACTACCTTGTCCTATGTGTACAATATTCATTCTTTGTATCTAATAGAAAAATTGGAGCACAAAAAATTCAAAGCAGGCAGAAAAGTAGATGATGAAACGCAACACTTTGGCCTTTTGGAATATTGATTATAGTCTTCCCTCAACATTACCAAACTATTTCATAGTATGCTCTTTGAACACTTGAAGCTTTCCATTGCATGCATCAGACATAGCCTATGATCATGACCTACTCCAAGCAACTATGCTCTGCCTCCGAGAAACAAGACACAAATTCCATGGATCCCTTGGTTGCCTAAATACCAAATTTAATTACCACTCGTCATTGGCTATTCATGGCCTACTAACATGTTGTACAAAAGAAATTACACCAATCAAACATGATAGTTTCGCAACAAGCCATCTAAAATGTATCATAATTGATCTGCTATTTCTAGGATATACATTCTACATCACAAATCTCTACCTTACACCTAGTGCACCCATTAAAGACTTACTAGATCTAATAGAAAAGACTACAACCACACTGCTACCCAATAGCAAACTCTTTGTTCTTGGTGACTTCAACATTGACCTGTTGCAATCTACAAAGTCCCAATCAACACTTGTCTAGTTCATGCAATACCATAACTTGTCTCCAATCATAAAAATGCCAACAACACAATCTGGCACCTTGCTCGACTAGATCTAGATAAAAGATATTGACCAAAGTCTTCCTACTTTCACTCTACTAGATGTCTACTGGTTAGATCATCTGGCACTATTTGTATGACTCCTACAAAAAAAAAAATAACAAGAAGCTTATAAGAGGGAGAAATTGCCAAAGCCTTACAGTTCTTCTTTTAAAGGTATTTCTATTCCATCCTGCCTTTCAAATATCTTGCAAGCCTTTTCTTGGTAATACATTTCAACAAAATACACACACTCACATAGTCTTCTTTGCACAACAACTTTATTTGTCTAGAGAAGAAAGAATTTTTTTTTAAAAAAAATTCTAAATATTCATATATAAAGTGTTGCAACTCCTAAACATAAAAACTTTATCTTATGACAAAGTACATTGTAAAACACTATTAGAGAACATTGACAATCAGAAATCATGTTTAAGAAGAAAACTACAAAGCTAAAATACAAACCAATAGATTAATATTCTCCAAAGTGATTTTATCAAAAACAATTCTTTATAGATATATCATTCCCACAACAAGAATCCTATAAGAGACCTTTTTGTAAGCATTCTATCAAATGCAAAGTTTATAAAATAATCAAGACTAATGAAAGCATTGGAAAGATATCTAAATGGAATTTCTATTATTTTTTATAGAGGACTTATCTTTTGTTTGATTTGATATGTCTTCCATGACAATAATTAATTTTTAATTGAAAATATCTTTGAGTGAAGATGAAGTGACATGGTATAGTTGCTTAAAAAACTTTCAAAAATTATTTATTAACTATATGATGATATGTTTAGACATTATAAAACAAGAGCCGTACAGTAACATAGTTCTTGCCAAGTAATGGCAGGTGATTTCGATCAAGAAACATGAGAAAAGGGACTGTGAGAGAATATATGAAAGGTACCTAATTGGAGATGGTTGAAATATTCGAGTAATCTACACACCAGACAATAAACATGTCAAAACCAAAACCAAAGAATTCAAGTCAAAGAATTCTGATAGTAATATTCAAGCAATCTGCAAAAAGATCAAAGGCTTGAACATGGAAAACCTAAACATTTAGGCTAAACATTGATCTTTTTTTTTCTCCTATTCGTATCTATATCTAGTACACTAGACAAAGAAATTTTGCACCTAACGTAAGAAATTTTCAACCCATATATATAAAGAGATAATTTAAAGATATTATATGACAAAGTACAAATAAAATGATTTATTTGAAGTTTGAAATTGTAATTATGAGAAAAGGGTGCTAATAGTGTTATGTGGATAGGTGGAGGGGTACTATAATTAATAAAATATTAATTTAGATCTTATATAAAACTAGCACTTGCACTTTTGAGACGTATATGTTAAGTCAATAATAAAATATATATGAAATTATCAATATTCTCTATTTATCTTTAATATACACTAATCTAGACTTGTATATGTGTATATATCTATTTGTATCTCTATCCCTATTAACATGAATACATTTATTGAAGAATTCACTACAGCCTAGTATTTTATAGAGCCCTATAAAATAAGTGTAATTGTTACTCTTAGAAAATAAAGAATAATTATCCATTATTATACTATCACAAATATGAATATATTTTAAAATAAATCTTTTAACTTAGAAACTTAATTATGTGAAATCTTATATTACCTACTTTGACTTCTTCTCCCTATTTTTATCTCTCTCCTTCTCTTGCTTCCCTTTCTAGTCTTCTCTTCCTCATCCTTTTCATAATAGTGGTCTCCTTCTCTATGTTGTATCCTCCTCCTCATTCTTCTCCTTCTACTTTTCTCCTTTGTCTTCTTCCTTTCCTACTACTTATTTTTCACCTTTTAAAAATTAAAATAGTTGATATTCATGTTAGGTCTCAAATATTTATTACATAACTCTTATTGATGTCAAGAATTGTTTGTTGACATTTATGTTTGCTTTAACAAAAAATTTGTGCAACTCTAATTAATGTCCTAACATGTAGTTATAATTAAGAATAACCTGATTTTTTCTATTATCTAACTTCACATGAACTTTAACACTTGTTTAATAGCACTATGTCTCTTCCTTGAATTATATTCATATTCCTTATCCATTTACATTGAATTGTAATCCCAATATAAATATAATTCAACCTAATAGTGATCTAATGAAATTGAATTTATATGTGTACACATTTCTTTCATTTTAGATATTAGAAGATATAATTCATTGTCCAACTTTAATGTATATTTGATCTTGAATCATAACCCTAACTTTTCTAATACTTGATTTTGATAGAACCCTAATCCTTATTGAATTATTTATCTATTCCTCACTTATGTTGAATCTTCCTCCAAGCCAATCTAATTGTAATCCTAATTATAAGTATATGTTATAATTATAAGCTAAAAGAGTCTTAAACCTAATTGATCTTTAGAAGATTCAACTTTAGCAATATTATATTTACAAATGTGTGCATACTTAACATTATAGAATACTAATCCTTCTTCAATTGTACACCTATTCCTTAACCTTCTTGAATGCTTTCCAACCTTATCAAATCAAATCATGACTAATAACAATAAATATATTTTATAAAAAATATTAGAATAAAATAAAAATAAATTACTATAGACATTTTCTTATATTTAAATTTAGATCGATAGTTATATTTTTAAATAAATAACATTTTCTATTTTTTTCTTTATTAAAGCATATTATAAAGAATTTCTAAATTAGAAATATATATATGTACATACATGTAATTGAAAAATGCGTATGGAAAGAGCTCTCTACTGTCATATTTGTGTTTTTATTCTGTCAATGAGTATTGTGCTATTTCTCATAATTTAAAGTTGGAGATTTCTATCTTTCACAACGTTCAAGACAATTTTTACTCATCTCTTTGAAATTCCAATAAAACAATTGAATTATATGATCCCTGTGTTTTTTGGTTATGGTTGTTCCGGAGTCAATGAGCATGCCTCCGTGAAATCTCCATGTCTTTCTTGAATTTATAAATGAGAACCTCTGAATGACAAGTAAAGATGACAAGAATATCTGCATCAAATGACATAAACCTAGTGCCCTGTACACTACTATGGATCTCTAGAATAGAAAATAAACAATGTCACAGTACTCATAAATTGAGCTAAGGGATTAATAAAAGTGTTCAAGTGTGAATTAACAACCTTAAAAATATCAAATTCAAAGTTTTTCCAATTTTCCACCACATATTTAGAACCAGGAAAACAAAGAATGTATAGAAAAATTGGTTACACATTAACAAAATTAAATAGTAGATAATACCCACTAAAACCCTCTTCTACACTTAGCCATATGTAAAGGCTAAGAGGGGGCTTCAATCCTTTGCAAAGGACTCAATAGAAGCCAAACAAGTACCAATGGAAGAATAATACATCAAATCATGAAAATTCAAGTTTGATTTGTATCTTTTATAGAGATCTATAAATGATTGCTAAAATCTTCATGCTACTAATTCCCGTTTACAGTCTACCTATTACCATGGTTACACTTTAGATTTAGACTTCTATTCTATCCTTCATTTTATAGTGGATTAGCTTCATTTACTCCTCGTGTAATAGGAAAATTGAACCACAAAATATTAAACATTGTTTTCCATAGATGCTTCACATATTTTCAAGCAACTTGACTAATTAGTCATATCTGAAGAAGATAAAGGATGACAAAGTTTTTCTCCCTACATTATTTGTAATTACAATCTTCCCAACATTTTTTTTCTATAGGAGAAAACTACCACGACATCTACAATGGATGCATCAAAAGAAAACAAGCTAGATACACAAAGGTATTGTTGTTATATACTTCTAGCTCTATTAAATTATTTTCTTGTTTAAGTTACATACCTCATTCAATGCCTCTTTGATAATTCTCATTTAAGACTCAACTATTTTGTGCATTCTCAACATGTTAGAGCTCTCTTCACGTCAAGAAAATTGCCCAACTGATGATGACAACTCCATTACACCATAACAATGAAAAGGAGCCCCTACAACAAACAACACCTTGCTCTACAAGAAATGGTTTAACATTAACTCAAAGTACCATGAGCTGGCCTCAAATTTTTCTATTCTTTCTCATTCTTCAATCCATAGCATCTCATAGCTGATTTTGAAAGATTATATTATATATATATTTTAAAAAAAATTCTTATGTGTTTGTGAACAACCAATCCACATCTACAACTCAAGTGTATTCCCAGCTACAAGACCACAAAAGGTAAAGATTATAGTACAACCCTCTTTTTTTACTAAAAGCTTCACAATAATTACTTTATCTAAGATGACTCATCCTTGTTACATACAAGCTAAAGCCACCACAACTTTTTCCATCAACTATAGTGCAAATTTGCACATACCTCTCCACCCGCACCTTCGAAGGTGATGTTCTAGTCACTTATGGACCAGAATTAACAAATTAACTTGATAGCCCTTCAAAAGCACAAATTTCTCATGTCAACCTAGTAGATAGATTAGGGAAAACAACTATCACTACCAATTTCACCAAAAAACAACTAGAAACACACCTTCCTAAGCTTTTTCCTTGTTGCAAGTGTATGGATATTAGATTTCACAATCAGAAAAATAGGCCAATTTGAAAGAGGAGATGTTGAATATTGTCTCCAAGTCACCACAAAAACATGTATCCAAACCGTTGGAAACATTTGTAACCAGTGTAAGCTCATGCCCAATATGACAATTTCTCAGCTAGTCCACTTAACAAATCCATACCCATATGAAGCATTGGGTGTACTTGTTGTAGCCAAATATCAATTAGGATCTGAAATTCAACTTCACATCAAAGATGGAGAAAATATATATGACCCAGCTACGATAAGCTCTTTGCATTAAATACCAACATGTCCTTGCTATCATCCTTCACATTTCTATTTATTTTGGACCTAACAATTTCCATCTTCCTATAGGTGACATTTTCAAATAACCATGCTTCAACCTTCACAACACTAAAAAAAATATTGGCCTCATCAAGGATGCCACTTGTCCTCCTCAAAAATGTTATCCATAGTGGACGAATTGGTTCAACTCTAATAAATTCAACTCCATCAACATTCATTTACCTTCTCAATGATGCATGTGCAAAAGGTTGTCTACAAGACTTAACTTCCTACTCCACAAAGGTTAGTATTAAGTTCAACTATATATTGTAACTGATAATAATTTGAGAATTAAAATGTCCAACATTACTAGCTCAACCTTCCTTAAATATTTTCCAAATATTATAGATATCTGGAATACCAAAGCTAAAGAATCCATATCTCCCTCCATATCAACTACTCTACACCACCTGTCACCACTCAGCTGCATCAGCTGAACTCTCAACAGAAAATGTAGCAAATTGCCTCACATGTGCAAAAGATACCACATTTTCTTACCAGCCCTCTCTACAATGCACTATTGAGATTGAAAAAGGCATAGTTAATTACACCATGAATGGAAAAATTCTTGAAAAACACTTTCCATAGCTTCCAAAAATACCTTTTGATAGTTACGAAAAAGACATGTCCATAGTTGTCCACCTGTTACTAACCTTCAAGATTCATGGAACTTTTACAATATCAATGGATGATATCATAGAAAGAATTGTAGATAAATATAATGATGTAAGTTTAACACAATCTATTTTTTCACAGCCATTTGAGAAATTTATATTGCATTTCCCTTGTTTCCTTTCCTACACAACTTAACTTTCTTTTCTTGACTTACGAGCATATGAATGTAGCAGGGTGCCACCGTCAAAGCCAACCAATGCTATCCTAAGTAAGAGTGTTCAACCCCCTTTTAAATACAATATAAGCCACATTGATAAAAAAGAAAAGAAAAGGTCATCCTCTACTCCATCTAACAATCATACAAGGACATGTTAAAAGTTAAAAGACACTACATATTTCTCTGTTTCATAGTCCACCTTAGTTAAGGGATTAAAATATCTATATAAGTATAGGACCACATTGGAAATAGAGTTAGGTAAAGTGTCCAGGCAATAAGTTCCTTCATAGTATTTTAAAAAGACATACATTTTATTGAAATAAATCAATTACTCTCTAACTTTATATATAAAAAGATACATTTTGTTGAAATAAATCAATTACTCTCTAGCTTTATATATATATATTTATTCATAAACCAAAAGTCAAAGCGAATATTGTTAATACTTGATAAGTTGGGTGATGTTCCCATGGTAGTGTACTATATTTTAAAATCATCCAAGCATGACATAGGAACTGGAGACTTGGTCATTTTAACACTTCTTGCATATTGGTAGATAGCCATGTGATTTTTGAAGTGACATTTATGAAAATCTATAAATATAATAATAGTTTATGTAAGCTGATAAGGCCCAAGCCCCTATTATTGAATGCATCACTTACACTCAAGCAAGGCATTTAACTTATTAGATATTCCTTTATGACTGATTCATAATTGAGGTGTTACCTTTGAGATAATAGAGAACAATAAGAAAATTTCTCTAGTTCAATATTACTGTATCAATATGAGAATTCATTAGCTACATTCCTACATACCTTACCTACTTATTATATCAAAGGAAATGCTTGCCATAGAATCTAATGTACTTATTATTTAATTTTTTTATTCAAAAATATGGGATTGTTACCTTTAAATTAATACTTTGATACCAGCATTAAAATGTTTATCAACAAACTTGTTGTGGGTATTTCTAGATTGAGATGATCATAATGAAGCACACTATGAATTGAAACCATGTTAAACTATGAGATGTCAAGATAAATTAGGTTAGCAAGAGTTTATATTTTCATAGATTGATATAATTTTATGTTTCCAGATATAATCTATCATATTGATTCAAATAAAGTAGAACAAAATTTTCTACCCAAAATATTAGCACTCATTCTCATGAACTATGAAAACATATATACTACCTTTATGTCATAGTTCTGATTTCAATTCCATCAGATCCCATCAAAAAACTAGATTTAAAAACCCACTATGAAATTATATTACTGTAGACAAGGATTTTTATTTACTCATCATAGGCCTGCCAGTTGCTGATGCCTCCAATGAGGTGCACATGGAATGCCTTCTATACCTCTAGCCTGTTAAGGTATGTTGTAGCTTTATCTACAACACAAATGCTTGATTCTACTATGCTCATGAATGCTTCATTAATTTAGTGAAATATTTTTCTTTTACATAAAGCTTTTACATGAATTTAGGGTAAAAGCACAAACCTATGTCACCTTTTATAAAGAAAAGTGATATCAGAATGTGACAGTTCAACATTAATGACAAAAAAAATGGTATTTGCATTTAAAATATGAAGATGATGTAAACTGATGAAATGTGTAGAATTGTATGAATTTTATGCCTATAATTTTTATTATTTTTTTGACTAAGAATTTATTCATTTTATTTTATTTTGAAGTCCCTTTTTTAACTGTAAAAAATATAGGATGTAGTTCCCGTCAAACAAGTATGTGCAAATTATCTTTTTTTGTTATGATTTGAAAATATTTTATAGATGACATGTATAGCTAGTGCACAAAAAAAAAAAAAATTATTTTTGATGTATATTTTCTTTGTTATAAGTACTCAAGTTCGACCTTGTCAGAATCCAACAGTTTTTCCCTCCCGTCAAAACTTCCCTATCAAATCTATACCTTCTTGAAAAAAAATTACATATTCATGAATAGGATTCTCTCCTCTAGTGATAAATATATTTTTTTTATTTTTTTGATATGATTTACTATTTTTTTTCATTTTTTGAGAGAGCATCTTCTGAAATGTTGAAATATCAACTTATAATATTTTTAGATTATAACATATTATAACTAATCAAAACACTCAAAAATTTATATAATGATGATATTGAATCTGAAATCTATAAAAGGGTATTTTTAGTTTTTTTTAAAAATTGAGTTTTGATAAAGAAATGAGATTTGACCAAAATAGGTTTTTGTATCACAAACGGTGACACAGATCTATGCTTTTACCCTTTAATGAAAGCTATAGTGTACCTAAGATTAGAGCTATTTTTATTGGGTAACGAGAGGGTTGAGACAAACATCTCAAAGTAAATTGTCTAGTGTTCTATGACTCCCATAGGCATGAAATTGGGACCAATATATTTCCTTTCCCTTTCTAGATTTACTGCAAAACATTTCGAAAATGATACAAGCTACAGAGGAGCTTGAGATTCCCATTAAGTATATTAATATATTTAGAAACTAGTTCAAAAACTCAATACAAAAAAGTACAAGTCAATTTTGTATATTCTTTAAGACTAATATATATTAGTAGATATATTCTAGAAGATACCTTCAAAACTAATATGTCCAATTTGAGAAGAAAAGTTATTACTTACAGTAAAGCATTGAAGCAGTTGACCTAAAAATAGAGTAGGAATCCATGCATAACTATGATGACTTCTAGTCCATGTTATCTTGCTAATAAATAATTGAAATGGACTACATTTCTATATTTAAAAAGTTGTCTAAAGAAATTTACTGATGAGAAATAATTATTTCTATAATTCACCAAAAATTAGAACTAGGCATTACTTGATGACTAGGTGACATGACTATAACATGGTGTGTTAGTTGTTTTCTTCTTCCAGAGTAAAGGGTCTATATGAAACAATCAAGTATATACAAAAGCATAATATCTAGATAAATAAAAACTTAAAGAATTTTAAATTCAATATTTTTTTTATAGATTTTTAAAAATTAGGTATATTATTTTGCTAGATAAATATGAACATGGGACTCGTACTCCATCCACTCTAGGTGGGAATTTTGTAAAAGATTGAAAATGTTTATTAATATGTAGAAGGACCTACATGGTGATCTGCTGACATGATAGCTTTGTAACCTACAAGTTTTTTTGGCCCAATAAAAAGACAAATCACAAGCTCTTTTTGTGATGTAGAGATTCATTGAGTAGACATGTTGTTTGTTTAATTCTTTAGATCTTTTCCTCCTCTTGTATATTTTTTTCAATATGGTATATTTTTAGTCAATTTATAAAATTATGTTCACTACCTTTTCTATAGTTATCATATTACTACTCATTGTAACTATCATTTCTTTTAATTTCATATTTTTCCAAAAATGATAAGAATGCCCACAGACAACTAAAACTATACTTTCCTCTTTTTCTTTGTAGGAATGTTTTGCAACAAACCTTCACTAGAATTACAACACATAAGAACTCAAGACTAAGAAGTGAAGCCTATCAAAAGTTTTTTTCAAAATATCAGTTTTGTTTTGTTGACAACAAAGGGAAACTCAATGTTATACTTTGCACATTGACTGCCATGCAATCCAGGCATAACTCTTACGCAGCAACAACTAAATTTTCTACTTTCCTCCATAAATTTTGTATACAAAAGAAAGTTATATCAAATAGTATTAAAGACAAAATAGATTATGAATGTTCCAACAAAGTCACGCAATTCTAGGATTTCTTCAACTTTAATATCAAACATATGGATAATTTTCTAACATAACTTAGTATGCTTCTTTTTCATCTTCAACATGTTTCTGTTATCTTTTTGTCTCCAAAACTGCTAGTCATTTTCAAAAATATTTTACTTCAAATGTCTTATAAATGTTCTCTAATCTCTTGTTGAAAAATGTTACTTAACATGTTTAATCGTAGAATGGCTTTGTTGAATCACCGATGCTTTTGCAATTTATGAAAGTAATCTTTCACTAGCATTCATAAAAATGCCACCACTATTTCCTTGATTTGAAATTTCTTAAAGTTGTTGATGCAATGGATTTCAATTGCCCTCCCATAAATCTGATACCATAGTTATTTGTGCCAAGGATGTAGTAGGAATGAATCTACAAGAGTAAGCTTTCTAATATTATTACTCTAACAATTTTTTAATACATTTTTGCAGCTTTAAAACAAATTGCACACATTATGCTCATAGTTCTGCCCATTAATAAAAGAAGGAAAATTATAGGTTTCATATAGCATAGACATCACCATTAACCCAACCTTATCTAAACAATTTGAAATAAAAAATGTAACCTCGACATTAGAAAACCTCCAAAAAATTAATGTTTGACAATACTAAAAGATAAGTAGGAGATAATTCCCACGGCAATCCAAATTGTGATATTGCTATCAAGATTTAACTCTGTGATTTTGAGTCAAACTCATTGACCCATATTTCATGAGTAGTGATATTGAGTCAAACTCATTCACCCATGTCAAATCCTTATAGCAATATCACAATATTGAAAGACAAAATCAGTTTGTGTTTCTTCTAAAAAGTCACAATGTAACCATCAAGAGCCTCCAAAAATTTAATGGTTAGCATCATTGTGGTAGCGAATTCCCCCATGTTTCATCTTGAAGATTGGCATTCCTATTATGTGCTAAGAGCAATCAATTAGATTTGTAAGTTAATTTAAAATCAATAAATTGCAAAATATATGCAATGGTTAGTTGAATTAATAAGTTACATAACCGTAACTCCTCCTTAATCTAATCAACCAAACTATTGATTCATGCCATTATGGTTGATCTTTTGGTTATAAATAGTTTTTCCTTGGTTTATTCCATTGGTTAAGTAGTTTTATTTTAGTTCACCATACATTGGAGTGTATGCTCTATAGTTCTCAGTGATGGAACTTTTTTAGTTTTGAAACAATAAGATAGATTTCATTTCTTGAAAAAAAAAATTCCCTTATTCAAGAAACAAAGGTTTTTTCATTTATTTATTTTTCTTTTTGTATGGTCTATTCCTAATTAAATTCTTCAACGAATTTGTTACCCGAGTATCGAAATTTGTTTGACCATTGCAATGATCAAATATTTTTTAGTTTTAAATGATTTTATCTTTGATTCCTATGTCTACATGACACTAAGAATATAGCTTCCTAGACAAGTGCCTAATCTAGACTCTATAATCAAATACAACAATAATATAAAAGCTTTCTTTATAATAGCACAAATCTATATTTAGAGGATAAACATTTATCCCTGTCTTACAATGATCTAAACACAACTAGTTTCCTGCAACTTTCCTTTTCAAATTCATGAGTAATTCCATAAACCCCATATTTTATTGGAAATAATTTAGTCCACCTGTTGAGTGGATGTTATTAAAAAAATAGTCCACCTATTGAGTGGATGTTATAAACAAAACACGCAACTCAAAAATATCAAATTGGCAAGCATACATACATGCTCTTGGAGACAAATACATATAAAGAGTGTCTTGCGGTTGCATTCAATTTGAAAAAGAAAACATTACCCCAAAATGAGTTACATAATTGAAGGTATCCTCACTGAGAAACCCAAAAAATAGAACGAACTAAATCATCAGACCTCTATCTCAAATGTGAATACTTAACATTCTAAGTTTCAAACCATAATACAACTAATAGGAAACATTTTTACATATAAAAGAAGAAATTTACAGGAGAAAAGAACCCTAAATCTAATTCTAAAATCAAATCTAACTCCTTCAATTTCATTTATACCCAAATTATGAAATATCTACCTTCTTCCTGCAATTAAAAGTTGCCCTCCTTTTGACCTACTATGCAAGAGTCTAAATTCCCATTGTAAAGAATCTAATACCTATATTGTGTTTTAAATTTATTTTGGAAATCTTATCTTTACCCAGTAAATTTCTATTGATAATCTATATTGTATCTTTATCCCTATTATCTAGCTAATGCTGCAATCAATACAAAATCTTTAAAGCATGTGATCATACTTGATAAATGAGGATCATTTATTATGATTTCTTTTTTAATTTAAAATTTGAGAAATATGGTGCTTTGAGTATGTATCTTAAGTTCCAACTACTCCTTGTCCCCTATAAATTTACACTACAAAACACTTGTAAATATATAATGTTGTGCAATCATTTCTTATGTAAAATTAATTCCAACCCTAAATTTAGAAATTACCAGAATGTCATACGTTTTCAATCATGAATACAATGCATATAGTGTTAAAATGTAAAGCTTCATAGAGTCCTTGTAGGATTTGTCATGTTACTAATAACATCACAATAATCTTGGTTGCCTTGAGAAGTTCTGCATTTAAAAATAACACCACTACTTCTTACCATGTTAATTGTGCTTTGAAAATTTTTGATTAAATATAAGCTTCTCATTCTTTCATTGTTGAATACTGTAAAACTTTAATCTTGAATAATTGTCACCTAGATCTATCTATTTTTATTTTAAATTAATAAAATTTTCAAAAGAAGCTAGAATTTTTCTTACCTTTTACTAGTAACTTATAATTTTAATGATGATCTACAAATTATATTATTTTACTATTGTTTTTTAATTAATTTGAATAATTATTGACATTATTATTTTAGATCACATGATTCATACTAGGAAAGATGAGATATAAAAAGACTAATTACTTAACTAAAATAATGTTTAACATAAAAAAATAAAACTTGAAAAATAAAAAAGTTGTTGACCATGTATAGGCATCAACATTGTTATCTATGTTTTCTTTGAACTAGAGAGAAGAAAAAAATAAAACACATGCTACATAATATGAATATCAGATCTCTGAAGAAAACAATGGAAAATGAAAACACAGGCTATGTAATAATAGGTCTCTCTAGAAAAAAATGATGAAAAAGTAAAAAATATGAAGCATATTTTTGACTAAAATAGAAAAAAGAGGAAAACTGCATGTCTCAAAAAAATAAAGCAAGCTTTTGGAGTATGCAAAGAGGTGAAATGCATGCTACAACAATTGTCTCAAAAGAAGAAAAACTCATTCTACATAACCGCAACTCTTTGTGAAAGAAAACATTTACTATTCTAGAATGCAAAAAATGAAAATGAAAAAACCCTAATGTAAATTTCAAATTCCAGGCCCAATAAACCCTAATTTAACCTTTTTCTTTTTGGGGGGATTTACCTTGCTTGAAATTACAATTGTCATAGCAACATCTGATTCTAGGAGATTTAGAAGACAGAGAAAGAGAAGAATGTCAATTACTAACATGCTCATATTATGAAAATTATAATAATTAGTTTTTAGAACACTTATTTCAAAAATAAGAAGTGTTAGAGTAGTAGTATACATTGAAAATATATAAATTACATAACATGATAATTTTTTTTGACTAGAAGCCAATTATAAGTTAGAAATTTTAATCTATTAAAAGAAAGAAGACATATAAATTATCTTAGAACATAGCATATAAGATAGAAATGAAAAATTAAACATATTAAAAAACTAAAATTATATTTAAATTTTGGAAGATTCAAATTTGTGTCAAAATACTTTGTTTTAATTTACATCAACACTTTATTTTTTTGATATAGAAGCTGGAGGAGACATGTTATTTAATGAGCTCAACAAAATCTACTAAAAGAAAGAAGACATATAAATTATCTTACAATATATCATATATTAGAGCATTTGGTGGCATATATGTAAGAAGGCAATACAGATGTCAATTCAAAGGTTTGTAACATGCAACAGTTCAATTTCATCTCCAAAAAATAAAGGAAATCAGCATTCATAATGCCTCAAGATGTACAAGCAAAGATCCCTACATATTGGGCAAAAGTGGTGGAGTCTTTAGTTCAAATTACAACTTTTGAATATAAATAAATCAATTATGGATAGATTTTAAAAGAAGGATGCAATAATTTATTTACATTATATTTGCATTTGTAATTTCTTTTGAAACTTTCTACAAATCATGGGAGAACCAGTAGTGGGAGACGTGCATCAAAGAAAGGCTGAAATGGCACATCGATCTGATGTTTTCTTTTTATTTTGTGTATTTTCATGGGCTTTTGAATTTTGTATTTTATACATTATGAGATACTATTTTTTTCAACTCTTAATGTCAAATTTTACAATGTAATAGTTTGTTGTCAATAACATATAGTAGAATACTATCTCAATGCTATGTCAAATTGTTGCTAGTCTTATTGTCACATTTGTATTGTTGTGAACCAAACATAACTAGTTTTCCCAATTTATTCATCCTAGTTTCACAGATATGCAATGATGTTGGGAATGTGTATAGAAACAAAATAAAAATCCAAGAGCCTATTAAGATCTTTACTATAGCTCTACAAAAGCAAACAAGTAATTCTAAATTTTTATCTTCTCTTAGAAGTTTTTTATGATAATATAGTGGGATTTTCCAAATCAAACGAGGAAGTAATTCCAAACCATTGTATTTCTCTAAGTTGTGAATAGTTGTTGTAGAGATACGTCTCTAGTTCTCTTGGATGCATAGCTTCCTTCTAATCTAGATAGGGCATTTAGAAGTGGATGTTTCGAGACATACGTTCTCACTTTTCATTCCAAATGTTATTTTAGAGTGAAATATTGTTAGATACTATTATTATTATATTTTAATAATGTTGTCACTTTTATTTTATTCAAGGCAAGTTAGATTTCCGAAACTATTCCACAAAATGGGCTTTTTAAGTACCAAGTTATTCAATAATATGTTTCTTTAAAAAATTAGTGTTGGACTATCTCATAATGTAATAGTTTGTTGTCATTTTGTCTAGGAATATTTATTTGTAAATAATTAACATTGAATTTGTGTTCTAAAAATTTCTTTGTTCCTCAGTTAGATGGAAGTAATTTAATAAATATGTACAATGATTTCCAATTTTATACATATGTACCTTTAATAGCAAACAATGTTTTCCAACTTTATATGGGCTAAGTCTGAATATTTTAATATACAAATTATTTATATATGTAAAGTAAATATAAGAAAACCAAAAAAATCATGAGTAGAAAGTGCAAACTTTTTTTTAGCTTTTTGACATTTCATACAATGCATTGTTATTAACTAGTTGTTATAAGCTAGATGATATAATATTTGACATCTCTTCAATTGGAAAAAAATCACGACTTATAAATTTGCTAGTCTGAAAAATATGTTAGATAAGATTTGTACAAATGTTATAATAGTACATAATGTTATAATATTTTTATTAAGCAATACCCAATGAAAGTAGTGATTTTGAAATCATCATTATTTTATACTAATTTATTTATATTTTTTCTTATTTCATTACATTAGGCAGGGACTTTAGCTGTTTGTTAAGTTACCAATGATACTTCTCTATATACTCTTCATAAATTATTAAGTTACCAATCATACTTCTCCATATACTCTTTATAAATTATTAGTTATCTGTATAAGAGAAGTGTAAACACATATTCCTAGGTACACAGACTTCAAATCCTTATATATGTAAACAACTGGCCGTAACTAAAAACCAACACTGTAACTTATAATCCTAACAAAGCCACTTATCACAAAATACATGCTTATTAATTAGGATATTCAGTAGTAAGCCTCCAATTAGGGCAAACAAGCAGCGGATTTTTCCTCGGGACAGTTAATCCAGACTCTTCCTCCATATCCACCTCGCCCTTCACAGTCCAGTCAAAGCAATGAATCAGCTCAGCAAGTGCGAATTCACTAATAGAAAGACCCATGTAAATCCCAGGGCATCCTCTTCTTCCCGATCCGAAAGGCAGCAGATCGAAGTCCTGACCTCTCACATCCTTGTTACTCCCCATAAACCGCTCCGGTTTAAACTGATGAGCATCTTCCCAAACGTCTTCATCCCTTCCCACGGCCCACACATTCACAAACACCCTCGTTTTTGGCGTTACAAAATATCCTCCCACGCTGCACCCTTCCATCGACTCCCGCTGAACGAGCAGAGGAAGTGGCGGATGAAGCCGAAACGTTTCCTTCACCACGCATCGCAAGTAGTCGAATCCCATGACGTCACTCTCCTTCACGCGGCGGTCTCTGCCTATTACAGACTCAATCTCTTTCTGTGCTTGTACCAACGCCGCAGGATTCCTCAGCAGCTCGCTCATCGCCCACTCCACCACTGTCACCGATGTTTCCATTCCCGCGTTCAACATATCCTGCACACCACATTATAACGTTTCCTCAAGTTTAACACACTTTCTAATCAGATTTGTGAAGCCTAAGACGGCCTTGATTCATACTTACCAAGATCAAGGATTTAATGTCGACCCGTGAGATTTTCTGGCCCTCCGTCTCGGCCATGCTCAGCATCACGTCTACCATGTCTTTTACACGATCTTCTTCCTTTGGGTTTCCCTTTTCCGATCTACGATGAATGTGCTCCTCTATAACTTTTTCAGCAAATCCGTCGAATGTTTTGTTAACGGCCTTCATTCGCCGACGGAATCCCTGCAAGTCGAGCCAGTCGAGAGAAGGAATGAAATCGCCAACGCAGAATGCGCCGGCCACAGCGAACATCTCGTCAACCATTTGTTTGAAGCCAATCCCTCCGCTCAAGTCATCATCGGAGTACGTTCTGCTGGCAAACATTCTGGTGATGATATTTTGTGTGAGGGAGGAGAGCCTCTTCTTTACATCCACATACTTCTCTCCTTTCCCGCTTTCTTTCCAGATGGAGGTCACCATGGCCGAAACTTCTTCCTCTCTCACAAATCTGAAAGAATCGATTCTCTTCACCGTGAGCAGCTCCACCGTCAACAGCTTCCTCATTTGTCTCCAGTAGTCTCCATAGCGGCTAAAAGCAACTCCTTTAAGATCGTAGGTAACATATTTCCCGAATGCAAAATTTGGTCTACTTGCAAAGACCAAATCATGCGTTTTCAGACACTCTTTGGCCATGGCAGGAGAAGAGACAACAGCAGTGGAGACGGAGCCCAAACGGAGAAACATAATGGGTCCGTATTTCTTTGACAATGTTGCAAGAGACTGATGAGGGAGGCTTCCCAAGAGATGGAGATTTCCTATGAGAGGCCATGGAAGTGGTCCAGGGGGCAACTTCAAATTGCTGCCATTTCTACTGAGCTTAAAGAGGAAGCAGCAGTAGAAGAACAAAATCCCAAGCCCAATAGTCACGGCTGCATTCAGGAGATCCATGTTATAGAAATCGATATTATCTAAGAGATGGGATAATCCCACATACTATCCCAGAGACATGTAACTGCAAGACAACACTCTATGGATATGAGATACATTTAAATTCTGCAACATTAAATAACCTCAGAAATACATACTGAAATAAAGAAAATTGTGTCCTCAGTCAATGGAAACACACAAGCCCGCCGTTTGCACCTATCTATAGCTACCCACCAAGAGATGGCGGCTTCCGTAAGGCTCCGTTTGGTTGGGGAAGATAAATTTGTGCCATAACCAGGTTATCTTATAACAAGGTTTTCCAAAACCTGGTTTTGTGGTTTGAAAAGCCAATGGTCCGTTTGGTTGACACGGAAGATGAATATACTGTGGACCCCACAATATTATTAAAAAAACTGTCATAAAATTCAAAACCTGGTTTTAATTTCGAATTCCACCTTTTTGTTGGAAGAAATTTCTTCCAATTTTTGACCAAAATTGGAAGATGAAATTGAAAACCAGGTTATAATTTTAACCAACCAAACAACAAAGTTTTTTGGCAAACCCTGGTTTTACCCTTGATAACCTGGTTTTGGCCCTCATCTTCCAGCAACCAAATGGAGCCTAAGACTCTAAAGGTCCATCTTATGCGCACGATGTAGTATTCAAGAAAACGAAGACTAAAGACCAGCATGTTGGGAAAGGCGTTGAATTGAATAATATACACGAGAATGGAAGAAAACGAAAACTAAAGACCAGCATGGTGGGAATGGCATTTAATTAAATAATATACACGAGAATGGAAGAAGTAAAATTTGACAACAAATAAAACGCAAAAGTATAAACCATGCTAAAGACCAGTATGGTGGGAATGGCGTAGTCCAAACAAGCAAAAGAATTAAATAATATATGCGAGAATGGAAGAAGTAAAATTGAACAACACCTATAAACAATTTGAGATTTAAACATAAAAGTATAAACCATGCTAAAGACCAGCATGGTGGGAATGGTGTAGTCCAAACAAACAAAAGAATTAAATAATATATAGAAGAACGTAAGAAGTAAAATTTGGCAACAAATAAAAACAATTTGAAATTTAAACATAAAAGTCTAAACCATGCTAAAGACCAGCATGGTGGGAATGGTGTAGTCCAAACAAACAAAACAATTAAATAATATACACGAGAATGGAAGAAGTAAAATTGGCAACAAATATAAACAACTTCAGATTCAAATGTAAAAGTCTAAACCATGATTACTCATAATTCTGCAAAATTATCTAGACAATTGACTTTTCGTACTAGGATCATGTCTTATATGAATTTTCAATATTTCTAGCCATTTAAGTATGGCACTGAACATAGTTTAAAAATGTTAGACTATATTTACCCATGCATAGATAGAATTGTATACATAGATCTTCTTTATCTATTTCAATATCTTTACATTATTGATCAACATTAAGAATTACAAGTAACACTAGGTGAGAGGACCAAGTACTTGAGTGTGTTTTAATGGTTGTGATTGGAGTTGTTCATTTGATACCCACACTTAATGATTTAATATCCATATTTATTAGCTTAATGCCCAACTTTTTTGACAATATTGTACCAATAATTGTGACTTTAAAGTTGTTAGTACAATAATAATGACCCATAATTGAATGAAATGTACCCTTAGTTATAAAAAGAAACCAGTAATTTGATGCCACATTAGTTGTGCACATATGAGAACCCTTTTTGCATGGCCATTCATGTGACTTTTTATTTCGAATGTTTTGGACAACTTGGAAAACAATACGCTGATATGGCATTTGCCAACTAAGGTGCTTAAAAAATTGGGACATTTTTGAAATTTTCACATAAGATTTTGATTAGCATGAAGTTAGGGTGCTCAAGTAATGGGTTCTCTCCCCTAGACGTCTGTTCAGTCTTATCCATGGTATTCAATAAATTCTATGTGAATATTCATTTTGACCTAGTAAATCATCTTGTGTTGGACATTCTCCTCTTGACAAACATTGTTGAGTGTATTACCATTCCATCCATGTTTTAGTAGTCTTTGTTCTCCATTGCTTAAATGACTTGATTGAGGAGTTGTTGACGAATAGAAAGAAGGAAAACCTTAAGTTTCTTTCCATGAATTTCCCATAATAAATCTTAATGTGATAGGTGTTGTCAATGATATCATTTTCTTCTTTGGATGAGATCATATTTGCTTGGGTGAGATCATAGCTCCTTCATTCAAATTATGTAAAGTCAAGGAACAAGAACTAAAATATGATAAAACCATCATTTAAGTATTATATTATTATTTAGCAACATCATCGTAGATACTTTGAGCTGGGTCTAAAATTTCAAACAAGGACAAAGATAAATTAAAAGATCATCTACAAATGATAGTCATATTTAACCAAATCAACATAACTTTTATCAACCTTATTAAACTTTAAACATGTGAACAATATAATTAGAAACTATGAGAAGATACGCATACACAATAACACCACATTTGTTAACTGGGGAAACCCTTGATCAGGGGGAAAACCTTGGTGGGGATGGTACCCACAAAATGACATACTAATATTAAAGCTCCTTGCATAGGATGAAATATATTAGGAGCCCACGAAATACATTTAGTACATATTAGACCCTGTTAGGAGATCTTGAATCCCTGTGAAGAGAGTCCAACCCTATTAGGAGTTGCAGAAGGTAGATGGACCCACTATCTAAATAGCTTCCATGGCAAGACCATCGACCTCACTATCCACACTAGTACATTTCCCCTTTTTTTTTTACCAAAGGCCATATTGGCTTATGATTTCTTCTTCTTCTTCTTTACTGATTTGGTTAAAATTTTGAGCAAATTAGGGTTTTTCCCAATTTGGTCAAAATTCCAACGAAACTGGGTTCATAAGCAAAAAATAAAAGAAAAAAGGCATCCAATTATCTTTTTTGGCTAGAGGAGCTGGTTGGATGTGGTCTGGGTGCATGAGAGCCATTTGAGGTAAGAGCTAGCATTTTCCATCGATCAATCCCCTTATATGGTTGAACTTACATTTTTATTTTGAGTTGCAATTGGAGATTTGGTGTCCACATTTGGAAGGAATTTATATTTATATGAAATTTCTCATATGGTTTTCATTTTGAGTTGTCATTGCAGACATTTGACAGGTTTGAGTTGCTTCCTTCATTGTTCAACTAGAAGACTTGCTTGGGATTACAACTTTGGCTCTTTCGAGTGTATCACTAAGTGGTAGAAATCTGCAATTTTTCTTATCTCATAATTTATTTGGCAAGGGTTTCATCAAATCAATTTGCCTAAGGAAATCTTTGCACTACTAATCTGATAATCTATTCATTATAGTAAAGTATAGAAGGCATTATCCCTACTCCACATCATGTAGATCCATCCAAGTAAGGACACAAATATGTGGTGCTTGAGCATCTTGGAGGAGACATATTGACCAGTATTTAAGAAATTTAGCTTCCTTAATAGTAGTTTCATACTAACTAGAAGCTTCAAGCTAGCAATGTCATATTTCTTTTTTCTAGTAAATATTTTTAATTAAGTTGTTTGTAGTAAAAAATGTGAAGTTAATATTGACATGTTAGGTGTTTGAGTCTTTAGTTTAAGAGTTTTTAATGTTTTGTTGAGTAGAAGTCTCATATGATAAAGGGCCTATAACTATTAAAGATTGTAGAGCTGTGCGTTGAGAAATTTCATGTGTAAATGAGAGAGCACTAATTATCTTATAGGCTATATAAATTCCATAAACATAATTATCTTATAGGCTATATAAATTACATATTTGTGTATATATTATTTTAATAGAAGGTGAAAAGTTAAATTTAGTAGATGAATTGGGTTACAAATAGCATGTTTTCGCTCCCTTTTGTGATAGCAACGGTGTTATTTATTAGGATTTCAAGTAAAATATTGTTTGATTGTGAAGTCAAATGAACCACCCTTTTATATTTATCATCACTTTCCTCTTATTTCTTTGATTTGTGAAGTCTAAGGGAATCTCTGCACTACTAATCTAGTAGTCTATTCTTTAAAGAACAAAAAAATATTTACAAAATTGGGGCCAACTAAATTGGAATATGGAAATTCATATGTATACCTTACATCTTTGCTTCCAGTGGGTTGTGAAAAGATAATTTACAATTATGGAGATGGGACATAGTTCCGTATTCAAAATATAAACATTTTATGAAGGAGACGAACAACTTAGATACATCAGACACTTTAAAGATTCTTTACAATCTGACTATTGTTTGTTTCTTCTTCTCTGCTAACCCTTTTAGTCATTACTTTGAAATTTAGTTCATAGTCTTCACATTCAAAAAAAAATGATTTCTAGTGGGTTTATAAGAAATCATTCAATTTCATGGGTACATAAAAAATCTATTAACATTTATATAATTTTTTAGTGCTATTCTATTTTGTACACATGCCTAATGAAATATTTGTGAAGATGACAAGTAAAAATAATTCATTTATCTACCTTGTAGTGAGGATCGAAGAAAAGTCTGCTATCAAAGAATTGGAATTCATCATCGAGCGTGCGGGTGGAGGTATTTCTTTCACTTTCTTTTGTTTGTCAAATTTCCAAATTTTGGTTCTAGTAGTTTCTAGTATCACAATCTTCTCTTGCATAATCCTTTTATCATTCTAATTATAGAAATGTTTGTGGCAAAAATGCTAACATAATATTGGAAAAAGTAAAATTTTATTCAAACAATTTTTTAGAAAAGATGTGGAATTCCAATGCAAGTTTTATGGGTTGAACTGTATATATTTATTTATAATTCATATGTTTAAACTAATGCCCAATGAATTATCATTAAAATGAGAAAATAATGATTAATAAATAGTGAGGTTCATATCCAAAATTCTATACTCATTATTTCCTCATTCTAATGATGAATATTAGATATAATTCAAAGCACAGATTAAAAATATATTTAATGATATGATTGGTCTTCTGATAAAATAGGAAAAATTATTTTTAATTGGAACCATAGTTTTAAGAAGATAAGAAAATTATTTGTGTCTTATATTGAAAGAGTCCAAGTTGTGCCTTGTCGGTGCCTTGAAAAAACATAATGACTTTTCAAGAATAAGATTTTGTTAGCACTTGTTATTAAGAGCCATAAGAAAATATGTTCTTATCATACTTACTACAAATATACTTAATCATTTTCCATGGTATCTTCTAGTAATGATGTCTCAATATATTAATGAAAACAAACTGACACTTAGTAAGATTTTGTTAGCACTTGTTTTTAAGAACCATAAGCAAACATACTCTTATCATACTGATTGCAAATATACTTAATCATTGTCCATGGTATCTTCTAGTAATGATGTCTCATTATATTAGCAAAAAAAAGTAACACTTAATAAGTAAACTCCTTCTATTATAAATATCATATTGCAGAGGAAAATATACTAGTCATGTTTATAAATATCATATTATAGAGAAAAATAAAACAGCCATTAGTTAAAATGTAGGATCATCATCATTTGATTAATTGTCAAGGACTTAAAGATGGTTTCATTTTATTTTGTTTCTTGTTGTCAAAATTAGCATTCTGTATGGAAAAATGTATTAACCTATATTTGATCCTAGCTTGGTTTCTAGTGCACTTGACCAGTTCATGGCAATACATGTCATTTTGGTTCATAGCAAAGAATGTGTCCACGTTCATGTTTTGGTTGTTCCTCCACTACAAAGTGCTCTTCCTCAAGTTCTTAGCTTCCTAAAATAGAGAAAAGTACCTTTCCTTAAATTTTTTACATAAAGTAATATAAAATATCTATATTTCTAAAAAAAAAAAATTATTACATAATTCTAGAAACTTCTACATCAAACAAAAAGTTGCATTCTCCATCTAGCTAGAATCTACTAGAGAATAATATTTTTTAGCATGAGAATTTTCAATGTGATAGAGGCTTTTCATAATGTTCTGATCAAATTTTTTGATGAGAAAAATAAAACACGATGTGGTTATGAATCAGGTGTGAAGTGAACAAGAGCTTTTCCTATATTTCCCCTATGAAAATAGAATTGAATGCTTCCAAGAAGTTTAATATTCCCTCTATAACATCTTCTCTGAATTTGAGTTTACCTTGTTTCATATATCCTTCCACCTCCAAAACAAATTCCTCCGTACAGTGGAGATACTAAAGCACAAGAAAACCCTTCATTTTCATACATTTCCCTACCAAGTTAAACATATTTCTCACACCATAATATTCCTTCCAATCTTGTATTGATTTTTATACATGGTATTAGTATGACCATTCTTAGTGTGTGATGTTTAAGTCAGTCCCATTAGCACTCTGCATAGAGTAGAGCAACTCTAGATATCAGAGAAATAATTTTTTCTTACTTGGTTATTTTGAGAAATCATTCAAAACAAGAGAATCTTGGCATTCATATTGATGTGGTTGAGAATAGCCTCTAGCATTTTTCCTCCCACATTTTGAATGTAAATGTCTATTCCTCTTGGAAAGTACCTATTCACCACTGACAAAATCATTCTAGGAAAACATGACTATTTAACAATTTTAGTTTAAGAATTAAGCTTTAGTGTGTGAAGTTTAAGCTATTAAAATAATGATAAGTGAAATAAATATAATATTTGATATTTTAAATTTAAGAAACCTGTCAAGTCTTGCTTCTTGCTCCATTTTTAGTTCTAGTAAACAAATTTTTATGAACATCAATTTTTTCCACTATTGCTTCTTCCCCATATTTTCATAGGCTCCTAATCTTGAAAATAACAAAAAAAAATAACACATTAAAATCATCCCTTAGACATGTAATAACTCATTATTAATTCCTTAAATAATTGATGCCATGGCCTGGTCCACATGCAATCTTTCGAATTTCAACATTGTAGGATCTAGTGATGCAAGTAGGAAGGTGTTCACAAATACTTCTTACTTACTCTCTATCACTAGGATTCTTCCAATCCTACCAAGAATTTCACCATCATCCCCTCAAGACTCTTGTCCAAGCTTAGAGACTAGAAGGTTGGCCTTCTCTTCATGCCATACTCACCTCTTCCAAGTATCTCTACCTAAATCTTCACAAACACAAACACCATCTCTCACACCATGCAACACTTCCACTCCCTTACACCCTCCAAGATCTTCCACAAACTCCACATACCCAATTGCTTCCACGGGTGTAACTTATTACAAATAAAGTGATTTCAACTAGTCATCAAGTTCCCTACAACTTAGTGGGCTCCAAACACAATTTCAACAAATTGACCTAATGAGGGCTCTTTTTGATAGCCCTATCTTAGGGCTTAAAGAAAGATAACCAAATATTTTGAGACAACTACAAAACTAAAAGGGGATTCAAATACCCAATACTAAACTCTATTAAATTTCAAAATCTTAGGGTCTCAACTATTCATTAGGGCATTCAACTTGCAAGCCCTAATCAAGGCTAATAGGCCTAAAACACACACTCGAGCTATAAACTCATTGGAAAATCTCAAAGAACACTAAAAATTGAATATGCACTTATCTCACCAAGGGCTTTCACACTTCCCACTTTTGGGCTCCTAGCTAATGAGGAGATAACTAAACCTCCAAAGCTTTGCCATAATGAGGGTTTCATTACTGAATATGGGGACTAGCTTCCAAACTTCTAATATTGAAAAGGGTTCTTCAACATCTTATGAATGATAAAAAAAACTTTTGAACATTCATGCAGGTCATACATAAACCTTTGCCACATTCTTAATTGCTGATTCTCTGTATTTTCCATGTAACAACATGAACTTGTTGATTCTTGGCCAACTCTAAGGTATAGACCCAAAAAATGGAAATAAAATAATAATAAAGGAAACCTTATATCTTCCATAAATTCACACAATAAAAACATGCAAACAAAATGACACTACCCTCTGAAACTGTACAATATTTATTGTCAAAATAATGAGTAATGATATCTTGTTAACAAATCAATGATACTAGGTACATCATCATCAGTTCTAGACCTCATTCCATCATATAAGAAGCTTAAGAATAACCCTATCAATGAAGTAAAGGAGGAGATATTATGACTATAGTTAAATACTAGTATGCCAGTAGATTTCATGAAAAAAATTGGCATTTATTATACAAAATCACACACCATACCCTTCACCTTTTCTCTCCACATCTCATCTCTATCTTCTACATGAGATTTTCTTTCTTTTATGTAATAGCATGAACTTTCACATCCCCTAAGAGCTTGTCCAAGATGGTTGACCTTCCATCTTCCAGAACTTGTCATGTTGCAAAATATTGTCAGCAATATTTTTGACAAGATAGCAACTTTTACACTTTTTCTTACATTTTTGCATTTTATGCTCTTACATGATTTCTT
Organism: Cupressus sempervirens; assembly: GCA_028749045.1. Classification (NCBI taxonomy): domain Eukaryota; kingdom Viridiplantae; phylum Streptophyta; class Pinopsida; order Cupressales; family Cupressaceae; genus Cupressus; species Cupressus sempervirens. The sequence continues at coordinate 506,031,396 of CM053788.1, forward strand.
GGCACCTTGAATAGGTCCAAAAGATTCTAATGAAAATTTAATTCTCCATCTATGTCCTCACATGCAATTTTCCACTTTTAGGGACTTTGACTCACTTTGGCCCACATTGATTTAAAACATAACCTTGGTCAACATGACCTTAATTGACCACCTAATTACAATAATTGGAATTACTATTTTCCTAACATATCATGACTCAAAATATACTAAATATGACTCAAAATTTTATGAGGATGGTCAAGGTGCTCTTGCACCATCTAGATACAATAGAGATACAATCATCCCCTGCTTCATAATCAACAATAGTCAAAATTATCAAATTAGAATGAAGTATAGTCATAATTAGAAAATTAGAATGAAGTATAGACCTTTTGTAATTTATTAAGAACATTGTCACATAATCTATTTATAATTAGCATAGCTTGGACATGTTTTTTTCCTTGTTAGAGTACCATAACAAGACATATTCATCCTATGAAGACACAAAAATTTGAGGAATTAGTTGACAATGTTAAACATGTAAAGAACTAGACCATATTATACAAAGGAAATATAATCATAATGTTCAGGGTAAAACATCATCTAGTAAGAAAGAAAAATTTCAATTCTGAAGACAATGAGACCTAGATAATGAATCACTACAAGCCATCTAGTAGTCAAATCCCATTGATCAACATAAATGTTCAAAATGTTATTCGATCTGTTGTCATTTCTTAAAGATCTTTTCAAAATCTAATTAGACTTAATTATAATCATGCAAAGTGGAATAAGAATTGGAAAGGAACATAATAAAATATTTCTAGACATCAAATTAAAGTCAAAATAAAAAAATATTAAGCAAATCTAGATGACTATAGAATAATGGAAGCTGGAACCTACTCTGGATACTTATTCATATATTGCTCTAAAACTACACTAATCTATATACTACTATAGAATAATGGCAAATAGAACTAAAATTATGCATCTTTAAAGTGAATATAAAAAGTAAATGTAATACAAGAACAAAATCATGTAGAGGAACTAGGTGATAATGAGGAGATTGTAGAGGTGGCATTTACTCGCTTTATAGAAGAGTTTCCCATTTTTGGCAAGGTTAGCATAGTAGCTATATTTTGATTGCTTATTAGATATCTTTACTAGATATTTTAGGGGCAACGTTATTGTAAAATAATTGATTTATTTTCAAATTTCATTTAACTAGTAAACAAAGTTATTAGATTTTATCTTTTGTGTTTGTATTGTACTTTGATGATGTAGGTTGAGGTCAATGGTAGTAATGCAACACCTATTTACAAGTTCTTAAAATCAATCAAAGGTGGGTTTTTTTGGTGATAGCATACAATGGAACTTCACTAAGTTTTTGGTTGATAGCAATGGAAATGTAGTTGATAGATATGCACCCACAACATCTCTATTGAAGATTGAGGTAATTGAAAATCATATTTTGTTATTTTGTCAATTTATTCTATGAAAATTGCACTTACAATCTTTTCAAACTAGTTTTATTCATTTGATAACACATCTTATAGGAACAATGGCTAATATATGTAACCTTATGTTTGCAAGAAAATATAAGGAAATTGTTGGGTGTTGGTTAATGCATTGAGAAACTATGTTATAGCTATTCTTCCTACTTATACTGAATGTAAGCAGCAATAATTTAACAGAGACATGGTTCTATTATGCCAATACAAGACAAAATGGATTATTAGTTACCATTCATAGTACATAATAATATTTTACAATAATTGGAGAGTGCTCATGGCTCACTTTTTTAGTGCCATTATTTGATACAAGTGTTTGGTTTAGGTTTCTCATGGTTTAGGTTTAGGATTTACATAATACAAATTAAGCTATGCATGGATATATATTCTCATGATGTTGTTTAATTAATGAATCTTATCTCATTAAAGAATTATAAGAAAGAAAACCTAAATTATTTTTCTTACTTAAATGCCTAATTAATTAGTGTTTATAATAATTTTGAATCCACTATAGTCTACTGTTGTATTTTCTTTTGTATATTCTACATTAAATGTCTTATACCATTAGTTCTTTTGTCCAACTTACAAAGAATGATCACTTCATAATTATTTCAATTTCCTCAATGATATACTTAACTTTCTTTTTATAGCTATGCTGAATAATGCCATGATTATTCAATCTATGGTCTTTTTACTTCTAGGTATGACTTCCAATTATATGTATAAAGTTTAGAGGAAGTAACAAGGCATATCTCCCTTGCCAAGTTCAACATAGAATTTGCATTAACATTGCCATTGTTCCCAAACATCTCGTACTTTCCCACACTATAAAGATAAGACTGTGTAGATTGATTATATCAACAATATATGTTCTGCCTCTTTCGAGGTAAATCTTTGATAGACTGCAATCTCCTAGGAAAGATTTGAGAGTTTATAGTGAATATAACGATAGCAGAGACACGATATTTATAGGTTGGGTGCAAATGGAGGAAAGGAGAAAAGGTCAAGCAGTGTCACAAGTAAAAATCAAGTGGAGAAGATGGTTGGTGGAAGGAAGAGTTGTGGATACTTTCAACATGCATTTCCACATATCCACTTGCCACATTTGGTTGTCATATTACCTCACTTCTCCATTTTCTCCCTAAACTTAGTCTTCTAATCATTATTAGTTCCTACCTTTAGTAGGAAACTAATAGAATCATGTGATTCCATATTAGTTACATATATCTAAAATTTTGAAGATATACTTATGTTTGCAAGAGCTATATTAATTTGCATGTTTTTTTGAAATTGAAAAATACAATTTATTGAAAATTGTACTAGTCCGTGATAAAAAAAGGCAATGAAAAAAATCAAATTTCTTCAACAAAAATAAAAATATTTTCTAACAACTCTATTAATGAATGCATTAATTACAACTTTATCTTTTCTACATTTGTGACAAGTGCATTAACTTTTTTTTGAAAACAATCATTTTTTTAATCTTCCACCTCACAAATGAATGTTTAATCAATATTAATTATCCCTATCTATTTTCCTTACCAAGTTCACATATAGAGTTAAATGTTTTATATTTCTTATTTTAAATATATTTGTTATTAATTTTACATTGATGTTTAGTTTTTGTAATTTGTAAATGTTATTCAAATATAGATATTTTAATCAAATATAGAGTTAAATGATTTATATTTCTTATTTTAAATAGATTTATTATTTAAGATAGTTTATGAAGAAGATGTCATATAAATTTATAGAGTTAAATGTTTTTAAAGTTGTATAATTTAGATATTTTAATCAATGAATGTCCAATCAATATTAATTATCATAGTTTCAAATATAAAGTTAAATATTTTATATTTCTTATTTTAAATATATTTACTAGTTTTACATTGTTGTTTATTTTTGCCAATTGTAAAATGTTATTTCTTTAAGTTTACACTATTTTTTACTAGTTACTATTTTACAATCTTGCTCTAATACTACCCATCAAACTTACTAGAGATTTTGGTAGTTTGAATAAATTAATCAATAATTTATTTTTTAAATTAAATATGTTAACTTATAATTGAAATGGTAGAAATTGATAGTTCATTCATATAATATAATTTATATTCTTATTTATATCCCTATCTATTTTCCTTACCAAGTTTAAATATAGAGTTAAATGTTTTATATTCTTATTTTAAATATATCTATTATTTGTTTTACATTGATTTTTATTTTTGTAATTTGAAAAATGTTATTAAAATATAGATATTTTAATCAAATATAGAGTTAAATGGTTTATATTTTTTATTTTAAATACATTTATTATTTAAGATAGTTTATTGAGAAGAAGTCATATGAATTTATAGAGTTAAATGTTTTATATTTCTAATTTTAAATATATTTATTATTAGTTTTACATTGATGTTTATATTTTCAAATTCTCTTCAACTCTCTATACTATTCTACATTTCCTTGTCCTTATAATAACATATCATTCTCTCTTTTACCTCTCTCTTCATATAACATTATATCCCATGGGCCATAGGCATCCTTGATATCAACACTAGCTTAGTTGTATATATACAGAAAAATGTTATGAACATTTCCATTTTAAAAGATACTTCAACATTTTCCATTAGTTCCTCACTAAACACAAAAAACTAATCTTAAACCATAAGTTTCGATCAGTAAAATACAAAGGCATTGACAAGATAGAGATCATTCCAAAAGCTACTTCAGTCAACTGTAAAATCATGAAGGAGGGACTTTGGCACATGTGCCCCTTGTTTAGTTAATATATATTTTAAATTTTAATGTAAATATTGTGTTTGTATATAATTATTTTAACTTCTAGCTGAATTCTTGTCCCAAAAATATCACTTGTCAACCAGTGCCAAATGTCAAATTTAAACCAATTAGTAAGCATTGCTGGTGAAATTTGTCAAGTAGCATCACCAAACATTATATTTTATCCTTTCCCTCCTTATAAAACAAACACATATCTTTTTTATTTACCAATATTTTTTTGATCTTGATCCTTTTATCTCTCCTGTGTGCACGATGAAGGGAATTGGTGGAAATAATGGATAAAGTTGAATTAAATAATCAATTCTATACTCCCTACCTATTGCACTGACCATTTTTTAATGATGTTAAAAGTGCTAGTCTTCCAATACTATGAATGAAAAACATCTAATGAATTTCATTTAATTTTTTTTTTAAAACAATGATAATATCATGGTTACATATTGATTTTGAAATTGTAAAACAAAAAGATGTGTTTTTTAAAAAGCTTGATTGAGCATGATTTTTTGCCTATTGATGTAAGAGAGAACTAACTTGCAAGAGTAGGTAAGTAAAAAGACAACAATTATTTAGTAACAAGGCAATAACATTAATAATTTTTTTAGCAAGTTTTACATCTTTTTGAATTTTCTACTCAAACTTGATCCTAAGGCCACAAAACTTCACCAAAAGCATAATAAGGTCTTAAATTATTGGGAAAAGACCTTGAAAATCCCTTGCTTTTCCAAATTATCACTGAAATCATAAAAAATATCATATTTGACCTGATATGGGCATACTTACAACTAAGGGCAACTAAGGTAGTGTTACAAGCTAGAGTTGTCGTTGCACCAAAAGATTGACCTATCAATGCCCGATACAACCACTAGACTTATAGAAAACAAGAGGTGGTTAAGCCATGTCAAAAATCTTGAAGGGGAATGTTGGAAATTAATCCAAAAATCCCCCACTTAGTATTACTCGAGGAGATTTGAATCTGTGATGAAGCTTTGATACCACTTGTTACAAGATAGAGTTTTCATTGCACCAAAAGATCGACCTATTAATGTTCGATACAACCACTAGAATTATATAACATAGGAGGTGGTTAAGCCATGTCACAAAAAATCTTGAAGGGAAACGTTGGCTATTAGTCCAATAGGTAGCACACCTCAACTTAGGACCAAACTAGTCCCTTTATTAATCTAGTGGTGTGGAGAGTACAAATACAAGCTAAAACAACTTAGGAACCCTAGGTCTTCCATGAGCCAAACTATGTGCTCCTGCACCATACTCCCCCACAAAGAAAAACTATGTCACTCCTATGGACAATAGGTCTATGGAGATGTCCACCTTGTTGAAGTCTGCCTCAGAAACCCATGTTGCCTCTAAATTTGGTTTGTGCCTCCACTTGATGAGATGTTCCATATACACCGTATCCCTAATAGCTTTCTTGACCTTGGAATCCAAGACCTTCTTAGCTTCTAACTTGATTGGGGAAGGCACTACAGTAGGTTCTAGATCAGTACTAACTCCTTGACTATTCTGAGAAATCTTAGTCAATGGACCTTTGAATTTGACCAAATCTTGGACATTGAAACTAGGAGAAATGTCCAAATCTAATGGAAAATCAACCTTATATACATCGGATCAATATTTTGAAATGATTTGAAAAGGTCGTACTCTTTTCATCTGTAGTTTAGTTGGTACACCTTTCTACAATCTTGATTTGTTCAAATGTACCATGACATAATCCCCTATTGAAAACTGAATGTCTCTTCTCTTCTCATCTACCTTATCTTTCAACTTTTGTGTGATATCTTGGATAGTCTTTTTCACCTGTTCTTGGATTTCTTTCATAGCTTGAGTGAAGTCCTCAACATGACTACTCCTATATTCCATGCCTCCAAGATCTCTTAGTTCACATACACCTTTTGGATGCATCCCATACACAATCTCAAATGGGCTTCTACCTGTGGTTTTTTTCTTAATGTCATTATAAGAATATTTTGCTTGGGGAATGATAACATCCCATATTTTCCCATATTCCTTAGTTAGGCACCACAATAGATTACCCAACATTATGTTAACCACTTCAGTCTAGACATCTGTTTGGGGATGGTAGGATGAACCAAATAAGAGATTTGTACCAAGTCTTCTCCATAAGGTCTTTCAAAATTGGCTCATGAACTTCACATCTCTATCTAACGCAATACTAAATGGGATACCATTAATCCTCATAACTTCCTTAAAGAACAAGGGTGTAGTGTGGCTAGCATCATTGATAGTCTTGCATGGTATGAAATTACTCTTTTTGCTAAATCTATCAACCACTACATAAATGCTATCATATCCCTGCTTTGTCTTGGGTAGACCTACTATGAAATCCATGCTTGCACACTCCCATGGCCTATTTGGGTTTGGTAAGGGTTTCTATAAACTTGAATTACTCATTCCATCCTTAGATTTCATACACACCAAGGACTATTCAACATACCTAATCACATCCCTGACTAGTTTTGGACAATAATAGATCTTTGGACCAACTCTACAATTTTGTTCACACCAAAATGACCACTTAGACTCCCATTATACTTCTCCTAGATGAGGCTTTCTCTTATTGATCCTCTTAGGAAACATAATTTATTAACCTTAAATAGCAATCTATTTTGCAAAGTAAATTCAAAGAACTTGCTACGGAAATGGTTCTCAAAATCAGAACATACCTTGTATGCTTTTGCAAATTCTTCTCAATGCATCTTCTACTTTGTTCATTTACCCTTTCTTACACTTGATTGTAAAAGTAAATTCTTGTAAATAATCCATCCATTTTAATTGCCTATTACTTAACTTCTCTTTATTGTTTATGTATCTTAGGGCCCGGTTATCATTAGATACAATAAATTGTTTGGGTAACAAGTAATGTCTCAATTTCCTAAGAGACTAAGCTAAGGCATATAATTCTAGCTCATAAGAAGAATATTTCTTCTTTGCTTCATTTAATTTTACACTAAAGAAGGCTACTTTCCTACCTTCTTGACTCCAAACTCCCCCTACTGCCAATCCATTTGCATCACATCCTATGGTGAATATCTTTTCAAAACTAGGAAACTATAAGATAGGTTGGGTGGCTACTTGTTTCTTGAACAAATCAAATAATTTCTCTACTTCCAAAGTACATATGAACTTAGACTTAACCCCACCCTTAATGGTATCAAGAAAAGGTGCACATATACCACTAAAATTCCTAATGAACTTTCTATAAAATTGTGCTACACCATGAAAAATTCTTACCTCAGTAGACATGGTAGGTGGTGGCCAGTTGAGAATAGCTACAACCTTCTCTTGATCCATTTTCAAGGACCTATTTGACACTAGAAAGCCCAAATACACAAGTTCTTGCATGAAAAAATCACATTTCTTGAGATTAATAGAAAGGTTTTCCTCATGCAATATTTGTAATAAAACCTCAACATGTTTAAGGTGTCCCTCTTTTGTTTTGTTGAATATCAATATATCATCAAGATATACAACCACAAACTTTCTAGTGAATTCCATAAAGCACTTCATTCATGAATGTCACGAATGTACTAGGAGCATTTGAGAGGCCAAATGGCATCACAAGCCACTCATATAACCCATCTATTGTCTTAAATGTTGTCTTCCACTCATCTCCCTCCTTAATTATAATTTGGTGATATCTACTTTTCAAATACAACTTTGTGAAGTACATTTCCCCTCTAAGACAATATATGAGATCTTCAATCCTAGTTATGGGAAACCTATACCTAATTGTGATTCTATTTATAGCCCTTGATTCTATTCATAGTCTCCACTTTCCTCACTTTTTGGATGCTAGTACAATAGGGATTGCACATGGACTTATACTCTTATTGATTAGGCCTTGATCCAAAAGTTCTTGCACTTGTCTTGCTACCTCCAAGTTTTGATCAGGAGTAATCTTCTATGTTTCTTTTTTTGGTAAAGATGCACCAGGGACAAAATGAAGTTGATGGCTTATCACCCTTCTAGGAGGCAAGGTTGTAGGGGTTCCATCACTTACAATCTCCTTATACTTCTCAATCAATGCTTGTACCTTTACTAGCAGTGGTTCCTTGATTTTCTTTTCCTCTCCTTTGGATTTTAGTACAACTGCATAGCTTTGGCTCTCATCATCCTTGAGATCCTTAACAAACTCCTTTTCACTACATAGTAATGTACTAGGAATCTTGGACTATGGTTCATCTCCTTCCAACATAGATTGAATCTTGAAAGCTCTACCTCCCTTCTTAAATGATATGCAATTATCTTTTCCATCATACACTGCCTCCCTATCAAACTGCCAAGGTCTACCCAATAGTGGATGGCAAGCATCCATGGGTAAAATGTAACATAAAAACCTATCGTTGTACCCTACTATGGAGAACTCTTCCCAAGTCTATTCATTCACCAAAACACTTTGACCCTTATTGAGCCAAATTACCTTGTATGGATTCACATGTATTATTTTAGGCAACTTGAGATTTTTGACTACCTCCTCTAATCTTATATTGTAACCAAAATCCACTACTACCTTGTAGACCTTTCCAAGAATCTTGCATCTAATCCTAAATAAAGATCTCCTACGCTTAGATTCATCTTGAACTAGTTGCTTGTTCAATACCCTCCTAAACATGGAATTTTCACCCTTCTTAGATTCAATGTGATTGACTTCAGGTTCTCTACCACTAGAGTTATCCTCTTGAGCATATACAAATCTCTTGTCATGGTTTGAAGAAGAAGGTTTATCAGGGAAACTATATGTCAAATGGCCTAGTTGACTACAATTGTAGCATGTCATGCTAGAAAAGAAATAATTACTTCTTCCTTGACCCTATACCTCTATTAGAGCCTCCTTGATTACCCCTTCTTCTACTATAAACCCCTCTTGAAGCACCTTTAGTACTTTGTTCAACGAGTTTGGTCTCACCTCAGTTCCTATTCCCACTACCTCTACCTTGATATCCTCCTCTTTGATCCTTTCAATTTCTCCCTCTACCTCTATATTTGAAGTTAGAATCCCCTTTCTTTCTATTCTTTTCTTCCACTCTTAAGGCCAATTGATGGCATCTCTAAAAAAATAGTAGGTGTCCACAAACTCGACTCTTCTTGAATTCAACATTCTATTTTAGACCACCCAAGTAGTTGGCCACTTTTATTGGCTCTTCTTCTTGCTTCTTGGACCTAAGACATAACCTTTGGAATTCCTCTATATAATAAGCCACATCCATGTGTTTTTTCTTTAGACCTTGTCTCCTCTTATGAAGTTGAATCTCATAGTCCTCTGGTAGGAAATTATCCTTCAATTTAGTCACCATTTCATTCCAATTGGTTGTGGGCCACTTAACCATCCTATTCCTATCATATTTAACATATCTCCACCATGTTAGTGCTGACCCTCTAAGTCTTGACTTAGCTACCTTGAGCTTTTGTGCTTCAGTCACTCCTTCACATTCGAAGTGGTTCCCCATTCCATCTATCCAATCCATTGTTGAATCAATATCCATTTTTCCACTAAACAATAGAACACCTTCCAGGGCCTTCCCTCCTATATATTTTATGGCCTTCAAGAAAGCTTCTTCACTCAATATTAGGTCTGGTTTAGGGACAACATCTTCCTCTACTATCTCCTTGCCCCTAGCATTGCTCTCTTCTTCCTTCTTCTTAGCTGCATCAACAACTACATCTAACCTTGTCTTCATTTCATCTAAGGCTTATTCAAGGAGTCTATTCTTCTCTTTTTTCTCATCAACGTCTTTGGCTATCTTTGCATTTGTCACCATACTTAACTCAACTATAGATTCCCTAGTAGCTACAGACATATACTATATTCCTAAATCCTTAACTGGCTTTAATGCCACTCTAATGTAACACTAGTCTTGCTCTTACCCCAACTTTCTCTAGGGTCTCCTTAGCTATTTCTCCTAACCTAATAGGGTTTCTCACTACCCTACTCTCCTTAGGATGTTAATCATGGGAACCTATTTCCTTCAATTAGTGGACACCAATTAGATAGAACAACAACTCCATACACTACATCCCAAGCTTGCATTAGCCTTCTTGCTTCCTCTTCACCAACCCCACAACCTACCCAACATGGTCAAAAGTCACTCCCTAGATAGATGTATACAATTTGGAGGTCATTAGGATCCTTACCAAAACTTGCAACCACTTTTGGTATTGGAAACCTAATCAAGTTCCAAGAAACACAATAGTTGCTTCCCAAACAGGGCTACAAGAAATTAGGCCTATCTTTGAAGAAAAACCTCAAGAAATTGGAAAATTATTTAACAAGGAGGGAAACCAAGCATTGATCTAGACACCCTTTTTAGAGACCTAATATATTTTTGTTTAGTGTGGAGCCTGATCAGTCCCCAAGTGGGAGATTGTTAGTTTGTGGTGACTGATCAGGAAAGTACTGTACATACTTCATAAATTCTTTGGGGTTCTAAACATTTTTTGGGCCATGGCCAACATTGTAGCTGACATATGGCCGACATATGGTCAACATGTTGTAACCCTAAAATGGCATAAAATACTTGTATAAAAGGGCTTAGGGTTAGGTATTTTTCATTATGTTGTGATGCAAAATTAGTTCTTGCAGCAGTATTGAGTTGTAAGGGATTACAGATTGTAATCTAGTTGTATTCACTAGATTGTAATAATATTAGACTGGTTGTTTGGTGGATGTAGTCTAGGGATTGGGTCAACCACATTAAATCTTGGTGCCTTGTGTTCTTTTCTGTGTGATCTATTATTTTCTATTAATGGTTATATTTTCATTTAATTGTTATTTTTGTCTGTGGTTTAATCCTAACAAGTGGTATCAGAGCCTAGTTATTTTTGTAGTTTTCCTTTATAGGAAAGTTTCATGGTTGAGTGTGAGTCTCACAATTGAGTGGGAGCAATGGCAGATGAGGGTAAGATGAGGGTTGATAGGTTTAACGGGTAGAACTTTCAGTTATGGAAAATGCAAATGGAAGACTATTTGTATCAGAAGGATTTATGGAAGCCGTTGGAAGACAAAGCCAAGAATCAGGGAACTATGTCAAATGATGAATGAGATCTTTTGGATAGAAAGGCACTTGGAAGCATTCAATTATGCCTAGCACCATCGATGGCATTTAATATTACAAAAGAAAAGACGATAAAAGAATTGATGAAAACCCTAGCGACACTATATGAAAAGTTCTCGGCTTCAAACAAGGTATTTCTCATGAAGCGTTTATTTAATATGAAAATGGAAAAAGGTGGATCTATTATAGATCATTTAAATGAGTTTAATACTACTAGTAGTCAATTATCTTCTATGGGTATCAATTTTGAAGAAGCAATTAGGGCTCTCTTGATTTTGTGTTCTTTGCCTGAAAGCTAGAATGGCTTGGTAATGGCGGTCAGTAATTCTATTCTTGGATCTAGTACCCTAAAATATGATGATGTGATCAATGTTATTTTAAGTGAATAAACTCATAGGAAAACCTCAGGAGGATCTACATCAGCACGTGCTTTGAATGCACAAAGCAGGGGTAGAACAACTAAGAGAGGAAGTAATTCTAGAAATTGTGGGAAATCAAGAGGAAAGTCAAAGGGGAGGAGGTCTCAATTGAGAGGACCAAATGACTACTAGTACTATGGGAAACCAGAGCACAAAAATAAAGATTGCTGGAATCAAAAGAAAAATGAAGGAGATAAGTCATATGGAGACAAGGAGACAAATGTGGTAAGTAAAAAAACTGAAGAGGATGCTTTGCTTTTGTCTTTAGAAAGTGTTGATGATTCATGGCTTTTAGATTTTGGTGCTTCATTTCATGCTACACCTCATAGAGGTTATTTCCTTGATTATGTCCAAGGGGATTTTTGGCTTGTTTATTTGGGAGATAATGAACCCTGTTAGATTGTTGGAAAGGGAAAAATTAAGATTAAGTTATAGAATAGGAATCATTGGCTACTACATGAGGTAAGACATGTTCCAAGGCTGAGTAAGAATTTAATTTCAGCAAGGCAACTTGGTGATGAGGGTTGTGTAGTTACTTTTAATGATAAAAATTGGAAGGTTTCAAAAGGTTCCCTTGTAGTAGAAAAAAGTGTGAAAGTAGGCACCTTATATCTTTGTACAGGTCATATTGTTCCTTCTATTTTAATTGTTTTAGAGAAAAATGAATGTTCAGGAACAATTACTCTAGTTGAGTAGGGAGAACAAATAGTTGCTATAGTTTTTGATACAGCATTGTGGTACAACAGATTTGGGCACATGAGTGAGAAAGGTATGAAAGTGCTTCATTCAAAGAAAGTTTTACCAAGTTTGAAATGTGTTGATATGGATTTTTGTGAAATTTGTGTGCATGGAAAACAAAAGAAAGTGATTTTTGCAAAGACTGGGAAGGAAAAAAAATAGGGGAAATTAGAGCATGTGCATACCGATGTATGGGGACCGGCTCAGGTATCTTCCCTTGGTGGCTCTGATTACTATGTTACATTTATTGATGATGCAACTAGAAAAGTATGGGTTTATTTCCTTAGACAAAATTTTGATGTATTTCAAACTTTTAAGAAATGGAAATGTTTGGTTGAAAATGATACTAGAAAGAAATTAAAATGTCTCAGCTCTAATAATGTTGGTGAGTATTGCAGTCATGAATTTGAAAATTATTGCTCCACTAATGGTATTTGTAGATAGAAAACTGTTCCATGGACTCCACAAGAAAATAGAGTGGTTGAACGCATGAACAAGACTATAATGGAATGCACAAGGAACATGAGGTTGCATGTTGGGTTGTCCTTATATATGTGGGTGGAGGCTATCAATACTACTATATATTTGATTAATAGAGGTCCCTCTGCTCCTTTAGGCTAGGGTATTCTAGAGGAGGCATGGACTGGTAAGAAGGTGAGTTATTCTTTTCTCAAAACCTTCAGTTGTGAAGCTTTTGCTCACATAGATTCTAAAAATAGAACCAAGCTAGAAGCTAAGTCAAAGAAATGTGTATTTGTTGGATATGGAATTAATGAGTTTGGTTATAGGCTTTTGGATTTTGAAAATCATAAAATTGTAAGAAGCAGGGATGTCATATTCGATGAGAATTTTTTGTATAAAGATCTATTGTAGCAACATGACTAGAAAGAAGATGATTATGTAGTGCTAGATGATACTCCAAAAGCTGATGTTCTAGCCATTCCTCATGATGTGCAACAACCGTAACAACAAAAACCACACACACCGGTGAATTTTAGATGGTCAACAAGGAAAATTAGACCTCCACAAATATTTTCTCACTATTTGTATTCTATTTTACTTACTGATGCTGGTGAACCTAAAAGTTATGATGAAGCTGTGCAAGCAGATACTAAGATTTAGTGGGAGTCTATAATGAAAGATGAAATGGACTCTTTGTTGAAGAATAAAACATGGGATTTGTGCAACTTGCCTATAGGTAAAAGAGCTTTATAGAATAACTAGGTTTACAAGTTGGAAGAAGAGGAAGGAGGTAAGAAAAGATTTAAAGCCAGATTAGTTGTAAAAAGATTTGCACAAAAAAAGGGAATTGATTTTGATGAGATGTTTTCTCCTATTGTTAAAATGACTTCTATTCGTACTATTTTAAGTCTTGTGGCTACTAAATATTTTCATTTAGAGTAGCTAGATGTTAAAACAGCCTTCCTTCATGGTGATTTGGATGAAGAGTAGCCACAGGGATTTGCGGTCAAAGGTAAGGAGAACTTAGTATGTAAATTGAAGAAAAGTTTATATGGCTTGAAGCAAGCACCTCGGAAACGGTATCTAAAAATAGTTTTATTCATGAGCATGGGTATAGTAGGTGTTATTTAGATCATTGTGTCTACTTTCAAAGGTTGGATGATGATAGCTACATTATCTTATATTTATATGTTAATGATATGCTTGTAGCTGGGTCTAACATGGATCACATTAAGGGGCTAAAAAGCCAATTAGCACATGCAAAAAAAATCCTTGGTATGAATATTTGTAGAGATAGGACGAACAGAACATTGATGCTATCTCAGGCTGATTATGTTGAGAAGGTGTTGCAACATTTTTCTATGGAGAATGCTAAAGTTGTCAACACACCTTTACCTAGTCATTTGAAATTGACTAAGGAGATGTGTCCTAAGACACAGAAAGAGGAGGATAAGATGTCCAAGGTACCCTATGCTTTAGCTATAGGAAGCTTGATGTGTGCTATGGTATGCACTAGGCCAGATATTGCCCATGCATTGGGAGTCGTTAGCAGGTATGTGAGTCATCCAAGATTTGAGCATTGGAATGATGTCAAGTGGATTCTTAGATATTTGAGAGGAACATCCAATAATTTTTTACACTTTTGGGGCTCTACTACTTATTTATAGGGCTATGTTGACTCAGCTTTGGCAGGGGATATTGATACTAGGCAGAGTACTAGAAGTTATGTCTTTACTATTGGTGGGGCAGCCATGAGCTGGGTTTCTAGGTTATAGAAGATTATTGCTCTATCCACTACAGAGGCAGAGTATGTTGCTGCTACAGAGGTAGCCAAGGAGATGATATGGCTTTAGTTCTTCATGGAAGAATTGGGACATCCTCAGAAGGATAATTATTTTTCACAGATAGTCAGAGTGTCATTCATCTTGCAAAGAATTCAGCTTTGCATTCAAAGATCAAACACATACATTTGTGGTACCATTTCATTGGGTTAGTTTTGGAGGATGGATAGTTAAATTTGGAGAAGATACATACCAATGAAAATCCAGTAGATATGTTGACAAAGGTAGTAACAAGGGAGAAGCTAAACTCCTCTTCAGCTTCGGTTGATCTTCTAGACTAAATACTAATAAAAGAACAGTAGAGTCCAGGGTGGTTTTATCAAATGGGAGCCTCGTGTGGTAGCGATATTGCTACAAGATTAGTCTCCAAGTGGGAGATTGTTGTTTAGTGTGGAGCCTGATCAATCCTCAAGGGGGAGATTGTTAATTTGTGGTGACTGATTAGGAAAGCATTGTACATATTTCATAAATTCTTTGGGGTTCTAAAACAATTTTGGGCTATGGCTAACATTGTAGCCGACATATGGTCGACATATGGCCAACATGTTGTAACCCTAAAACGACATAAAATACTTGTATAAAAGGGCTTAGGGTTAGGTATTTTTCATTATGTTGTGATGAAAAATTAGTTCTTGCAGTGGTATTGAGCTATAAAGGATTACTAGTTGTAATCAGGTTGTATTCACTAGATCATAATAATATCGAACTGGCTATTTGGTGGATGTAGCCCAGGGATTAGGTGAACCATGTTAAATCTTTGTGCCTTGTTTTCTTTTTTGAGTGATCTATTATTTTTTGTTATTGGTTATATTTTCATGTAATTGTTATTTTTGTCCATGGTTTAATCCTAACATATATTTCCAAGGTCTATATCTTCCAAACTATTCGTTCAGTACGACCTATAAATATGCCTAAAATCAGGGTTTTAAGGCTTTCCAAGCTTGTTTGGAAAGATCTTCATTTTCCCTCCAAAGAAATTCAACCATGACTTCCCATTGAATTTGGAACTTGAAGACTCATACATAAACCATTCTCCAAGCTTTGTTCGAAGTTATATATGCATTCAATCCATCCTAACACTTATGCAACTCATTATTATCCCTAGCAATGCAACTTTGGCTCGCCTAGGGCATCACCTCAAAAATTATTTCCTTGCTTTCAAGGGCCCATCCTTCATTTTAAAATATTTACATGGAGTCACCTCAATAATCCAAAAATCCCATGCAAATTCCATGGTGGGAAGAGGTTCTATGACCCCATCCTTAGTAGTTACTTAGTTCAGGACAACAGGCTGACAGAACACAAAAGAATTTTAACAACTCACTAGAAATATAAAAATTAAAAATCTAATACCACATAGAACCTTTAAAAAAATTCTCTAACACTTCCATGTGCTACAATAGTAATTTAAATCCATTAAAAATGCCAAAATGTTTGGAAAACAAAAACTATGATTTTTATTGCTATGATCTAGTCTGTACACGCACCTTCACTATTAAGCCAACCCCTTTCATAGGTTGATTATGGCCTTAAGTAGTTTACCAAAGCTCAAAAAAAATGGTTTTAGACAGCTATGAAACCCAATGCATGAATTTTCTCTAATGCAACAAAATGTTGTCAATGTTGTCAATGACAACACTGACAAATTTTCAACAACTTTTACATCTTTTTGAGTTTTGCACTTAAACTTGATCCTAAGGCCACCAAACTTCACCAAAATCCTAATAACATCTTAAAACATTGGAAAAGGACCTCAAGGCCCTCTCTTGGCCAACTTAACACCCAAAAAAAAAACAAAAAAAAAACCACCCTATTTGACTTGACATGGGCATACTTGCAACTGAGGGCGAGGTCTATTAAATATTCCTATTCTAGCACAGCTCAACTTAGGACCAAGCTAGTCCTTTTATTACTCTAGTGGTGTAGCAAGTGCCACTACAAGCCAAAAAAACTTAGGAACCCTAAGTCTTCCATGAGCCTACGTAGGTGCTCTTGCACCATTGTGTCCATCCACTTGTGTTGGCTCCTCAATCTTCATGGTGAAACCTCCAAAGAGAAGCCATATCATCAAATTCTCTCTAATCCAAGAGCACTATAGCCTCAACCAAGCCTCTTAGTTTTCAAGAGTGCCTCCATGGCCAATTCACCAAGTACTCAACGTGATGAGAGCTAGCCAAGATCAATTATCAAACCTCCCACTATAAATTTGCATTACCTAGGCTTTAACATGACAACTTGTTCTCCATCAATCAAAACCTCATCCTCTAAAGAGAATAACCTATCAAGAGAACTAATATCATGCCAACAATATAATCTAGAATCAATACTTCATCATGACACAATATAAAAACATCATTGATCACATGGAGAAAACCATCTCATGACAAAACTCTCTATAGTATCAAATTAAACCTCCCATTGTAGTGTGACACCAAACTATTGATGGTATCAAAAACAAAACCTAAGACGTGATATTAAACATCATATTGATTTTATTTTTATAATGAAGGTAGGGAAAAGTCCATGAACGCAAAGAACTAGAAATTACAATATAATTGCATTGCCCTTGGCCATTACAACCAAGTAGCAAGATAAACCATCATAAACTAGCACAAGAACCCATACCTCCAACAAAATTTATCAAAAACAACTAAAGGCAGAAACATCCAAACTAAAATATGATCCTTCATAATATAAATAGATTAAAAAATGTTCAACTACATATTAGATCTAAGCGTACATAAACCACTTTATTAAATAGAACAATTAAACCAAAACTTAAGACTTGTAAAGTTCAGCTTGTAAAATACATTGTTCTAACAGTTACCTAACATAAAAATACTAAAGTTCAGAGTATCCTTAATAACATAAACACCTCTAAAACTAGAGACAACCAAAAGAGAAAAATCCAAATAATAACTAAACTATCACTTGGTTGTTTGATAGCATTCCAATCCTTCTCCTATTAGTAGAGCTCATTATGCTAGTCAGTAATGTCTCCCACTCCATATTCCTCTTCCTTGTTGTTGTTACAAGTTTCCCTTGTATTTTTCATCTTTCTCCCATCAGTTCAAAGATGCTAAGAATCATTATCTTAAGGATTTCACATTAAATTTTGCAGAGGGTTGAGGCAATGACACCCAACTCAATGTTAGTGATTGCCTCTTTGTAAATTTTTTTTAAGGAAGAAATTTTACTCTATAGAATATCCAAATTACTGGTAAGGTTGGTTTCCATCTCTTTTACCTTGTCCTACAGTCTAACAATTTCAGTCTTCACCTTATCTTTCTCTTCTGCATTGTTGTTTTAATTCCCCTATTTCTAGCCCTCATCCAAGTGGGGTTATCCTAAACTAGAGATGTAAACCAAAACCAACATCTCCTAATCAACTTTCAAGAGATCCCGAAGGTAAATTAAAATAACCACTTCTAGTATGTATACCAACATGAACTCTGTAACCTGCTCTAAAACTGCTATAACTAGTAGGATAATAATTGTCACCACCATTATCTTAGCCTACAATCCAAACTTCTGACTAATGTTATTTATGAATTTAAATCTTGGCCTCTCTATTAGGAATAAGGTGTTTCAACCTTGTATAATTCTTATTCTAATTATTTTTTTACAAATGTATTTTTTGCAAATAATTTACTTAAGTGTGAGTGTACATGTCTAGCTAGCATGTTGATGTGTCACTCCACTTGTATGTGTTAGGATCTTGAATTGTGTGTAAGGAGATCATGGATGAAATGGTTATGAAAGATTCCTATGATGCATAAGAGCTATCTCTGGAAGATTAAATGATAGGTGAAGAGGTGAAGACATGTAGCAATTGATCATTGAGTACTGTACAGTCAAGTCTCCAACTCATGCATAGGGTTTGGGGTATCAGGTCAAAAAAAAAAATTGGATTTCTATTTTTTCAGAGAATGGTAAAACCCTAATATGGTTGTTCTTTGGAAGTTTCCCTAAAAGGGAAAGTGCATGATATAAGAATTTTTAGGGTTGCAGAATGGAGAGTGAGAAAGTGTATTTTTGGTCTGGTATGTTGCTATTGAATTGGTCTTTGGTGTCATTATTCTCCTAAATGAACTTGCATTGCAAGTGTTTTGTAACCTTTTGTGTTGAAGATAATACATTGAGTAGGTTTTGAAGTGGTGGGGTTGTTTTACTGAAAGGTTTTTCCCCACCAGCATATCTTTGTGTTTATGTGTTTTCTTTCTCTATCTATTTTCTATATCCATGGTTGACTACAATATTATTGTTTACATAATGTCAAATCTGAATTTGTAAGGATTTAATAGGAAATTTTACAATACTTTCCTTAAGGCATTAGTGTAGAAAGTTGTTTCCACACTTGAGCTTCCTAACACTCTCAAACTGGTCGTCTACCTCAGTTTTACCAATAAGAAAATATAGGTTAAATTTTGTGTCTCTGGTATGAATAGTTCATTTAGACTCCAAATGATCAAGGGACTGTACAATTATTTCTAATATCCTCCATTTGGTTGGAACTCTTACTACTTCATCTCCAATAGATTTAGAGTAGTCTTCCTCCTCATTCACATCTCATCTTTCCTGAAACTTAGGGGAATCAAATAGTCACTTCCAAAGAGAAAACACAATAGCCCAATCTTTCCATATTCAACACAAACTTGGCGTCAATAATAGTCTTGTTGGATTTATTAATTTTGTCAATTAGATATTGTCTAGATCTGTCTGACTCTTTCCTGAGTAAGGCATTTACTATTCAATAGCTTCCAATAGCTTGAGGTGATTATGCCATTCAAGCATGTCAGCAAGTTAATCCTTATTATTGTTCAGAAATCTAATCTTACTTTCCTTCTAATGACTTAGTGGTGAAGTTTCCAAGAAGGAAACTAGTTACTTAGCAATTAAGTTTTTTCCTCATTTATAATTAGGAAGGAATGTTTTCTATTTGAAGAGTTACTAGGGATAGAAGGTGCAAGTATATGCATATGAGACAAAACTCATGATAGAGTATATTGAAACAAAACAACAACATATTGTTTATGTAGTTGGAAATGTTTTCTTTTGTACTCTATTTTTCGCACAAAGAGGATTTAGTAAAAGTTAGTTATTGTAATGCCATGTAGAGCAGCGATTTCTCCAAGCATAGAAATTTTTTATTGCAAGCCTATAGTGATGTATATGTTTTTGGTTTTGTAACAACAGTAAGATATACTCGAGGTGATTTTCGTTTTGTATATATTTGGGGGCAACCCCTAGTGCACATGGTAGATAGATAAGGCTAGAAGTCATGGGTCACCCCCATGGTCTCGAATTCAAGTATGCCTTCAAGTTTTACTAATGAAAGTGGCTTGTATGTTGTTGCTCTCACCCATGGGGGACTAGTCTTGACCTAAGCTCTCATCGGCCATTGGTCATCTCTGGGCTTAGGTAGCAGGGATACCTCTGCGAAATGAAAAAAAAAACATTAAGATATACTGGTTGTAGATGTTTAGTAGTTTGTATTAGTTATTTTTTTATTTCAATAGAAAGTGAAATAATGTACTACATGCTCTAGTACTTTCATTGTCTCCATATTTATTTGGTTCATTCCACTGCTTGGTTAGATATAGAGTGGCCATCTCTATGAATCCACTGCTTTGCTCAGTTTGGATAAAATATATTTACAGATTTTGGGAGCATAATAGTTGTTGTTCTTCAAGTCTTTATATCTAAATTTCACCTCTAAAATATTTCAAATAAAACACAGTGAAGAGACAAATTCTTCTTATTGCACAAAAATGTTGTGACGTCTATGTATCACCAAGTAGCTTGCAACAATGAAATAAACATATATTGTCCCAACACATAACCTGCTCATGTCTCTAAAGGTTGTTATTAGTGCACAATCTCCATGTTAGAATCACTATCCCCCACAACATTGCACATGAGATGACCAAGAAACCAACATTAGCTGTCACATAATGTTGGTGCATGGGTTTCAATGGGCTATGCCTCTTACTCCATCATGTGCCTCTCACTGTGAGCTTGGCTCATTTATGCCACCACTTTACAATGCTCCACATGACAGCTCCCCTATTCATATCTCTAACAATGCACATAATAAAGTGCAAACTTATTCTGTGAACTCACACATGGTGGACTCCACGTAGGAGCCTCACTAGCTGGCTACCTCTATTAGTTCTCTTCCATAGGCAACAAAGAAAAGGCTCCATGGCAGATATAACTTGGGTCACAGAGAGATTAAATTTCACAATACTAGTTGTCATGTGCATGATTTATATGAGTAAGCCTCCTCAACACATCGCTACCAGACATGGCTTTTTCACTGCTACACATAGCTCTTCCACCATGGTGGCACCTCACACTAGCCAAAATTTCCATGAAGAACACCAATGTAGGGGAAATTCAATTGATAGAGGTAATACTCACAAAGCAATACTTTGAGTGAATCATTAAATACAGAGTCTTGTCGATTTCAACAACTAGGAGTAACCCCTCTCATTGCACATGCCATGGGCTTATGCACCATCTTAACTCTGCCTCAATCAATGGTGAGTCAATCAAATTATTTGCAATGATGAAACATTCAAATAAATGGTAGGAGTCAATATCTAGACCCATATGGTAATGAACTATTTTGCTATCATTTGTAGTCTTCTTATAAAGGCTTCATTTGCTTTGGGGATCCTATAGTCTTCTCTATGCTCTAGTATCTTACACACTATGACATTGACTGTTAAAACTAGAAATCAAATTGGAAACTACCAAAATCAGAGAAGGAATAAAATTGGAAACCACCAAAATCAGAAAAGAGACAAGATTTATTGTAGTTCACCATAACTTGTCGTTACATCTACACTTGTTGTTACGACCATGCTAAAAAAATGAGTGACTCATTTATTCATTCATTACAACTTACAACTTGAATACATAAGGCTTTGCACCTATATCTATACACTAATTTCCAAGACAAGATAAAGACACAAATAAGAGAAAGATTAAGAGACAAACAAGCAAATAAGAGAAATATGAAGTGAACCGAGAGAACAGTTGAACTTCACATAACATTTCAAATCTCAACAAGAAGACTGTTGTAGGAAGATTACAACAATAGTCATAATATTTAGAGTAAAACTGTGAAACCGGTATAATGAACTAATCTCTATCTAAAGATGGCAATGGTTCTACTAATATGTTTATATACATAGTTAGAGAGGTTCCCTGTTACATATCTATGTTTCAAAGACTATGAAAGGGAGAAATTGTTCATTGAAATAATATCCATGGCCAGAAAAATCTTCATATCTAAATCAAAGTCTCCTTTCGCAATAGTCGTGCAAGCTGCGCCTACCTCTGATTTTCTTGCCAGTTATGCATCTCTATCTTATCTTAATAACTTATTATCTGTATAACAGGAACCTATTCACATATTTCCACTTCCATGTAACTAGAAATCAACGTTGTAGCTTACAATCCTATTGCAAAATACATTATTAACTAGGACATCCAGCAGTGAGCCTCCAAGAAGGGCGGACAAGCAATGGATATTTTCTCGGAACAGTCAATCCAAACCCTTCTGCCATATCCACCTCCCCCTTTGTGGCCCAATCAAAGCAATGAAGAAGCTGAGCGAGTGCCAGCTCACTAATAGAAAGACACATGTAAATCCCGAGGCATCCTCTTCTTCCCGCTCCGAAAGGCAGGAAATCGAAGTCCTGACCTCTCACATCTTTATTATTGAGCATCTTTCCAAACGTTTTCGTCTCTTCCCATCACCCACACATTCACAAACAGCCTCGTTTTTGCCGGAACAAAATATTCTCCCACGCTGCACACTTCCATCGACTTGCGCTGAACGAGCAGAGGAACAAGCGTATGAAGTCGTCGAGTTTCCTTCACCACGCATCTCAAGTAGTCTGACCTCGTGACGTCACTTTACTCTACTCTGCACTCTCTGTCCACTGCTGATTCTATCTCTCTCTGTGCTCGTGACAGCGCAGCAGGACTCCTCAGTAGCTCACTCATCGCCCACTCCAGCAATGTCACTGATGTTTCCATTCCAGCGTTTAACATATCCTGCACACCACATTATTATGTCTCTTCAAGTTTAACAAAACTTGTAATCAGATTTGCGAAACCTAATTAGACGGCTTTCACTGACAGATTTACCAAGATCATGGCTTTCATGTCCATCCGTGAGATTGTCTCGGGCATGCTGAGCATCACGTCTACCATGTCTTTTACCCCATCTTCTTCCCTGGAGTTCCCCTTTTCCAATCTACTATGAACGTGCTCGTCTATTACTTTTTCAGCAAATCCGTCGAATACTTTATGAACAGCCTGCATGCGACGACGAAAACCCTGCAAGTCGAGCCAGTAGAGAGAAGGGATGAAATCGCCAATTGGGAAAGCACCGGCCATAGAAAACATCTCTTCTACCATTTGTTTGAAGCCAATCCCTCCATTTAATTCGTCGTCAGAATAAGTCCTGCTGGCAAACATTCTGCAAATAATATTCTGAGTAAGGGAGGACAGCCTCTTCTTTATATTCACATAATTCTCTCCGCATGGCAGACACTTCTTCTTCTCTCACAAATCTGAAAGAATCGATTCTCTTCACTGTGAGCAGCTCCACCGTCATGAGCTTTCTCATTTGCCTCCAGTACTCTCTATAGGGGCGAAAAGCGACTCCTTTATGATCATAGCATATGTATTTCCTATATGCAAAAGAGACCAAATCATGCGTTTTGAGGAATTCTTTAGCCATCGCAGGAGAAGAGACCACAATAGTGGGGATGGAGTCCAAACTGAGAAACAAAATGGGTTCATATCTCTTCGCCAGTGTCCGAAGAGCCTGGTGAGGAAGGTTTCCCAAGAGATGGAGATTTCCTATCAGAGGCCATGGACGTGGTCCAGGGGGCAACATCAACTTGCTGCCATGTGTCTTGAAGCAGTAGTAGATGAAGATAAACCCAAGTCCAACAGTCACGGCTGCAATCAGGGAATCCATGTTATAGACTTGGATCTTTTGTCCAGATGTCTGGATGTCTCTTTCTCAGATATTACAAACGATTTCTAATAAAATTCATTTGAAACTACGAACGATTTAGACGACATGAAACATCTAACTGTATAATATATGAGATTATCTAGCATACTACTTAAAAGACATTTGTACGAATTTGGAAAGTATACAAGATATGTAAACTTATTCTTGGCTCTTTGGTATATTGGTGATCGTCGAATGGTTGAAATTAGCCCACGAATGATTAAGTCTGACTGAGTACAAACTTTCTAACGTCATAAGGCTCCGTTTGGTAGGGGAAGATGAATTATTTCATAGCCAGGTTTTCAAAAATTTGGTTATGTGTTTTAGGAAGATAGTTGAATCATTTGGTTGATATGGAAGATGAATATACAAATCCATATTCTACATTGGGTTGCCAATTTAGAAATTGGAATTGGAACAAAATATGACTAGGAATATCTTTTTCTTGCGTTTGGTTGTTCATTTTTTAATTAGAATTTGAATTTGAAGTAAAAAATTTTAATCTTATTTTATTAGTGAAACACAAGTATTTTATTTGCAGGCCAAAAAAGGAAGGAGGCCTTGGCCTTCGATCTGCTATCTTGTGCAGTCAAACTCTTGCTGCCAAGCTCTATTGGCGTTGGTGTACTAGCCAGTCTCAGCTTTGGGCCCGTATCCTGTCACACAAGTATTTACCTGCTATTGAACCTTCAGATATTTCCAAGTTTTCTCTTGTGGGAAGAGGCTCTATGGTGTGGAATACCCTCAAGATTGGTGTTCACCTAGTGAAGAGAAGTTTATTTTGGATCTGCAATAGAGGCACTGAGGCTCTATTTTCAAGTGATTCTTGGAAAAGGCATCCTCCTCTCCTATCCTCTCATCCTCACTTGCAGGCTCTTTGTGATTCTTTCCTTTCTACTGGATGGAATAAGGTGGCTCATTATAAGGAGGCTTGTAACCTGGACCTTGCTGTGGGTTATAGATGGAAGAATTCTTCTGATTGGCCTGTGGGTGGCTCACTGGGAGATCGGTTGGAACTATCTCAGATATTGGCTTCTAGGGATTGCAGCTCTTTGCAGGAACCTGATGTTTTAGCTTGGGGAGGTGCTTCTTCTGGCAAGTATTCTGTTTCTTCTGGGTACCTTGCATTGACGAAGCAGCTTTTTGGTGAGGTGGAGGTCTCTTGGTGGAAGAAAGTTTGGAATAGTTTTTCATGGTCTAAGTGTAACTTTTTCCTCTGGATTTTTTTTTACAATCGTTGTATCACTTGGGATAATCTTTGCAAGGGTGGCTTCCAAGGGCCGTCCATCTGTGCTCTCTGTCGCAACAGTGAAGAGACTGTGTCTCACCTTTTTTTTCAGTGTCCCTTTGCCAAACAGATTTGGCACTTTTGGTGGAGTGTGTGGGGATGTACATGCTAGCATGTTTCCTCTTTGTCTGAATTTTGGGACCGTTTGGGCCATTCCCCTTCCAAGACTTCTTTTCTTCAAGTTGTTTGGACTATCGACCCTTCCCTTATTTTATGGCATGTTTGGCTTGAGAGGAATAGGAGGATCTTTCATGATTTTCAGTTTGAGATCAGACACCTGTGGTGGAAAATTGTTAATTCTCTTCAGGAAACACTCCTAGCTAAATGTGACATTGGTGGGGGTTTGGATCCTACTGATGCTGGTATTTACTCTCACCTCTTCTTTCCTCTTCAAGGTTGCTCTCCCTCAATCCCCCACACCCACTCTTGGAATAGAGCTAAGAAACACTCTCAGTGGGTTAATCGTTAGGGACATTGGTATCCTCCTGAGGCAGGCACTCTTAAAATCAACACTGATGGTTCTTCTCAGGGAAATCCTAGTCCGATTGGTATTTGGGGAGTTAGGCATGATAGTTCTGGTGATATTCAATTTTTGTTTTCTATATAGAAGGATTACCATACTAATAACCACATGGAAGCCCTAACTATCTTGGTTGCAGTGGAATAGTGTTGTCAACGTGGCTGGAAAAGAATCATTTGTGAGACTGACTCGTAGGTGGTTGTGAACTTATTGCATAATAGGAACCTTGTGCATGTGGATTGGCATTTGGCTCTGGTTATTCAACAGATCATTCAATTATGCAATTCTCTAGATTATGTATCTTTTATGCATACCCCTCATGAGTGGAACGGTCTGACTGATTGTTTGGCTAAATGGGCCTCTGAGCAAGGGTCGGCTTGGAATATTCTTGATCATAGGATGCTTCCCCTTGATTTATCTCAGATGCTAGTTCAACTTGTGGACCAAGATAAAGCTATGTTGTTCTCTTTGTTTCTTGTGTTGTTCAACTCTCTTTGATTGTCAATAAAATGTTTACCCCTCTTTTAGTGAAAAAAAAAAGTATTATAATGAGTAAAGTATTAATATTTAATTTAATATTTATGATTACTAATTTATTTATAATTAGACTACATTATTATTATTTTTAATTCTTGAATATTCATAGTTTTATTTTGTTACTAAAGAATAAATAAAATTATTATTATTTTTTATTTTAATTCTATTTATTAGCAAAGAAAAGTAAAAAATGATCATACTTGCAATCATTTGTACAAAGTTATAAATTATCCCATAGTTCGAAATTATGATCATATATATTTATATATTTTTGAAAAATTATATAAGACAAATTTACCGTCGAATTCATCCAAGCTTCATAATTGTCAAACTCGAACTCGAACTCAAAATTGTCTGCATTGTTAGATGGTCAATCCTACATATATAAACTATGTATAGATCAAATAGATACCAACGTTCAAATAATAATTTCATCAAAATATGTTCAAATTATGAATGTGATCCAAAAATGTTTAAATTTGGTATGTGATCAATATTTCAATGTTAAATACATAGCATAAGATAGAAGATAGAAAAATAATATCCATGATCTGAATGGTGGTGTCAAAACACACTGTTAAATATGAAACACTGGGAAATCCATGCTCTATACCCTATGTCCCACATTCAGCAAGAAACCCTCTCATGCTGCTCAATCTTCCCATTAATGTCTATATTGTTAGATGGTCAATCTTGGATATATGAACTAAACATACTTGAAAAATTAAAATGTGATTTTTTTTAATGGAATACACCAAGGAGTAGCATAAAAAATATTGACTGTTTACAAGCATGCACAGTAAACAATCATCAGATAGCTCATTTTTTATTAGCATGTGTGGTCTTACAATACCAGCAAATCAGGAGCAATAAAAAAAATACAAAAAAAAGACACTTTGTCAATACTGTTGGCAATCTTGTTAGGAAGCACATACATAGGAAACCAATTTGCGGAAAAAATACAAGAAATAAAAATAAAAATATCCAAAAAAATTAGGAATATACATATAACATAGGACATAATCATGAACTATACAATCATCTACTAGAAATCTTCAATATTTTTGATAATCTTGTTAGCAAGAACATACATACGAAATCAAATAGGGAAAAAAAGACAAGAAATAAAAACATATGCAAGTAAATTAGTACTATAGATATAACATAGGACAAAATTATGAACTATACAATCATTTACCAAATCACATTTCTCTTAGCATATACTCTCAAGTTCTACAATTGAGCATTCATAATTTGCCACTCCTTGTGTATTCCATGTATGTATGATTCAATTATATGTAATAAACAACTATACCAAATGTTTACGAGATCATATTTTAACATGGCGAGCACAAGCGGTGGTCGGGGAGGCTTTCTAATTTTGAATTCTAAAAAGGGCAAGATACCTCTGGATCATCAGAATCGGATCCTTGGATTGGAGCACGAGCTGCAGAAGGAGGACGATTAGGGTTTGTGTAAAGGGGATCAGTCAAAAAATGCTGATGGGGACCCAGATGCTCCCCCCAAAGAAGTGGACAAGATTCCTTTGGTTCCCAAAGGAGGTCAGCCAGCCAAATGGTCATCCCTTTTTAGAATGAAGCCCTCAAGTAAGTCTTCTTTCTTGCCTGTTAAGATTCTTCCAAAGATAGAGAAAGGTTCTTGTGCCATTGCAATCCCAAATGAAATCATGGGTCATAGCATTCAATCCATGGCTTCTACCCTAATTGGAAAATTTCTAGGGCCTAGACCGAATATTGATGTTGTGAGGAATTTTATTAAGAGGAAATGGGCTCTTAAAGGTCATGTTTTGGTCACGGCCATGGCTAAGGGTTTTCTTTCTTTTGAGCTCACATGCATGGAAGATATTTCTTCCATTCTTAGTGAAGTTCAATGGGCTATTGGTCGTTCCACTTTAGTCCTCCAGAAGTGGTCTTCTAAGCTGAATTTGAATGACTCTTTTTTGGTTCAAGCTCCTATTTGGATTAGACTACCTGAACTGCCTTTAGAATATTGGAATGAAGATGTTTTTGTGGGGCTAGCAAAGTCTTTTGGAGAACTTCTATCTATTGATCCAATCACTGCCTCCAAAAGATGCCTCAACTATGCACACATTTGCATAGGGGTTAGAGAAGGAATGAACATGCCAGAAACCATGACATTCCACTCAAAACTTGGGGTGCATACCCAAAAAATAATCTGTGAAAATGTGCCCTTTTCCTACTTCCTTTGTTTGAAGGATGGTCATTAAGCTAATTAGTGCCCAAAGGCTGTGAAGCAGAATAGTCAGAAAAGTCAAGTTCCTACTAACTCGACCAAAACAAAGAAGAAATCCAAAGCCACTAGAACCTCTATCAAGGGAAGGAAGAAACTCATCTGGAGACACAAACCTACTAACTAGCCTAAGAATAAGATTTCAAGGAGGCTAAGAGTAACTTTTCCAGGCAGGACAGAGTCCAAAGTCATAAGAGTGGTAATTTCCCATCACACCCTATCTCGGATACTCAAGTTACCCTCTATAGTAGAGCTCAAAATAAGCCTTTGAAGGACAACCCAATTGTTGTGTCCATAGTTATGGTAGAATATAAAGTGATTCCTGAGAAGGAGAAGAAGGAAGGTAGGAGACCCCCCGGATGGAGATTCCAAGGATCTCTGACTCAGACCCCCCCCCCCCCCCCCGAATAAATTTATCAGTAATGTGCCTAGTTAGGTGGGAAGTCTTGGGCCTCTAATGAATAAGGCAGTATCCAAAGACCTAAAAACTAAGATCATAGAGTTTATAAACAACTCTTCTCCATAGAAGATCCCACAATGGGAAGATTGGATAGACAACTGTTCTCAAGATAGTAATGATTAGAGTATAGTTATAAAAAAAAAGAAGAATTGTGACCATCCTCCTCTATCACCAGCGACAACTAGAAGTAGGGTTAAGGCCAATGTTGGGAGTAAAATCAAGTCTCCAGAAAGGAAAAACATGAACCACTTACTGCAGGAAGAGGCCAGAAAGAACTTGGTAGACAGAAGCTAGAGAACCATCAAGGAATACTCTGGAAAGAAATGAAGATCATCTCTTGGAATACAAGGGGCCTAAATGGGGCTCACAAATAGGAGTTAGTTAGGAATATGATTAGAGACCAAAGACTAGACCTTTTATTGATTCAAGAAACCAAAATGAGAAAACAAGTGGTAGGCAAGATCTCCTTCAACAAAAAAATGAGTTGCAAGGCCACAGACTCAGAGGGAGCAGCAGGAGGGGCGTTGATCCTCTATAATAGAAAGGCTTATCAGTTTTTCACTATTTATAATCCCGGTAATGGCCTCCTATGCAAGGTGTCCCACATACATAGTAATGAATCCTAGTTTATTTTAAACCTTTATGCTCCCAATTCCAAAAGGGAGAGAAAGATTTTTTGGGTTAAGCTTATAGAGGTTATCAATTCCAACAACATAAACAAAGGGATTATAATGGGGGATTTCAACTCCCCCCTAACTGATGATGAAAAAAGTGGAGGGATTGTCCTAGATCAGGAGAGTAAGTTAACCTTTCAAATTTTATCAACAACTTGGCTTTAATGGATGTTGATCTTAGGGGAGGTAGATTCACTTGGTCCAATAGGAGAGTTGAGAGGGATTGTATCAAGGTCTGTCTTGATAGAGCCCTTATTTACCCTATTTGGCTACAAACTCACTCTTGCAAGCTTTCTCTTCTCCCTAGATTGGGATCGGGCCACTGCCCCATTTCTCTCTCTATTTGTCCCCTTACTTTCAAAAGGTCCATCCCTTTCCGCTTTGAGAAAATGTGGATTTCTCATCCGACACTAGAAGCCAAGATTTCTTCATGGTGGAACATCAAGGTGGAGGGTACTGCAATGTTCAGGGTGGTCCAAAAATTGAAGAATGTGAAAAGAAATATTGAAATCTAGAACAAAATGGACTTCTGCCACATTTTCTAGGAAAAGGATGAGAGGACTAATCAACTTCGCATTATCTAGGAAGTGATACAACAAGATGGATACAATGATCAAAACTGGTTGGAGGAAAGGTCTATTCTTTCTGACCTTCATAACATCATCACCAAGGAAGAACACTTTTGGAAGCAAAGATCAAGAGTAAATTGTCTTAAAGAAGGAGATCGAAACACTAGGTTCTTCCACTTCACCACCTTAAAACATAGGGTTGTTAACAATATATCCAGCAAAGGATAGGATTTTTTTATCTAAGGACAATGAGATAGTGGATGAAGCGGTCTAGTTTTTCTCTACTCTCCTCTCCAAGGATCATACTCTCTCAAGGACTAATTAACTGGATATTATGTCCACTATTCCTACTATTCTGCAAGCCCACCATAACTCTATGCTGAAAGCTATTCCTCTCCTGGAGGAAAATTTTCTAGCTCTCAATTCTCTTCTGGGTGATAAGGCCCCTAGCTTGGATGTTTTCCCAACTTTCTTCTTCCAAATCTATTGGGATATGGTCAAAGGGGACATTTTGAAGCCTGTGCAAGAATTCTTTAGGGCCAAAAACCTTTTGTAAAAAATCAATGCCACTTTTCTGGTCCTCATTCCAAAATCCCTAGGGGAAGATTCGATCAACCTTTGTAACTCCTTCTACAAAATCATTTTCAAGGTCCTTACTACTAGGCTTCTCAAAGTTCTTCACCTGATTCTCCCCTCAGCAAACTGGCTTTGTTACAAGGAGATAGATTTTAGATTCTATTATCACGGTGCACGAGGTGATTGACTCTCTTGAAGCTGGGAAGAGGGAAGGTTTCCTTCTCAAGCTTGATATGTCCAAAGTTTATGATAGAGTGGACTAGAATTTCATGTTGGTGGTCCTTCAAGCTTTTGGCTTTGACTCCCAAGTTTGTAAACTCATCTCACAGCTTATTTCTTCCCCTTCTTTATCTATTCTGGTTAATGGCTCCCCTTCAAATTTATTTTTCCCTTCAAGAGGGTTGAGATAGGGTGATCCCTATCCCCTATTCTCTTTATCATTTTGGTTGACTGTCTGGGAAGACTTATTTAAACAAAAAAAAGGACCAGAGTTTGCAAGGTCTGAAGCCTTTGTCTGGTCATCTTTCTTTCACCCACTAGTAGTTTGTGGACGATACTATCCTAGGGGGTGAGGCCATAGTCCAAGAGGCTAGATAGTTCAAGGGCTTGCTAAATACTTATACCAGGGGTTTTGGCCAGGCTATCAACTAGGACAAGAGTTTTGTCTACTTCATCAATACTTCACTAGAGAGACAAAGGAGAATTGATCGTATATTGGGAAGTGGTATTGGCACTCTTTGGACAAGTTGCCTTGGTATGCTTTTGGGTTCTAAACCCCTAGAATATTTTTGAATAGCATCATAGATAGATTCAACAAGAAACTTGCGGGCTAGAAAGGTGCGTCTCTCAGCTAGGCAAACAAATGCACTTGGTGAAATCAATATTCCAAAACCTCTCCACTTATGTCTTAAGCCTCTTTGGGATCCTAGCTAAGCAAGCTGACAGAATGGAGAAGATTTAGAGGGACTTTCTTTGGATAGGGGTTGAAAAGCATAAAAGATATCATTTTGTTGCGTGGGACCATGTTTTCCTTCCCAAATGTTATGGAGGCCTTGGTATTAGAAAAAGTAGACATCTTAACAATGCCCTTCTAGCCAAATAGATCTAGTGCATCTTTCAGAGTACAAGAGAATAGAAGGAAATCATGACTAAAAAGTATCTAAGAAGGAAGTCGCTTAGCCTTTTGCTTCATGAGGCTAATATCCCTCAAGGATCTTACATGTGGAATGGGATCCTAAAGGCTATGACTTTGGCTAAGTCCAAGGAAAAATAGAAAGTTGGCAAAGGTGAGAATATCTTATTTTGGTAGGATGACTAGACTAGCTAGGGACCTCTTATTGGCCACCCTAATTATGGTAGATGGGAAGATCCATGCATAAGAAGATATGATCTGAAAGTTAGTGATTACAAAACAGGTAATGGATGGCAGGACTTGTCTTTGATATCTCTAGTTCTTAATTCTTTGATGATTAGCCTGAATGCTATTCCAATAAATAATGAGGATGAAGTCATTTGGGGAGGTAACTTGAATGGCGATTACTCTATCACCTTTGGATACTTTTCTTTGTGGGATAGAATGTTAAAACCCATTTGGGCTAGGGCATGGATCCTTGGTCTTACCCCAAAAATTAATATATTTTTTTAGCTTTTTCTCTAAGCCAAAATCCTTACTCTGGACAATCTAGCTAAGCTAGGTCAGGTTATCCCCAATAGATGTCGTTTATGCAAGCATGCTTTGGAAATGGTCAATCATTTATTTATTCACTATCTCTATTCCTCTAATGTTTGGAACCTCCTTACTAGGGACTTTGGTGTCAGCTAGTACCCTCCGGCCAAAATTTAAGATTTCTTCAGCCAATGGAGGAGTTCACATAATGGTTTAATCTCCCAATTAATTGGCTCCTAGTCCTTTTCACATTTCTATTGGGATATTTGGAAAGAGAAAAATAATTGAATCTTCAAAGATAGGGAATCCCCTAAGTTTGTCATTTCTGAAAAAATTAAAGGTATAATGAAGGAGAACTTCACCACCACTAAGGAAGGAAATATTGAAGAAGGAGGGAACAACACATAGAGGAAAATGGAAAGGGATAGGAAAAGATAGGAGGCTAGGTGGTCTTTTCCCCCTAAAAATTGGTTAAAGGTCAATTTTGATGGGGCTACTAAAGGGAACCTAGGACCTCTGGGCAGTGGAGGTATCATTAGAAATAAATATGGGGGAGGATTTATGGATTTCTCTTGCCCACTCAGACATCCGACAAACCATTTTGCTGAAGCCAATACTACTAGTCACATTGTTAAGTTGGCCTTGGCTTCTAGGATTGAGAACCTATGGTTGGAGCAGTACTCATTAAACATCATTAATTGTCTCAATGGTCATGTTAAGCCCTTGTGGACCATTACGAATATAATAGAGGAATTAAAGTATGACCTGAGCAAGTTTAACAAGCCCTATATCAGCCACATGTACAAGGAGGCCAATTAGGCTTTTGATTGGTTTGCTAACGAAGTGGTTGTCAATAATGCGGAGATGACATGGCATGTCAACAACATCCTTTTAGCAGAAATAAATAATTTACTATTGCAAGATTGCATCCAAGGAAGTACTAGAAAAATCCAAAATAAATGATGGAAAGATATGCAAGATTTCACATAGGAGGGGGAGTTATTAGAAATCATGTGAAACTCTTTTCAAATCATGATAACATGTACGTATGGCATGTTTTAAGGGTTATTTTGAATAGTACCATTAATATTGGTATTTTTGAAAATATCTTAGAGTTTTGCAGTTGAAGAAGGTCAAGGTTTGTAAGAAATCTATGAGTAGAAGGGGGCTTTTAGTATCAGAGGAAAGCATGGTGGGAGAGCGAAATAGGAGTGAGCTGTTGAGAGAGGTAGGGAACTAGAAGGAGAAACTGAAGGTTTGGTGCAAACTAGAAAAGGGAAAATTTTCTCAATTTGTGGAGAAGCTCCATGTTTTTGATGTGAGGATAACCAAGGTTATGGTGGATTCTTGGAAAAATGGGAGAGTCAAAATTGATGGCGTCACCCACCATGTCAATGCGGAGTTGATAGCCCGAGTTGCTGAAATCCCTCTAGAAGGGACCAATTTTTTCAGAGATAAGAAAATGTCAACAAATGTTATCAAAGTTTTTGCAAAGTATGAAAAGGAGCTGAATAAGCTCATCAAGGTGGAGATGTACTATGAGATGGAGTCAATCTAAAAGCTATGGAGGTATGTCCTCAAGATCATCATTGAGTATATTTCTCTAGACCCTAGATTTGATAGGATAAGAATGCACCATTTTGTCTTTCTTAATCACTTTAGGCATAGAATCAAAATTTATTTTCCTTTTTACCTCTTCACCTCCATGAGAAAGGGTATCGAGGGTTTCAAGAGGAAACCCACTGCTAATCTAGCTCTTCATAAGAAATTACTCCTAGTTTACGAGTATCTAAAGGCTCAAACCAAGGTAAAATCCCTTGGTGATGCTAGGTGTGCTTTCGAGGAAAATGGGAGCTCAAATTCTGAAGAGGTGTAGAGTATAAAATCGGAAGAAGAGGAGTCTAAATCCAAAAAAGAAAGGAAACCCTCTGCCCACATTTATTGTAGAAAGAGCTCGAGAGTTTACCCCTCATTCCCCCTAAACCTGAGCCTCTTGATGAGGAGGAGGAAAATAAGGATGACGATGACACTAATTCAAAGGAAGAGGAAGATGAGGAGGAAGAGGATTCTATCAACATGTTGGGGAATCCTAAGAAAAGGAAAGTAGATGAGGCCTTTGACACCAAAGACCAGATTCCTGAGATTCTTGGCCATGGCCCCACTTCCTCCCCGATTATAGACATTATGGGAAAAGAGAGTGGGGAGGTGATAAAAAAAAAATAGGAGGAGGTCTTGGAGGAATTTTAATTTGAATAAAGCCAAAATTGGGGATTGTCAAGGAGCCTTTCAAGTGGTGAAGGAAATTGATGGAAAAACCCATTATGATTATCTCATTGATCCTGGTCTGGTTGTGATCTTAGATAACACAAGGGAAATTGTGCTTAACCTTTTGAACAATGCTAGGAAAAACATGACAGACAATTTCTAATCTATCAAATGGTTGTTCCATGAAATTGAAGAACTCAAGGGGAGAAAAATATAGGAAGGTGACCAAAAAAGAGGCAGCAACTAGGGGCACAATGAAGAGGACAAAATCCAGGATGGAAGCCAACAAGATTTCAACATCTAGGATCACAGGGCCGACCAGGAGGACAAAATCACCAAGGTTGAACAAAGAGTCTAAAGGATGGACTTCTTCTACTAGAACCTAGCAAGCAGGTGTTCGCCACCTTGAATACCCTAAACAAAAATATTAATAGCTTGGGTGAATCACTAATTAGTGCTAGATTTGGTGGGGAAATACTAGACAAGTCCAACATAGAAAGTGGGTAGGCTAAGGATTATCCAAAAGAAACCAGGGACCAGGTGGATGCTCAGAACTAGGACCAGGAGGATGTAGATAAGAAAAAGACCTTAGAAGCTGTAGAATCCCTATAGGTTATCGATAAAGAGAATTGATAGTTAGGTTGTTGTTCTTTCCTAGTGTAGCTAGTTCTTTTTTGTTCTAGTCTTGCTAGTTTTTTGTTCTTGGCTGCAAGCCAATTTTTATGGTTGGCTTTTGTTAAGCTACTTCATTTATGCTAGACATTACTGAATATTTCTATTTTTGATATGTTGTAATACTTTTTGGTTTTAGGATCCCTTAAAAACCTATTTTACTTAATCAAAAATGTTTACGAGATCATAAACTACGTATATATTAGGTATGTATACATCAAGTATGCTTAGCAAAATAGTAAAAATGTGCTCAGTAATGAGTTCCAATATAGTGTTGTGAGAGATCAATGCAATACCATTAAATAAAGTCAACTAACCATCTGGAATTACTTCACATGCTAATCATGTGAATGCCAATGAAATGAACAACTAAACTATGTATTGACCAATGCCAATCATGCCAATAAAATGGAAAACTAATCTATGCATAGATCAAGTATGTATACATACTACATACATGTGCGCACATACATACACACATACGTACATACATAGATACATCAATGCAATACCACTAAATAGAGCCAAAGTCAAAAACTGGAATTACTTTAGATGAAAATCATGCCAATGCCACTAAAATGAATGACTAAACTATTTATTGACCAATACCAATCATGCCAATGAAATGAACTAAACTATGTATTGACCAATACCAATCTTGCCACTAAAATGAACAACTAAACTATGCATAGATCAAGTAATTAGTTCCAGTTTAGTGTCGTGAGAGATCAATGCAATACCATTAAATAGAGCCAAGTCATAAACTATGTATAGATCAATGGAAATCATGGCTTTTTATCTATACATAGTTAATATGTGCTCAATATATGTTCAATAATGAGTTCCAGTATGTGCTCATGTGATTACCTCTGATTACTTGTATATTATATAGTGCCAATCATAAAATAGAATTACTTTAGATATCAATCATACCAATCATACCAAAGGAAACTCATAAAATATAATTACTTCATATGCCAATCATACCAATTCCAATGAAATAGTCAAAATGTACTCAGTAATAAGTTCCAATATAGTGCTGTGAGAGATCAATGCAGTACCATTAAATAAAGATAAGTGGTAAACTATGTATGGATCAAATATGTATGGATAAATGGAAATCATGGCTTTTATCTAAACATTGTTGACCTATAAATATTTTATCATGGTTTTATTTCTATCTACTATCTTCTTAGAAAAATAGTTAATATATGTTGTAACTATTTGTTTTGAATCTGTTTAGCAAAATGATCAATATACATTGTAACAGTTTGTTTAGAATCTATTTTTAAAAATAGTCAATATGTGCTAACTAATGAGTTCCAGTATAGTGTTGTGAGAGATCAATGAAATACCATTAATCAAAGAAAATCATGCTAATGAAATGAACAACTAAACTATGGATATATCAAGTATGTATAGGTCCATGCAAAACCATTCAACATACTTATGAGGTCATAAACCATGTAGAGATCAATGCAATACCATTAAACACATCCAACTCATAAACTATGTATGGATGTTTGTCCTATATTTATGTAGTATATATGGCAGATCAATGAAATTCATGGCTTTTATCTATACATAGTTTACAGTGGTTCTATTTCTATTTTCTATCTACTTAGCAAAAAATTCAATATATGGTGGAACTATTTGT
The DNA here is from genome assembly GCA_028749045.1 of Cupressus sempervirens. Lineage (NCBI taxonomy): Eukaryota > Viridiplantae > Streptophyta > Pinopsida > Cupressales > Cupressaceae > Cupressus > Cupressus sempervirens. The sequence goes on from CM053788.1 coordinate 506,068,428, forward strand.
TTCAAATATGTTTAGCAAAACAATCAATATATGTTGTAATGGTTTGTTGAGAATTTGTTTAGCAAAATAATCAATATGTGCTCACTAATGAGTTCCAGTATAGTGATGTGAGAGATCAATGCAATGCCATTAATCAAAGCGAATCATGCCAATGAAATGAACAACTAAACTATGGATATATCAAGTATGTATAGATCCATGCAAAACCATTCAACATAGGAAATTCATAAACTGGAATTACTTCAAATGCCAATTATGCCAATGCCAATGAATGAACAACTGAACTATGTATTCATCAATTCCAATCATGCCATGCCAATGAAATGAATAGCTAAACTACATATTGATCAATGTCAATCACACTAATGAAATGAACAACTAAACTATGGATATATCAAGTATGTACTGATTCATGCAAAACTATTAAACATAGGAAACTCATTAACTAGAATTATTTCAAATGCCAAACATGCCAATGCCAATGCCATGAACAACTAAACTATGTAATAGTTTCTTGCCAGTAATTAGTTCCATTTTAGTGGTGTGAGAGATCAATGCAATACCATTAAATAAAGCCAAGTGGTAGGCTATGTATGGATCAAATATGTATAGATCAGTGACAATCATGGCCTTTATCTATACATAGTTGACTAGTACATAGTCTACCATGGTTATATTTATATCTACCATCTACTTAGCAAAAATGTTAATATATGTTGTACCAGTTTGAACAACTAAACTATGGATATATCAAGTATGTATAGATCCATGCAAAACCATTCAACATAGGAAACTCATAAACTAGAATTACTTTAGATGTCAATCATACCAATGCCAATGAAATGAACTGAACTATGTAACAATTTCTTTCTAGTCTTCTTAGAAAGATAGTAAAAATGTGCTCAAAAATGAGTTCTAGTATAGTGCTCTGAGAGATCTAATGGCAATAAAATGAACTAATAAACTATGTATTGATCATTTCCAATCATGCCAATGAAATGAACAAAAAAACTATGTAGTGATCAATGCCAATCATGCCAATGAAATGAACAAATAAACTATGTATTGATCAATGACAAACATTAAACAGAGGAAACTCATAAATTGATCCATGCAAAATAATTAAACAAAGACAACTCATAAATGTGAATTATTTCATATGCCAATCATATCAATGCCAATTAAATAGTCAAACTGTGCTCAATAATGAGTTCCCATATAGTGTTGTGAGATCAATATAGTTCCAATTTAGTACTATTAGAGATCAAAGAAAAACTATTGAACAGAGCAATCATGCAACACATGTCATTGCAATCTAGTCAGTAGCTGAAATGGCTAAATTGTACCAAATGTCATTGCAATCTAGTCCACTCTCCCTGCCTCATCCATCATCAAGAACCCTTTTGCTCTTTCATGTTGAAGCATGAAGGTATCATGTGCTTTCAAAAAAAATACTCGACTTAGTTCAGAGATAGCTTTGAGAGCAATAGATGCGGCACTCAAAACATTATCCTCTTTAGATTTATCCACTTTTATAGTCTGAGGCTTACTGAGGCCATCTTTCAGTTCCTTCATAGTTTCCCATATCACATGCAATGATACAGAAAGAACTTTATCTTCTTCCTCTTTCCCCTCCTTGATGATGATGGCAGAGGAGTTTCTCCAGCACTTGCACTCGATTGATTGGAATGATATACCTCTTCAGCAAAATTTGGCAAGTTTTCAAGAGGTGTACCACAATTGGTATCGTCCTCATCCAGCACGTGGAATGCATCATTCATAGGGTGCCCTTCTTTAGCATCAAGGGGCATTGTAGCTGTGAACCCTTTAGCAATGTCATTACCAACAATTACAACCAACTCATTGAAATATTGAAGAGGTGACCTCTTATACATTTTTGCATTTTTGAACTCTCTCCTCTACATGTAAGCATTAATAGATCAATTAGGTTGTTAGTTTTTCATTACTAAAATAAGAAGGGAAAAATTATTCAATCAAAAGAGTACAAAGATCATCCTACCTTCAAAAGCTCATTCCACACATAATCCTTAGCATCCGCAGTTTGAGTTTCTTCATTCCAAGCTAACCCACTTGTATATTTCAAGTCCTTCATTACTCTATATCCTACTTTCCATGTTTGTAGCTTATTCTTAAAATGATCTTGTGATAGATTCAAGTTCATCCCTTCATTGAATGTCCTCTCTATGGCAGTCTAGGCTTCTTTCTTAAAACCACTTTCACCTTTTCATTCAAGATGAACTTGTTGAAGGAGCAAGTCTAGAAACTTGTGTTCCATCAATTTTGTTCACATTTTCTTCTTTGAAGAAGAAGATTTGTTACTCGCAGTTTGTTACTCGCAGTGAGGGATCCATCTATATCACTCAAAGTAATGGGAGAACACATCTAGTTCACATGATCAGATCCATTCATTCTCATCATGAGCTTAGTATATGAAATTGTGTACTCCTTCCTATATTTCATTTAAATTTGAAGGTGATAAACTTTAAATATCAATTTGTAATACATCATAATGGAACAAGGCTAACATATTGAATAGGTAAATATATAAAAATTTGAAGTAATCATACGATTGACATTGAAAGTTACTACTCTTTAAATTTAAATGGAATGCAACAAGGAGTAATATCAAAAAAATAGGATTTTCAGTGAATCTGTTGTTCTCTTGTTACTAGTGGGCTTATGATCTTCATCATTTGGTACTCCTTGTTGTATTTCATTTACAATTGAAGACAATAAACTTTAAATATCATTTTTTAATACATCCTAATGCAATGAGGCTAACATTTAATAAACTTGAAAGCATTTAACTAAAGATGATAAACATTATTCAACTATAGCATGTGACAGTTTGAGTGGTTTTGAGGTAGCAGATATGAGGTATATTTGGGAGATATTTAAGCTACTCCTATCAAATGACACACATCATTAGCCTACTATACTAGTCAATTCAAACTTTTCCAAATCATCAGATACTATAAATTTAATTGTAACTATGGTGGTGGATGAAAGATTTGTGCACAAAATATCATTTGTAGAGGCTTGGTGTGCAAGTTGCAATAATTTATGATAACATATCGGCATCAACAAAACTACCAACAAGACAAAATGGTGATATCAATGGCAGTTAAATAGTCATGAGCCCCATTATGAAGTATGTTATTCTACTTTCTCAATGCAAAGATGTATAATAATTGTGCTTTCTTACATTTAAAACAATGTAATCTACATTTCAAGTTTGATTGTGTATAGCAAATATGATCAAGAGTTTTTGTACATAAAGTAGGTGTGAAATTGAAAGTTAATGCTCTTTTTATTTAATTGGAATGTAGCGGGGAATGATATCAGAATAATGAAGTCACACACCATCATCGTATATGCATACATCAATTCAATCATATAAAGCACATTGCCTTCTAATAAATCATTTATTCTTGGGATCTCTAATCTTGCCACATCCTACTTGCTATATCTTCTCAAAATTGGGCCCACTCATTTCTATCCTCTTGAGACAACCCATATGTCTCAAGTAGTGGTACCTCTATCCCATAATGATCATCTTCCTCTTCAATAGCTACTTTTGAAGGAAGGCCATCCTCTATTGTAATGAAATTATGAAGTATGCAACATGCTAATACAATATAGGATTGTGTCATGATATCATAAGACATTACATGTCTTAAGATTGGAAAATGTTGCTTCAGAATACCAAAAGTACATTCTACAACATTTCTAAGAGAGGAGTGTCGATGATTGAACAACTCATGTGCATAGTTTATTAGGTTATCTCTTGACCACTCTTTCAAGTGATAATGTGTACACTGATAAGAAGTAAGAAATCCAAGTGCATTTGGATATCCAACATCCACTAGAAAATATTTTCCTACATAAAGAAAGTATATTTTCAATACTTGAAACATTTAGCATACAGGTACGTGCAAGATCATTGTGTGCCAAAATGTGGCAATCTGAAAAATCTATAGTTCTAAAATATCTCAAACCATTTCAAAATCTATTCCAACTTTTTTCCCACCCACCTTGATACTAAATGAAAATAATTAATGTATTTATAAGGTCTACTATATTTTTTGATACCAAACCTATATGTTCAACTTTAAAAACATCCTAAAAATGTGCTTTTGGCCTATTTTTATGCGACTTTAACTTCAAACATGTAGCTGACGACTTTTTTTTCACCAAAATTTGATGAAATTAAAAGGTTTTCTTAAGAATGTTCTTAGCTTTCCATAAATATAAGGTTTGTTAAATTATAAGTTTAGTAAGTAATTATTACTTATTTTCTAATGGAGTTATGTATAAAGTGTTGATTGACACACTACTTGAAAAACAACTATAACTTTTAAATGGTACAACATTTTTTAAATCCAAAAGATGCATCACATTCTATGTTTCTTATACTATAAGGAAAAAAATGAAAATTTGAATTTTATAGAGTTTTGAATTAGTTAAGGTGGTCAAACACAATAGTTTTTTTATTCCAAAAATACTAAAGTCAAAAATTAATTAATTATTATTTATTTAGAATAAAAATACTCAAAAATATGTGTCACATCTAGCCATGAGTCTACTACTTATATCTAGGGTATTATTAAAAAATATTATCATTTGATTTTGATTAAGGTGGTCAGACATATGTCTACTTCTTATTTTTGTTCTGAAATTTTTGTAATATTGCATTAAAATTCAAAATTTTGACCAATCATTTTTTTTTTTTTCAAATAAGTCCTAGTAGTTTAGAAACTAGATTCAATTTGCTACAGATTATTTTCTCTCAACTTTTTGATATATAGTTAATAAAAAGTATGTTGGTAAACAGATTTGTCCTTTCTTGTTTCCTGTGAATATATGACTCTTAATGCCCGAATGATGAACAATATTTGTTTACAATAGTTGAAAAGCCATTCTCTGATTACCAGCTTCTCTCTAAATTGGTAGGTACAGCTCCCTATGTGAATGATGTTCAAGGAATTATGTTTTGTTCCTAAAACTAATGTGGGTTATGCTCTTAACCTGAGAGCAGAAGAGGTAAATTGAATTAAGCCTAGGCAGAACTTAATACAGGTAGGGTAAACTTTCTAGTCTATGAACCAAATGATAGAACTCACACATCCCATGAATTCATACACTCAGCATTCAACTAATCATGACAACTATTAAAAAAGATGTAAATGGAATAAAAAAAAAGGTCTAATGAGTCCTTCTCCGAATATTGCACAACATATCCTACTGGGTTTATTCACAACCTCAAAACAAAGGAATGAAACAATCACTTCCTTCCTACTGTAACTTAGTTTAAGAGAAAGAACCAACTAATTAACAACTATCAACTTACTAGAACAGGAAATAATTGACATAAAATACTCTTCAATTGACTCTACAACATCAAGTATCCTACACCAAAATTTGCTGACCTTTCATTAATCATTCAACTTCATACATATAGAGTTGAGAGATGACCATTACAATAGGAATTTAAATCAGTTCATCTTCTGATGATGAAAAATGGCAAGATGCCAATTTTTCGTATTACAAAATTTACAAAATTTGCAAAATTTACATGAGAAAATGAAAAGAGAGTGTCAATTGAATCACTTGGACTTCTTTCCCTTTTTAGTTTTCACTCTATATGCCTTAGCAGAAACTATAATTGGAATCATTTCTCCATGACTAGGCACATGTACATTAGTGAATCTTAAGAGCCACTTCGAATGCTTTCGAGCCAGCTCCTTCACTGCATTTAGTTGACTTGTCAATTCTCCAGCAGCTACATGTATGTGTCCACCAAGCGTCTGGAACTCTACCACTCTATTTTAACTACTTGAAGTCATTCCAGATAGATTACTCAAATATGTGGAGAAGTTTTTTTTCATTACTTCTACCCCAATGAGAGCTTGCCCTTGCCCACTAGTTTGTGAGTCAGTGTGTAATCCTCACATGAGATCGAATGCTCTATCTTCGATCTTCCTCACTTTTTCCCCTATTTCTTTGAGTCCCTCTTTAGCCTCTTGAATCATCTTCAACTTAAATTGCATACTTTGAAGCCATTCAAATAGAGGCTTAATTCCTTTCTTCAAAATCTTTGCTTCAACTGCCTCTTTTGCCTTCATTTGGATGATCATTTTCAGGAGAGAAATACATTCATCACATCTTTCCTTCTCTGCAACCAAAGTTTTGTGATTAGATATGATATTATCCTTCTCAATTTCCAATCGAAGGATAATATTTCTAGTTTGATCGATCAGAAAAATTCCATTTGCATTGAGTTTCTCAATCCATTCTCTTCCAATCTAACCAAAATGCCTATCTTTCTGAAGTTGTGAGATGAAAGCTTGCACTTCTTCTATCATGTGGTTATCGGTAGTAGGCATACCAGTAATGATTGCCAATGGAACAACTAACTACTTGATAAATCTTTTTAATTCTTCAATCTCGGCCTTCATCTTGATTTTTGACAATTTGAGGCTCTCCAATTGTTCTTCTATCACCTCATTACTTGATCTTCGTAGGCCCACCTTTGTATCATTTCTAGCCTCTCCAAGATCAATTAAATGCAGAGTGAAATTATTAGGTTTCATGTCCTCAATTCTCCCTACTTTGTTTGTCTTTTCTACCTCCATTGTTAAGTGTCTTGTTTCTAGATCTTGCCCAAGTATTGATAAAGTCTTCTGCTTCTTAGCTTTCACTATTGTAGACTTAGAGTGAACTGCTTGAGACACAGTATCCTTTGCAGGGATGCTCTCCTCTTTCCTCTTTCTCTTCCTTTCTAAGGTGTCTTCTAGCCAGGACTCTATACTAATCACTTTAGAAGAAGCCCCAAGTGACTCTATAATGAACATTTTCTTCTTCATTAGAGTTACTGCCACTATAGTTGTAGAAAAATTATTCTTAGGATCTTGAAATAGAAGCCTAGATGAACTCGGGGATTTCTCTTCCTCTTGAGTTTTCCTTGCAGCTTTGTCAAATTTAGTGGACTCGCTGCTACTGCTATGTTCATCCTCGATCTCTACTATCTGAATAGGGGAACCAGTTGATTTTAAAAGGGGAGCACTTGTAGATGGACTAGGGCTATGATGAGGAGATGGAGTTGGAGTAACATGAGGAGATGAGATTGGAGCAGTAACATGGGGAGGTGAGATTGGAGTACTAACATGGGTAGGTGAGACTGGAGTAGTAACACCATCTTTCAGCTCTTCAGTCCTCTTTCCTTTGGTGCTAGCTTGGGCTCCAATAACTAGTAGAGGGTCACCTTGGCAAGTTGGAGCTATTGAAATCTTTTTCTTTGGGGATTGGTCACCTCCTCCTGTAGATTGAGCAGGTCCTTGAGTATCCGTAGTTGTAACACTAGGCATGGCACTTTGAGAAGAAGTAGGAGTAGTAGTAGCTGGAGAAGCTTGAGTAGTCTTACTCCTACTCTGGCCCTTTTTTTCTGTCCACTCGACCCATTTTCTGATTCTTTTGATGATCTAAGCCATCATAACATCAAGGTCTTCTTCCTTATCAACATATGGCTTGAAACTTATTGGAGTATTTCTCAATTTGGTCAAATATGTATTACTATACATATTTTACCCTTCATCTTCTAGCCCTTCCACATCTATATTAATTCCATATGTCTTTATTTGGTCTACTGTCAATCTAGCAAAAGCCCTATCTCAGCTTTCCAACTCATCTTTACAATTTGCTCAATAATCTTCCACAGTAGTAACATGCTTGATCATGCTTCAAATTTGAAGCACATCTCTGGCATACCCATTTGGGTCAAACATAGGCCTCACCACTTCATATTATTCTAATTTGAACTTTTTCTCGAATGCCTTGAGCATGTTTTTGACATCTAATTGGGACTCACAACTATAGGCCCCAAATTTTATGGGAAAATTGTATCCCTTTTTCCTGAAACTGGCCCTCAACACATTCACCTAGATTTCTTGTCTCACAATCTCAATGAGCATGATCATGTCATCTGGATATCTGGGTAGCTTCAGGGGAAATCCATCAAAATTTGCAAGACGTAAATATGAAAAGGATGAGAATTGGATGAAATAACTACCAAACTAATTAATGGCCGCCATTGCTTCTGGGTTGAATCTCCTCTCTAGACACCCTTGGAGTTCCCTGCAAAGCCTCATTTTAAATGCATCATTAACTCTGATATACTCTGCATAACTATTATGTAATTGCAAGCATGGGTAAAACTCATAACTCTTTACATCATCTGGAAAATTCTCTATTCTTGGAAGGCCCAACCATAATTGTAGGGAAGCCAACATATATATCAAGAAAGAAGGCATATAAAATGAATTGTAGAAATTAGTTGCACTGAGAGCCCTAGATAAATGTTCACTTACCTCATATGCCCAGTCAACATATTGTGTATCCGAGCAAATAACTTGTACCAAAAAGAAATATTGTTCTACAAAATTAAGGGCTTTGACCTCATCTTTCAATCGATGCAAAAGAACTAGAATGTCCACAATCTCGAGCTTGAGATCGGTGCCAAAAAGGGTTTTAGGAACTTTACTTTTAGCTCCCCTTGGCTTTTGGAACCAAGAACTCATGATGTCTTTTTGCCACACCATCTTCTTCATAGAGAATTTAGACATAGCTCCTCCAATTGTTAATTCAAAGAACTCCTCTCTTTTTGGAATCCACAGACAATTGACTACTACTTTCCTATCAATTGAGATTAACACCGTTTGATCAGGTAGTAAGATTTGCTTCATATTTGGGTTATAGTGATTGATACATTCAATAATTAGCTCTGAGGCTTGTACTGCTACAAGAAATCCTGCTGCTTCTACCAGCTCACTTCCTTAGAGTTTCTCCATTATGGGATGGATTGGTTCCATCCTCAACCTTCTTTGGAAATATTGCATGTCAAAGAAATAGAGTGAAGTGTTTGTGATATTCTTCCATGTAGACTTGATTCCACCTAATCCATCAAATCTAGCAAATCTTGTTGCCATCTTGACTAAGGTAGAGATAAAATGGAAATCTTAAAACTCAAAATAGGATAGAGAGTAGAACTTTATAACTATGGGAATTTTGGAATCAAAATTCAACTCAATAGCATAACAGTTCAAATAAGTAAGCAGTAGTTTGAAAATCCATTATGTTCATCTCTATATAGAAACCCCAATCCACCCATTAATCTTTAAGATCCACGCCACACAAATGAATTAAATGATAAATCCATTAGATTAGTAAATGTGGGGGTTACAATGGATTCTTTCTTGTCTTTTCACTATTTTCGTTGACCCAATGGTTACTTTCCTTTATTACAGTTTTACTTTCCTATTTTTCACCAAGCTGCAGAGAATTAAGAACAAAGTACTCTGTGAGTAAAAATCCCCTCAGCCAGATTTTGAATAGAATACCTTCCTCAATGTGGTCAAAATTCTTCCCTTATCTTTTTTAAGCCTCTTGCAATTGATTTGTTAAATAACCATTCTTGCAAGAGTGATTTTCTATTGGATGCAAAAAATTGCCTTCAAGGGTAGAAACCCCGCAGAGGAGAAGATGATTTCCACTTTTCTGCTTTTGCCCTTGTTTTACCTTCTCTACCCTAACCACTTTACTTTAAGACTTCTAAAAATATAATACTCACTTTGCAAGTGAAATATGGGACCCACTGACTCACTTTATTCTTTCACAAATGCTCTTTCAAAAAACTGACTTCTTGTTTCGATGCCCTTTTTTATCATCTTAGTGAGTTTTGAAGGGTTCCCGTAGTGAAAACATGACAATACTTGAATGATCTATCCATAACATAATTCACTTCTCTTCATTTAAGCTCACAAATCGCATTGAATCTCGGTAGAGTTTCACCTTCAGGGTGAGAAAACCTGCCAAGGAGAAGATGAGACTGGATTTTTTGCCAGTTCAACTTTCTATATGTTCGAAAAAAAATGAGCTACAAGTAAGTTCATTTGAAGTAACATAATTTAAGAATCTCCATTGATCAAGGTCCTAAACTACCCCAAAGACTCATGATGATAAATAAAACCCACCTGACCATACAATGCAAGAGAAGGGAAAAAATATGAAAACCCGATGGAGATACTTATCATTTGAGGAAGAAAGGACCAACTAATTTGACCAAACTAAATAGAATACAAGTTATTTTCCATTTTGCAAAATTGGTATATGATGAAAAGTAGGGCAACAAAGTAGAAAATTGCATGTGAAGTTGACATAACCCCGATTTTCTAATTTTTTATTGCCACTTAAGGGCATATTTTGGTTGACCATGATCATGCACATACCCATACCCTTGAGTATATTAAAATGTGATTTGGCTCACCAAGGGGAACTACAAGTGTATTTGATCTAGATAGGGTTGAGGCTAGAAGATGGCTATTTGCAGCAGAACCTTCCCAACCAGCAAGGCAATACTAAAACTTACAATCAAAGGAGCAAACACCCATAAAATTTTGCAACAGGTTCCCTTTTCTATCATGATATTTACCCTGTATGTCAACATCAGCTCACACTAGAAAATGGGTTCCATTGATAGCTCCAATGCAATCCTATGGGATATGATATACTGATCAAATGTATGCTCAAGTAATATAAAGGACAACAATCCAGACAATAAACTTGTAACAATGTGCAATTTACCTTGAAGAATGGTTCAAAATGATCCTTCCCACTAATTTCAAGATAAGTTCTTGGACCAGGTGGTATGAAGTAATCCCTATGAAGGGCTAAGATAGATGTTAACACCTTGTAGAAGTATTGACTGACTACCTCTCCTGAGTGCCCAAAGTTATGGGCAATCCTAGGGTTCCTTAGATTGTGCCCAAGGGTGTGGAGGCACATCACTAGTTGTTCCTCTAACTTCAAGTGGATCATATCTCTCAAGCTTCCTTTCAACTTGAGAATATGAGTTAGAGAAAAGAATACCACCCTACTCATCTAAATCTGATCATGACAATCCACCTCATTGGAATGAATAATGTCTCTACAAAAAGAATTTCCTTTTCTTATTCATTTATCCATTTGACTTCCTTCTTGAGCTACCAATACTTTGACTATGCCAAAAAAAGAAAAATGAATTATGAGAATGGAGGTGTATGTGGTCTTCCTAACTATGTGTCTTTGAACCTCTATACTATCCATAGGATCCATCAGTGGCATGAAATAGGGACAAATTATACACTATCAGTTATGAGATACAACATGATTATTTGCTAGCCTCATTGCATTAAGAAGTCAATTATTCATTCAAATACAACAAGGAGTACCAACTACTAAGGATCATAAGCCCACAATGAACAAATTACAATAACATGTCATTCTACTACATGTAATATGTCTACCAATGAAAGCATAATACTGATTCCATTTTTCTATATGTACACAAACACACGTATATATGTAAGTATGTATGTACACACACATGTATGTATTTATTTATGTACACACACATGTATGCATGTATGTACATACATACACACACATGCATATATGTATGAATTTGGGTTTTTATGAATGTGTTTTAATAAACTATCAGGTTCACCGAAACTAAGGCTTGTCTTTTAGAAGATGAAAAGGAGCATTGTTGGCATGTGGGAACAGGGTTACTCTTTGCATTTATCTATACATAGTCTATGACCTCATAAAATATGTATAGTTGATGTATACATAGTTTAGTTGCTCATTTCATTGGCATGATTTGCATTGATCTTATTACTAAGTACATGTTTCTATTTTCCTAAACAAATTCAAAACAAATTGTTACAACATATATTGATTGTTTTACTAAGTAGATAGCAGATAGAAATAGAACAATTATAAACTATGTATAAGTCAACTATGTATAGATAAAAGCTATCATTTTCATTGATCTTCCATATATACTACATAAATATAGGCCAGATTTAGTATCCACCATTTAATAATGCAAAACCAAAAATGTGAATAGAGTCATGGGCATAAACGTTTTAGTTAGGTAAGTCAATACATAGTTTATGACTTGGCTATGTTTAATGAAATTGCAATGATCTATACATATTTTATGACTTGGTTGTGTTAAATGGAATTGCAATGATCTATACATAGTTTATGACCTCATAAACTGTGTGCATGAACTATGTATAGATTAGAGCCAAGATTGGCATTGATCTATACATGTAGTTTACAACTTCATAAACTATGTATAGATAAAAGCCTTGATTGCCATTGATCTATACATAGTTCATCCATACAAAATTTATGACTTGGCTCTATTGAATGGTATTGCATTGATCTCTCATAGCACTATACTAAAACTCATTACTGGCAAGAAAATGTTACATAGTTTAGTTGTTCATTTCATTGGCATTAGTGTGATTGACATCTAAAGTAATTCTAGCTTAGAAGTTTCCTATGTTGAATGGTTTTGCGTGGATCTATACATACTTGATACATCCATAGTTTAGTTGTTCATTTCATTGACATGATCCAATTTGATTAATGGTATTGTATTGATCTCTCACAACACTATACTGCAACTCATTAGTGAACACATATTGTCTATTTTGCTAAATATATTCGAAACGAACTAATACAACATATATTGATTGTTTTGCTAAGTAGATAGCAGATAGAAATAGAACCAAATTAGATAATCAAAGGTAATGACATGAGCATACTAAAAGTCATTGCTAAGTACATATTGACTATTTTTCTAAGCAAACTGGCACAAACAATTGCTTTGAATTTCCTACCCCAGAGAGAGTTTTCTTCCAATTAGCAGAAGAATAGTCTCTAAGTATCTATCCTTTTCGTTTGGGAGTTTATCATCTATGTTGTTATTGTTCGCTATAGAGATCATTTTCAATGGAAATTGTCATTTTCTAGGAGATTTCAATGCAAACTATTGAAAATAACTAATGTCAAGAAATTCTTGGAAAAAAAAGGAAATATGTATAAGATAGTGTTTATTTGATTGGCAATCAGTTTCACATTTGTTGCAACATACTCTACTAAATTAGAAGCATCTGATATAGAGGGGAGCTCACCCAACTTAGTAATATGACACATAGTACTTAATTGGCATCAACATATTAAAGCATAGTTTTATGTACCATCTAAGTGTCGCAGTCAAAAAAATGACCATCAATTAAAGAGTGTTTAATCAACACATGTGGATAAATGCATACTAGCAAATTATCATATTCAACTTTACCTTGTTCCCTAAAATAACCACAAAAGAATGCATACAAAATATGAAAACACAAAGAGGGTACTTGGACTAATATAAAAATAATGTAATATTTTAAATCATATATTCTATCCCCCAATTTTTTTATCTAGACATATCATATGAATAATATAATGTAATGGTAAAGACTAATATAAAAAATAGATGCAAATGATATAATCTTGAAGTTCTACATGTTGGCACTTCTATTTATTACTATTGAAAGTTGTGGCCATTATAATTAAATACCATGGAGAATCAAAATAAATACTACTACCAACATCACTATGACCTTGCCTAGATTCTCAAGTAAATCATTTACAATAAGTTAACCAAAGGAATTATTTTCTATACCAACACTCTTAGTGATGAGGAAGCCTCATTTGGTTGCTCTCTAGGTTTGAAGCTCAATGTGAGTAGACTTTGAAAGGTGATCCAATGCTCTATATCTAGTTGTGGGAGCCAATACAATCCTAAAATTTAAGAAAACTAGATTTTAAAAGCAGTCAACTCTTCTCCCTCCATGAATATAGCTGAGATTTTAATCAAATAAAAAATAAGGAGGCCTATGCAAAAGAAAAACAATATTGTGAATAACAACTCCTCTTGCTAACAATTTTCCAAAATTATACATCCAATTGAACTACATATATTGTAAAATGGAAAACTAAAGTAATAGAATATGGAACACATTCTTTTAAATCTACCCACTCTATGATTAACTATGTAGTTGTTATTACAACTTGATTTAAAGTTTAAACATTAAAACAAAACACATTTCTTATATAGGAATAACAATGTTAGCTTAAGAAGCCTTCAATTTTTTGTTTTCTCAATCAATTGACATCAGGTCACAGTTACATAAGCAATCTTATAGAAAATAAAGTCACTTTTCATTATACTAATAGAATACCAGTAGCTTAAAGTTAAAATATAGTAAAAGTCTTCGACAACTAATTTCCTTCAAATATTCTTCACATGTGAGATAGCTGTAATCTCCCCAATATGTAATTGGAAGACAGACCCATGGATGAATCTTCTATGTTATTCTTTCTCATGGTACTTGCACCTCACAAAAAAAACTTGGCAAGGTATCTAAAGCATGACAGATTTATCAGGACAATAGTCATAGATGGCAATCAAGATTATATTCTCTCTTCCATAGGTAATCAGAATCTATATCCAAATTTAGATGAGAGTCATTTGAATTCTATATTCAAAAAATAAAAGTGTCCATTTTTGTTAACTCTTTGAATCTTTTTTGTATTGGTTGTCAAATGTTAACTCAACTATTAAAATTGTTCTAGATTCAATAATCCTATCACATTATATGTTAAGTCAATTCAAAGTAATTTTGGTAGAAAAAGACAAATAACACAAAATGCGAAGTATTACAAATCAATTGAATTATTCAAAAATTCCAACCTAGACGAATAAAGCTTTGATAAGGGCTTCTTCTTCTGCTTCTAGTTTATTTTCCTACCAAAACAATAACATTTAATACAAGTAGATTCGATAGAACTAAAATTTTCCAGATTTCAACTAAATCTCAACATTAGTCATAAAAAAGTACAAATGAAAGACATACACCTTTTCTTCTATAGCATTTCATAACTCCTCCAACATTGTAGTTGTGGCTTTCCTTTTAGACTTAGGAAAATTTCTATGGGAAGTCCCATTTTGGCTTTAGCTATTATATTTTAAATGAGTCATCTGGACAACTCTAAACCAAAACCTAAAAACATGACCAAATAATAGGGTTAAAAAAATCTATAACTTGAAATGTTCTAGAAACTTATAAGAGGAATGAAAAGTATGAAGGATTGATCATGTACTTGAAATGAAAGAAATTGATCACAGTATGATGAGTCACCACTTGGGGGTAATTGTGTAACCATTAAACACTTGGAGATTACAAGAATCAAGCATAAAGAGTAAAAAAATGTGAATTACCAACACAAAAATCAAATTAAAATAGCAAGTCTTCATTTTTTTGTTATTAACTTCTTTGGTCTGAAAGTTGTTTTTTGTTACTAACATAATATGTTTGCAACATAAGATGCCAATTACCAACAGAGAAAACTATTTTCACACCAAATCATTGTACCCTGATACAAATTAGAAGATTTTGTAGATAAATTTTTGTGCTTCTCATTAAAAGCAAACTGCATTACTATATATTCTTCTAATAAGCAATAACACATAGGACATTATAATGTCCTTTACACCAAAGAGTAGAAATAAATAGAAGAAAATATGGAAAATATAATTTTCCAATTTCCTTGTACTTCCAAGGTCAAAGTTCATGTGAATATGTATTGCCTATCATCTCTAGTTATAGGAAAGCTTTTGTTATGTCTATTCTATTAAAAATTTAGATTCCTTATTAATTAAAATGGTCATTTTTACAAATAATAATCAATAGCATAAGTAATATGG
The DNA here is from genome assembly GCA_028749045.1 of Cupressus sempervirens. Lineage (NCBI taxonomy): Eukaryota > Viridiplantae > Streptophyta > Pinopsida > Cupressales > Cupressaceae > Cupressus > Cupressus sempervirens. The sequence continues at coordinate 506,084,092 of CM053788.1, forward strand.
AGGCGTATAAACAAGTTTAAACTATGCACTTTCTTTTGTGTCGTAGTCACCATCTTTTCCAAGTAATTATTTTTACTCCCACAAGATCCACAGAGAAATGAGACAAAATAATCCTCCTTTGATCATCAAGTTTAATCAAACATATGCCTTTCTTGGGCCACCCCTACCATTTGAATTTCTTAGAGATTTTGAAATGCCAGTATTGGATTCTAAATAGCCACTACAAATTGCTTATGTTTTTCGCAAGCATCACCATCATTCCCACAATATCTTAATTTGACTACTTTGTCAAACTCTATTTTTCATAGAGATAACAACATAATGATGCAATCATATTACTCTATGCACATAAAATTTGAGTAAATTTAGTGAAAATCCAACCAAATAGGATTGATAGGACAAACACAAACTCTGAGTACACAATATACTAGCACTTGTACCAATAGTGTGCAATGTTTACACTGATAAGAGCATATGCTAATGGATATTTGTTAAGTATGAGGCTTCCCTGTTTGGACAATAGTACCTAGGAAAAAAATAATTTACTTTGACTAAATTCATATGTATATTAAATGTGTGGAGGGTATGTCAAATTGTGATGTTGTCTTTGACAAACTATTTTAAGACTTTCTTGTATTTTTTGAAGTGGACTGCAAAGCATAATAGCTAATGTTCGAATTAAATAGAAATTTTGGCCCTTACTAATCACATAATCCTCAAAACCTTGCAATTTATAAAACACAAAATTGTAAATAAATAAAAAATCACCCAATATTGATTAAAAAAGACAATGTTAAAAATATATGAAATATTGATTGAACAAAAATGTAAAGTTTTATATATTAATTCAATTAAATATTACACTTATTAGTTTGTATGATATTTAAAATTATAATAGAAAATAGGTTATAAAATATTTTTTATTAATGTTTTTGATAATTAAAAAACTCGATGTAACTGGGCTGGAGTAGTGGGCAAACTTTTGCATGTCTATCAAAGGAATGGCGGCAAAGGCCAAGGAACCATGCTAGAAGGGGTTTCTTGTTCCACAAGAAGTCTAGAAAATTTAAACTAGAAAATTTTGTTGTGGGCGACAATCAAGGCTATGTGTTTGATTGCTCAATAAAATAGGAATGATATACACTACCTCCTATTTTCTCCCCAAGATATTTTATTGGAAGAATGAAAATAAGAGAAGAAATCATGCCAATCTGTGAATATTCACCTGGAATGCTTATCCACAGTACACAAAACTTCATGCTCCATGAGAAATTTGTAAAAAAAAATGACAAGAGAATTTTGGAAAAGAAAAATTAAATTGGTGATTGAAATGCAACACACATTTGAATCCCTCGGATGCCAATCAAGATTTCATTTAACACAACTACTTGTAGGGGGAAGAAATCAAGGAAGTGTGTGGGCAAATTAGGGTCAATTTTAACAAAAATAATAGCAAATAAATAATATTTTAAACCTTATTAAAGTATTTAATATTAGAAACTAACACATTAGTTAATTACCCTGTTATTTCTATTTTTTGTGTTTTGTTAATTCAATTCATTTATGCTATGTGCTTGCACTAGGTTTCATTGATGCATTAGTCTTCTATGTTGGCTGAAATTTTAAGCCGTGAGGGTTTGGCAGCCATGTACAGAGGACAATACCAACACATGCTCTCCATATAAGTACACAAATAAGAGAAATCTAGGCAATGGTTGTTAGAGTAAATAATTAATATTTAATTATTTATTCTATTGCTTAAGCTTACTTAGGTCATGCATTTATTTAATATTTTATATTTAATGCATGTAGTGGTTAGTTGTTGACAACTCGGGAGTTTTCTCCTTTTTTAGCATATTCCACTTTTTGTGGATGTGTGCTGAGTTGTCAATCTTATCTTCTACCTCCTTCCAGCTTGTTCTACAAGCTTCCATGAGCTCTTTATATTCGGGCTCTCTCTCATTGTAACATCATCAAATCATCTTAACAACATCACATTATTGTAAATACATTTCTTCTTGTGTTTGCATTATGATGGCTCTCATGTCCGTTCAGGGTTTTTGCCCATGCTCCATGCTCCTCCCCTTCTATGGCTTCTCTTTGACAGTTTCACATGCAGGTGATCTTGGCATCTTCGGAGTTGGCTTTCCTCAACTCCAACATGGTATCAGAGCCTTCCTACTGCTGCTTCGTTGAAAAAATTTTGAAGCCGTGATTTGGAGTCACAAACCCTAGTTTGTTTGTGCAATTTTTCTTCAAATCAGGGGATCAGCATTTTTTCGGAGCACTTTCAGACCAAATGGACATCACCATTGGATCCGGAAGGCCGTTTGCAGTCAGGATTCATATAAAACTTGTCATTTTTGGAGACAGGGCAATTTTGGCAAATTTTTGAGGCCTCCAGGGTCGCTGCCGTACGGATCGTACGGACGCAGAGCGTAAAATTTTTTTTAAAAGGTGTTTCCGAGCGCACCGCCGCCACGCCACCATGGGGCCGCCGCCCGCAGCGGCCGCAGCAGGCAGCGCCGCCCGCGCTCCGCCGCGGCCCGGCCTCCTCCCGACCGCCGCCCGTCCGCCGCCCTCCGCCGGCGGCTCCTCTGCCTTCGCCGCCCCTGCGGCCACCTCCGCCAGTTCTCCGCCCGCCGCTCCGACAGCTCCGCCTGACAACTCTGCGCCACATCTGCAGCCGAGTCAGCCACTGCGGGGGTGACACGTGGCATGGGCGCCACGTGGCACCTTGCCACGTGGACCCGCCACGTCACCCCTGCCACGTCAGCACTGCCACATGGAAATGCCATGTGGCACTCTTTTTTGCTGCGACGGCCATCAAACCGTCAAATTTAATCGGCTGACTTGCTGACGTCAGCGCTGCATCAGCCCTTGCATGCACCTCTCCCGATTGCTTTTGGACCTACTTGTGGTTTTTTGGCCATAACTTTTGCATACGGAGGTATTTTTCCAATCCGAAAGAAGCGCCAAAAAGCTGGTTCTGAGACGGAGATTTTGGTGCAGGTATTTTTAGGTTTTGATGCTGTTTTATTGCCTATTTTTTCTGTTGAAGTCTGAAGTCCTATTTTTGACTCCGGCATGCATATCTTTTGCGTCCCATGCCTGTTTTTTGAAAACTTTATATTTCTGGAAAGCTGGTTCTGTGTACTTTTCAAAACTGTAGTCTTTTTTCTTCTTTTTTGGCCTTTTCTCTTTCTATCATAATTTTGGCATTTTTGCTCTATGGTGGATATTTTGAGTGTTTTAGGCCCGAGGATCGTTTTCCTGGCATGGTTTGCTTTCTTTTCGGCTGTACTTTCTTTTGGTTCAGCTCTTTTTCAGTTCTGATCATTGTAGCTACCCTTTTGAAGCACTTTTCTATTTCGCGCTGAGATAAACTATCACTTTTGTATTTCTAGGAGTCATGAACGTTGTTTTGAGTCAGGTGTACTTGCACTATTTCATAAAGCACCATGGGGGGGATTATTTGTTTTCTGTTTTAAGCATTCTCCCTTTGTCAAGTGAGTGTCCCTTCCACGACATTAGCCCATGCAGAGTTAGTTAGACCGTGTCTTTATCGGTGTCTGTACCTCTTTCCCTCTCTCCTCGTTCTTGGTTCGTTTGCAGGAGATTTGGCTCACCTTCTCGGTTGCCTGTCATCACACCCCGTCTGCATTAAGGGGGGGTTATGCTATGTTCTAATGCATCCATGGTTCGATGGTTCGATAGTGTGAACTATGTATTCAGTGGTTGATCCTATATACAAGGCGATTGCAGTGGCTGGCTACCTATGCATTTCGGTGAGATGGATCATCTACCATATAGACATGCTCAGTTCGTGCCTTCTTCTTCCATGGAGGTTTCTTCAGATCAGCAGTTTGACAGATTTGCAGTTCTTCATGCTTCAGTGATGCTACTTCTTCATGATCACTCTTTGTTCCTGTTTTAGGGGACAATTTCCCTAGTTGGAGACTTCTTCAGCTCTTCACTGGGTTCTTACCTCTTTTTGGGGGAGGGTTTTTCCCATGTGGTTTTCTCTCTTTCCTCGCTTATAGAGGTTGCATTCTTCTTGCATTGTACTTGGGTACCTAAAATGGCCTCGTTGCCGGGACCCATTATGCTTTCATCTTTGTTTTGTGAGCTTAAGGCATTTCCCTAAGTTGCACTTAAGGGGGGGTGTTAGAGTAAATAATTAATATTTAATTATTTATTCTATTGCTTAAGCTTACTTAGGTCATGCATTTATTTTATATTTTATATTTAATGCATGTAGTGGTTAGTTGTTGACAACTCGGGAGTTTTCTCCTTTTTTAGCATATTCCACTTTTTGTGGATGTGTGCTGAGTTGTCAATCTTATCTTCTACCTCCTTCCAGCTTGTTCTATAAGCTTCCATGAGCTCTTTATATTCGGGCTCTCTCTCATTGTAACATCATCAAATCATCTTAACAACATCACATTATTGTAAATACATTTCTTCTTGTGTTTGCATTATGATGGCTCTCATGTCCATTTAGGGTTTTTGCCCGTGCTCCATGCTCCTCCCCTTCTATGGCTTCTCTTTGACAGGTTCGCATGCAGGTGATCTTGGCGTCTTCGGAGTTGGCTTTCCTCAACTCCAACAATGGTAACTATTGTTTGGCTAGGGCTTTCCAAACTTGTCATGGTAACTATTCCAAATGTTGTTAGAGACTTGAGCACATATATGGTTGCACAATTGCCTTGGACTCTATTGATGTAATTAGCAAGCTAACGTTTCCATGATGGTGAAATCTAACCCCATCAAACATACCAACCCAAGCTACTACTAGAACTATAACACAAGATGGAACATCTTTTACATTGAGCCTCCATAAACCTATTTAATTGGCATAACCACAATGATTATATGACTTTTTTATGGGTATGTTTATGTTCAAAATGTATTTAAGTGTCATAAGTATAACAAATCTATACCTTCACTAAAATTAGCATATCTATCATTTAAAGCATTTTTTCTTGCATTAACATGTTAAAATAATCCTTGGCTTCAAGTCAATTTGTGCAATTCATTTACAAAGCCATCATGATCAATGAGCTAGTGTACTAAAACTATGGAACTTCAAGACTAAAAACTTGAAACATATGTAAATATATGTAGCAAAACCATAGGATTAACTCAGAATACCACAAACTACCACTAACCTTGTATGAATATTTGCATGTAGCCAAAAACCTCTGACTTTTCTTTGCAAACATCACAAGTCCTTCCTTTCTAATCCAAACATATTTGACTATGGGACCTTATTATCATGAAGAATAATGGAATCACAAATCATATTTGCACATATATCCATTAGTTAATAAAATATAATCTAAATTTATAGTCTATCACAAGATAGAACACTTGAAAAAACAAGATGTAGGTTCTACTCCAAGGATTTGAAAACAAATGAGAATTTAAAATCAGTTATATTCTTAATGACTAGATGGGTATCCAAAAATATCAAAAAACTAACCAAATAAAAACCTATCAGCCAAATCTTGCACACCCTTAGCCACTAAAAAGAAAGGATTTCCTTGTGATTAATTGAAATTGTCTATCATAAGTTCTATAGTCCAACATGAATCAAATATCAATCTAATGCTAATGATAATCTACACAAATTTATCACGTCCCCAATATATATTGTGATTTTAACAGATTATAGATCCTATGTCAAGTCTCCTCATGATTCTATGGCAAGTACCCTTAATGAAATTGAACCCTATCCCTCTCGAATCTAGGATTTAAATCTCAAGTAAACCCTAAAAAAATGGCCACACAATAGGGTTAGAAATATATTTTAATAGAAATCTTGAATCAGGGGACAAACATGAGGTTATTTTAGACTAAAACTCTTTAAATTGTACATAAAACTAGCTAAGATCTTGTATTTGAGATCACATTCACTTAAACCTATAGGTGTTCATTCATCTGAACTAATTTTAGTCAATGTATAAACTAGATGGAATATAAACACCTACGTAAAAATAAACATTTCAGGCATCTTTTTTACCTCAAAAGTTATTACAAAAGTTGTAAGCTCTGGATTTAGCTTACCTACATCTTTGCTTCTATACATAAGAGGCCAAAGAAATATTAGGAAAGATGAACATGACCAAAAAATTAAGAGTTAGATCACGAAAACTCCACAACAAGGAGGAAGCATAAGTCATATCAAGCCACTAACCCAGTAGTGTGAAATCAAACAATGCAATAGACATTAACATAGACTAAAATGATTTCATGAATATCTTACCTAGCATTAGTTAGTTTGCCTCAATGCTTGTAGTTAGACTGTGAGTTAAATCATAGTCTCCCCATAGATTAGAGCAAAAGAAGGGAAAAGCAGAGCATTGTAGGTAGCTATCATGTTGAGGATCAGCCTAGATGGATCTGGCGCTGATCATGGCAATGAAGGTCTTCCCAATTTCTATATACAATCACCCAATGTACTGCATAAATGAAACCTTACAGTGTGTAGAGGAAGGGCATCAGTGTCTCAAGGGTTTTCCCAATCCCAAGGATTTTGTCGAATCAATCTAGTTTGTATAAAGGAAATGAATTACTAATCTCCCAGCTTAAGAAAAATGGGCAAAAATAGCAACAAAGAGATTTCAACCTTGGTCTTGGCCTCAGCATTATCAGTATGCATTATTCAGGCTTTCTTTCTCTGTCAGTGAAAATAGAACTAGAGCTTGGATCCTATTGTAGAGCGAGAAAGCCTTTTTGTTGGATCTTTTAGATCTAGGCCCCTCCTTTATAGTTTACAAGATCAAGATGAAGAAATGTTTGGGTACATATTAGATCATTGAAAACTCTATAAGCCTTGCTTGGTCCTAAAACAAGCGTAGAACCATAGAAGAACACAGCTAGGGCATCAATAATTAAAACTTCGATACTCGTACATATACAAATTATAATAAATTTTCTACATGCATATTAATGTTTCACTCAGATTTTGTTTCTCTACAACCTCCTTAAAGAAAATGACTTAGACAATATGTTGCTCAACAAACTCCTTAAAGAAGCCACAAACAATGACTTGTTTCCAATTACACTGCAGCTTGCAATTCATAACGAACTTATTAAATCAGTTCCTTTGCCAACACGTGCTCAACAAGAAGATTTTCATGCATGGGAAATAAGGTTTCCATGTAAAACTAGACCCAAGCCTTTCAATTTACCCATCAGAATAGAGTAATGGTCAAGGACAATAGGTAAATGAGTATTAGATACTGAGGCATATTTGGTTGTCCTAGGTAGTCACACATCCAAGGAGGAGAAGCATAGGCTAAGGAGGATCTATTTTGGTTTTAATAGATAGATTCACAGACCCCATAGCAGCAAGAGAGGAAACAGAGGCAAATCATCTAATAAAATTAAACCTAAGATTATACTAAAAACATTGTACAAGGAAAGCCCTTCATTCAAAAACACTATTTAAAAATTAACATTACAATTTATTAATAAGGTCCTTTTTGACAAACATACTTACATTTCATGCACTATTTCTTTTCAATCTGTGAAACCCTAATGGTGTCGCTTCCTTTATCTTCCAAATGTCACTGATGTGCTACTTAACCATCATTTGGCTCGTTCTTAGCTGGACTCGACCATGGAAAAAGATTCAATGTTGAAGAAGAAATCATTCTAAGAAATACGAGAGGGCAAATGCAAATCACAGGGGCATGATCAAGAAACTGGATCCATCTTAAAATATGCTGATCAAAATATATAATAGAACAATTTTCAGCCACCATGAATACTAATCTTGCCGCTGATAACTCCATTTTCATGATACCTCCTATGTTGTTCAACAATGAGTTCATTCAAAGAGTTTTCAGGATGAGTTCTGCGCAGCGATGCCCGTGAGATGAGGATTAAACACTACTACATACAAGGGCATTTTAAGACGTCTCTTTGAGACAAAATTAGTATTTTTTCTTTAGAGTGTAAAATCTTAATTTAATTAATTTAAGTTTTAAAAAATTAGTTTTTTATTACTAAAACTAAGAGCAAAATAGAATAAGCATTAATTCCCCAAAAGTGAAAAAGACATGCATTTTCACTTTCGCGGGCAAAATTGAGCAAGGCGGATGAATTGCAGGGAAGAAAAATGTTAATAAGTTTTCGCATTAACAGATCAATCCATATTGCATCTTTGTTATTTCAAAATGGAAAATAATATACAGCAATCTCTCGTTGGAGACAGGTACAGTTTATACAGTGAAATCTTTTTTTATTTGTGAAAGGGGTTTTTGCCAAGTACCAAGCAAATATGTCTGTTTTAGTTTATTTGATTATTTCATTACCCACTACTTATATTTTTAATGTGTTTGGTATTATTTATCTATAGGATAATAGTGATCTTCTCTCTTGTTCTTTCTTATGGTAGGTTTTCTTCAAAAGTGATCTCCTCTGTTCTTTCTTAGGGCACATATTCTTCAAAACAAGGGTTTTGTTGAAAAAATACTAAAGATTTACATCCAATTACACATTTTCAGGTATCTAATGTATTATTATTCTTTAAATGATTTTTTCTGATTTGGGTTTTAGAAAAATAAAATAAGCATCCAGAAAATCTATAGGCTGTAAATGTTGTGATATAAGTTCTCCTAAAAAAAATCTGCAAACTAAGAGTGATCTTCTCCTATGTTCTTTCTAAAGGCACATCTTTTCAAAATGAGGGTTTTGATCAGAAAACACTAAAGATTTACATCGAATCATACATTTCTAGGTATCTCATGTATTACTATTCTTTAAATGGATTTTTCTAGTCTACGTTTTTGAAAAATAAAATAAACATCAAATAAATCTACATGTTGTAAATGTTGTGATATAAATTCCCCTAAAAAATTTTGTAGGGTAAGATTGATCTTCTCCTTTGTCGTTTCTTAGGCTATGTGTTCTTCAAAATAAGGTTTTTGATGAAAAAGTACTAAAGATTTACAGGGAATCATAAATTTCCAAGTATCTCATCTATTACTATTCTTTAAATGGATTTTTCTTATTTGGGTTTCATAAAAATAAAATAAACATCAAAAAAATCTAGAGGCTGTAAATTTTGTAATATAAATTCTCCTATAGAAATCTATAATTTGTTAGTATAAACTGCTTTTTGACCGATGAGTGAGGGAACTAAAATTTCTTGGGTCTCATAAATAGTTTAGGCATTACTGCATTTTGGCTGTATAATTTATGAATTTATTATTCTCTCATATTATTTGGTTATTACATTAAGGCTATCTAGTTTTGTTAGATCATTATGGCTTTTTAATTTAAGATGTCAAAGACTGATTCAATGTTACCATTGATGCAAAGCCTTCCAATATCCCCTTAAGGAACCCTATTCAATTTGAGGATTCAACAAATGCCTTGGCATCAAATCAAGGAACTAGAGTTCAACTCAAGGATCAAATAGAAGTCTCTAACTTTAAGAAACCAACAAAACACTCCTTTTGAACAGGTTCACTTCCGTGAATCATTTCAAACAACTTGTCTTAGTTTCAACTTCACTCTCCTTTGCAATCACCCTCAAGATCCCAAACCATGAAACAATCTTAAGAAATGTATTAAATACAAGGATTTCTAATTTTTTTGAACATCCATGCATATCTATGCACTCTTCCATCAAACCCTCATTTTAAGGGTCAATAACTTAGGGCTCTCTAGAAAAGACCCTTCACAGAAATACAAAACCATATAGAAAGTTTAGACACCTTCAAATATACTTCCCCAAATGTTTCCAACCATTATTTATCCACTCCAACCCTCAGATCACTCCTATCCACCATGCGGTGCTTTTCAAGTGCACCTTCACTGTGTATGCTCACCAGTCATACACTGTTTAGTCACCTTATGTTCATTCTCTCTGCCTCTCTTCAGGAAACAAGCATTTGTTTCACCATATAGATACACATGATAGACCAAGGAACCCTTTCCCATAAGAAATAGTGCTCAAATAGAAAGTGGGAGAGGTCTTACTCCATTTTATTGCAAAATTGCTTTAAAACTGCCACACAGTTCCTCTGTCACAGTCACAAAGAATTCTTGCTTGTTTATTCAGTCAAATATTCTCTAATAAACTCACCAAAATGAAAGGAAAGTAAGGAGTTTCCAAGATCTAAGAGAAACTAATCAAAACATCTAAAGAAAGTGTTCCATTATTAGTAAGAATAGAGAATACAATGACTGCTCATGTGATAGTCAACAAACTTTCCTCAAACCTTATACAATATCTCTTGTCAATAATGAAAGGAGCCTTAAAGAACCATGGAAATCATTCTAGGTCTATTAAAGAATAAAAAATAGAGCCTTTGGAAGTAAAAGATTTTATTTAAACACAAAACTGAACCTTGGAATAGCAGACTGTCACTGGGATAGAGATTCAAGTTCTTTCATTGTTTTTTTGTTTCCCTTCATCTTGACTACCACCTATTTTAACCTTTAAAGAAATTTCTTTTCTTAGACTCTCTTCCCTCTAACTGACTCCAAAAATTGACTCAGAGACCCCTTGGGTCGACCAACTATCCCTTAACTATCACTATCTATACAACACCAGTCACTCCTTTATTGTTCTCAGTGACCAAAACAAATGAAAGATGCTTTAAGTGGGAAAAATAAATAAATAAACTAGATTTTCTCACACCAAACTTAAAAAACAATCACATTCTATCCATTATAATCAAGTCACTATGCTAGGACTATACCCATAGGACAGTGACTCACAGATTTGCAGGAAATTAAACTTTTATTGATTGAAACATTTATACATCTACTTCTTTTCATCTCCAGTCGACTCTCTCCTGTACACTCATGTGGATCTCCTTGAAATAAGACTTTCATATTCCAAATAACTAATCCTAACTATCTCAACTATTTGATAATAGTCCCTAACTGACTGTTCAATTCTCTACATTTTATAGTGCTCATTGTTCCATGGATACAGTCCTGGTAATAGTGACTTGGCATGACTGTTATTTAATGTAACCTTTGCCTGTTCTTGATCTAGGAACATTCCCTAACATTTTTTTTTACTTTCTTTATTTAATATTTCACTATTTTGTTGATTGGCAATACAAAGACATTGAACTGGTGCATGAACAGTCCCTAATTACAGGGTACAATTATCAATTTAAGCACTAAGAGTTTTAGAATGAAGTGACCCTCCCACTTTGTGATTCACATAAAAGTTAGGAGGGGAATAAACATGTATTATATCTCTTTTATCAGTGTTTAATGCAGGGAAGTGTAAAAGAGGAATGGAACAGTGTTGACCGGTGACTATACAACAAATGATGCATTGTTTAAGCACCAATATTGGGTGGAAGTTCCATGATGAAGAGATAGAGGTTTTCAAGGATTGAAAACAACTATATGGAAGGATATTTATATTTTGGAATAAATTTGGAGGTTTTGTGTTGTAGGGTAGGGTGATTCCTGCCAAACCCTCATTGTGAGAACCCAAAACAAAGGGTTTGGTGGCTAGGTTAATGGACAAGGGCTAGTTCATTATAAACTAAAGAATATAATGTTTTCAAAAAAAATTTGAGATTTTTTCAACATTTTGAGTCAATAGGATAAGTAGAGCTAGGTGTTGCTTTGAAAAGGGAAGGGTAATTAGGCCTAAGTGGGTGTGTAATCAGCAATAGAAAGGTTCACTAGTCAATGGCTGAAGAACTAAGATTAACAAGGGTTCAATAACTCTAAAAATGGTATTTGAAAAGGTAAAGAAGTTACTAGGGTGTTAGGGAAGATGTGGGGCTAAGTGAAAATTACTTGCTGAACAAGGCTACTAGGATGGGCCTAGGGAAGACAGTTTGAGATTTGAGATGGAACTAATACTTGATGCAAGTTGGAACTTTGTAATCGTGCTTTTTGAAGGGTACTGAAGCATTGAAAGGATCAGAGGCATCCTTGAGTATAGAGATCAAGGATTGGTTGAATTAAGGGCGAGTTAGGTGTGTTCCCCAAGGAGACTGAAGTTGAAACAAAGAAAGATGAATTGACAAGTTGTTTGAATGATTCAGGGAAGTGAACTCGTTTGAAAGGAGTATTTTGTTAGTTTCCCAAAGTCAGAGACTTCCAATTGAACTTTGAGTTGAGCCTAACTTCTTGAGTTGATTCCAAGGCATTGTACAATCCTCGAGTTGAGTTGGGTTCCTTAAGGAAATAATGGAAGGCTCTGCATCAAAATGCCACTTATTAAATGGATGGTACAATGGGTGAATATACTCATATGCATTTTGTGTCTAATAAAAAACCAACTATATCTATATTTTAGGCCTTTAAACAACAGAAAATGTGATTTATTAAATTTTGTTCATTCAATGCTAAAAGAGTATTTCACACAGTTTCCACAAAAAAAAATGTTGTAAATTTTTTTTTTAAAGAGTCAAAGCAATTGAAAAGAAAAGTAGATTCACTCTATTTTAAATCCATATAGGACTTGAGTCTAGAAAATTCACATGTAATGAATAGCAAGTGCTAGAATAGAGACATTACATTCAAAAAACAATGAGACAATTTTCACTAAAAATATTGTAACTTTCTTATTTTTTCCAAAAAAAAAGTCAAACCAATTTCAAAAAAAAGTAGAGTCACTCTACTTTAAATATCCATATTACTTGAGCCAAGATAATTCACATGAAATGAGCAACAAGTACTGGAATAGAGAAATTACAGTCAAAATACAATGAAACAGTTTTCACCAAAAATGTTGTAACTTTCTTAGTTTTTCACAAACAAGAGTCAAATCAATTGCAAAAGAATGTAGATTCACTATACTTCACATCCATATAAGAATTGAGTTGTGAGAATTCACATAAAATGAGTAGCAAGTGCTGGAATAGAGAAATTATAGTAAAAAATAGTGAGAACAATAGTTTTCCTTATTGAAGCTTCTATTATTGTCGCTTTTTTTTTGTGACTATTTCAATATTATTTGGCTTTGTAGTAGTATCTTATATGTTCAACTTCACAGTCTATTATTGGAACCTCATTTCATTGAATTATATTTCTTTTTTTTTAATTGTATATATTATTTTACAACATAAGATTGATTGATACAATGGTCTAACTATAATATTTTTTTGAAATTTTGTATAGATCAAGCCCCAAGCATAAAATTATGAAATTTTGTACTCAATTTATTAACCAATAGTTAATGTTTATTTTGGTTGATGAATTGAAAAAATCAATTAATATGTTAGATTATTATATATTACTTTTAGATTATGCTCAGAGTATTTAGACTTATCTTTAGTAGAGGCCTCCAAGATTAGCAACCCTTTTTTTCAAAACAACTTATTTTTAGTGGCATATTATTAGTATGATATGTGTAAGAACTATCTTCATTCAAACTATGTTTTAACTTGTTGATTTGTTTTTGGTTTGTTTAGGGATCTTATAAAGGTAAACTTGAAGATTTTCTGTTTAAAAGTTCTCTTTTATGCTATTTTGGGTGAGTTCTATTTTTTTTGGGATACATGTTTCATTATCAATTTATGTAATAATCCTAACTAGCATCAAAATGCTTTATTTACATCATTCTATTAGGTTTTCTTCTTGGTATTCATACAAAATTGGAGACCAAGTATTTATGTCATTATTTTTTGTATGTGCATTATCATTTTAATTAAATGAAACCACTAAAGTACATTTAATAGGTAGCACATAGAATAATATTTCTTGTCTTTATTATAATGAAAATATTGAAATGGCTATTAATGAAAAATAATATGTTTAATAGAAACTTATGTTAATCTTCTTTTTGAAATCACTAAAACCCTTCAAACTTGCAAACAAATCAAAAAAAATATTACCATACTACAAAACTAGGGGTATTTGATGAGGAAGATTAATTAAATAATGACTCAAATTATTCTAACATATTATGTTAAACTACTTAAAACATACAAGAATTAAGATTAGGTTATTCACCTTAAATCCACATTTTCAAAGTTTATTTTTTTTTGAAGTTGCATTAGTCTCTTTCTCTTGAACAAGATGTAATTCTCAAATTAGAATTTGTACACTTATCATTAGTAGTAAAAACAACATTCAAGGAAACAAAACATCATCAATGTCCAAATGAATTTGAGAAAGAACATCGCTAGGTACAAATGATTACTTCAATGAAATGATATGTTGCACTTGAAAATGCTATCAAAAGAGAAAACTAAAAAAGCAACAAAATTTGTCGATATCCATAGATTACTCTATGTAATTTATATATAAGAGCTATACTATAATAGACATTTGGATATAAAGACAAATTAAGAACACAATTTCTTTGACCTCCAATGCTGACGCTATGCATCTACATTGCAAATGTATAAGAAAGGGTGCTCCTAGAACAAGAAAATACACTTAAAACCCCATTTTTTCAAAGTTCAAAATTATTAGTAAGTTTTTGCACTAATAAATTCTAACATATCATACACCTAAGAGGTTATGATCTCTTCAAAAATAAGTGAATCAAGTTAAACATTGCACTCTTATTATTGATGATACATAGTCTATTCAGGAAAATAGCATATCATCTTCATCTGAATACTCAGATGAACGAGTACCAAGACCTACTCCAGGGACAAATGAATACTTCAATGAAAAGATATATCGTAGTTGTAAAAGTTGCCAAAATAAGAAACTCAAGATGCGAAGAATTATTCGTACCCACAAATTGAAGTATGGAGTTTTTGTAGAAGAGGTATACTATAACTAACAAATTGGTATTCTTATAATTAATAATATGCATACTATTTTTTAGCATGAAATTATTGATCAATTGAATTGATTTTTTGATAAAAGCCACTTCCAAATCCTGATATTCTTGAAGAACCTGTGGATGTCACTAATGATAGCCACTCTCAAGATGAAGACCAGGACACATTTATGGATGAAAATACTTCACAAATAAATGAGGCTAGCATTAATGAATTTATCCAAGACTTCTACACATCTTTAGAAGAAGTTCTTGATTCTCCCATTTCTCAATTGGCTAGGAGACCTCTTTTCTCAAATGCAGATACTTCAATATTAGCGACACTTATGTTGTTGTTGAACTTGAAGGTTACACATGGATTGACAAACACATTCTTTACAGATTTATTAAGGTAGGATTTGATATTCCTATGAATTAATGCTATAGATGTCTTAAGATTTTCAAATATTGTGTATACTCATCTAATAAAATTTATTTGTTACCTTATGTAGGCTTTTGGCAAAAAAGATTCTTCCAAAGGACAATAAGTTGCCTCATTCACATAGAGAAGTATCTTCAATGATGAAAGACATTGGAATGAAGTACAATACATATGATGCATGTCCAAATGACCATATTTTATACTATGGAAAGAATGAAAATTTGCAAAAATACCCAGTGTGTCACACAGATAGGTATCATCAAGATCAAGTTTCCAAGAAGGTTCCTTATAAAGTACTAAGACACATTCCACTAAAGCCAAGGTTTGAAAGGATGTTCAAATGTAAGGACTTGGAAAAATATATCAACTATCATACACAAATGAGAAGCCAAGATGGTGTCATGCGTATGGCCACAGATAGTAAACATTGGAAGGAGATTGAAGAAAAATGGCCACATTTAAGAAATGAACCAAGGAATGCAAGAATTTCTTTAGCAATGGATGGTGTCAATCCTTTTTGAGATCTTAGAACAACATATTCTGTTTGGCCAGTTCTAATTATTGACAAAAATCTTCCTCCTTGGATGGCTATGAAAAAGGAACATGCAATGTTAACCCTTATCATACCAAGTACTATAACTTATAAGTTGAGTGTTTTCTTGAGGATTATATTAAAATATTTTAGTTCAATTAATTTATTATTATAAACTTTTTGTTTTCTTAGGGAAGTATCAAGTAAAAGATATGGATTTATACATGGAGCCCCTTATTGACGAGCTTCGTGAATTATGGGATGGTCTAAATATGCATGATGTATCAAGACCTATCAATGATAGAAACTTCATTTTTCATGCAATCCTTATCTAGACAATTCATGATGCCCCAGGGCTCTCTATTTTTTGCGGTAGTATATTATAAATTATATTTGTAAATTATTGGCTCAGTTTACTATTTACTAACTATGGTTTACATTTTTTTTAGGGTTGCAAACAAAGGGGAAGCATGGTTGTCCATCATGTGGGCCAAAGACTTGGTATAGGCAATCAAAGGATCTTAGTAAAACTATTTATGATGAGTATAGACAATTTCTATCACAAAATCATCGCTATCGAGTGCACGAGAAAATAAGTTCAATGGAAAAGAAGTGGAAATGAGGAAGCCAAGAAGGATGACCCTTGGTAGGTGGAAATCACTATATGACAAAAAAGAAGGGACATGGTTTCCACTAGGAAAGACTATCTATTTTCTACAAATTACTATTTTATGAGAACTTGTCGATAGCCCACCTATTTGATACTATGCACATTGGGAAAAATGTGGCAGAGTGTTTGTGGAAACATCTTAATGGAACCAACCTCGAAGCACGAATAAAGTTACGAAAGGATCTCCAAGTTGCCAATATTATGCCAAACATGTGGTTGCATGAAAATAACTCATTTGATGTCACTCCATGGATTTTTACATAAAAGGAGAAACAAAGAATCATTGATACAATGAAAAGAACAAGATTTCCTTCAGGTTTCGGTGCAACATTAAAGAACTTATTCACAAGAGATGGATTGGAGTTCTCAGGGCTAAAAAGACATGATTGGCACAACTAGATAAAGGTAACTTTGTAGAATGTTAAATTTATTTATAACATAACTAGAAATTTATTTATCTTAGTGATAGAATAAATTCAGACATAATTTAACTAGGCTTTTATAAATGTTCTTCTAGTATGTGTTGCCTGCAGCAATACCAAGCACCTTTGATCATGATGTCATGTTAACCATTTACAAACTATCCAAATATTTGAGGTATTTTGAAGCCATCCTATGCATACTCTCTCATGACTCTTATCCTTTAAAGTGTGATAATTGTAATATCTTAATATATGTTTGTACTATTATTTTTTAACTAATATAAGTCTTCCTTATAACACACTAAATAATATTTGTAGGTGGGTTTCATCTAAAGAGATACACCAAGATGAATTGAATTATTGGAAGAGGAATGTTCCACTTTTGATGTGTGATATTCAAATGTTCTTCCCTCTAAGTTTCTTCAATTCTCAAGAGCACTACCTTGTACACCTAGTAGAGGAGATTGAACTATGTGGTCCTATTCATATTTAGACAATGTTGCTTGTGGAGAGATATATGAAGGTTTGAAAACAATTTGTGAGGCAAAAGGCTCGACCTAAAGGGTCCATGGTTGAGGGGTACATGTAGTTTTTTAGACAATGGTTCATTTGAGTGAGTACTTACCTGAATTGCATCTTGAAGCACCACAATTATGGGATTATAAACAACCTCAATCATTTGATGGAGAAAAATTAGAGGGTCAAGGGATTTCAAAGAGGATACAAGGTACATGAAAATGTTGCAAGTAATTATTTTTATCTTATTTTTTATAATAAAATTTTAAATTATTATTAATACATTGAATAATTCTATTTTCCATCAGAAATGCTAAGGTGTGGGAGTCATTGCATTTGTATGTTGCATACAATTCCAACTTTATGTTGGAATGGATGGAGAAGTACACTAAACAAAAGAAATTAGAGGATGAAATTGCAAGGGCCAATATATATCATAGACATGGTCTAAATACTACTCGAGGACTTCCAGCAAGCCATAAAAGAAAATGGCCTGATAGATGCTCATGGCATTGGCTAAAGACCAATATTGAGCATGAAGCAACAAAGAGGAAGAATAGAGTGACACAACAACAAATGGATTTTGTTAAAGGGTCTAGAAATGGGGAGATGATACATTTATATTAACATATTTGAGTAATTTAGTAATTTTATTTTTAACTTTTATATTCTTCAATCTAACAAGTTACTATACACGTAAATTTAGGTAACATATTACAAAGGAATGTGGAATTTTGATCATCATTTTCGCATTAAAAAGGTTGATGACAAGAGACAAACTTATGATTGTGGAGTTTCAGCATCATTTGAGGTGGAATTTCGTTCACATGCAAATGATAGGCGACCAATCACAAGCACACTTCATTATTATGAAGTATTGGAGGATATCATAGAGCTTGATTTCATATCTTTCAAGAAAGTTCTTTTTCGTGTTGAGTGGTACAAGCTTATAAAAGTGGGTAAAGAAAAAGCTATCCTCTTGCACAATAATGGATTCCATATGATTAATACATCTAGGTTTGAAGCCATGTCTGAGCCTTATGTCTTGCCAAATCAATGTGACCAGATGTTTCTCATTCCAAATTTAGAACAACCTGGTTGGTCATTTGTGATCAATTATGATCCAAGAGGATGACGAGTAAAATTTGTTCAAGACGAAGAGAAATGTGATTTACTTGGAGATGCAGAAGAAGTTCCCCCTGAAGACATAGATGACCAGGATGGTGATGATGAAAACTGTATTGTCAATGATATTTATGACCAAGAGGAAGATCATGATGAGCCTATTGAATTATATGAAGGATATGAGCAACCACATGGGCATCAAGTCCATGAAGATGATGATTTTATTGATTTTCATTTACCTATAATTGAAGGTGAAGACTACGATGGAAACAATGGCATTAATTTATTTGTGGATTTAGGGCCCATCAATGATGGCCCCTTTATGTCATCAGATGAGGATATTTTATGTGAGAATGACATTGTTTGATCATCATATCCATATGAACATGGTTGTGAAGATTCAATGCAATATAATTAAATCTTTATAGCTTAATTATTATTATTTTCTAATATAGACCACATGTAATGGAAATCAAGTAATTTGAATGTTTTAAGTGGTTGATATGATGCAACATGTATCTGATTCTTGAATTCTCTACTTTTGGTGAGGTGGGTGGATTCCTTTTCCAATTGGATAAGTTGTTTCATTTTCTTACTTCTTTAAAAACTAACTTGAAAGACACTTTTGTCTTTTGAGACTTAGCACTATCAAAACCTTGGTACTTTATACAATTAACAAATAGGTGAGAGAAAGACCATATCATAAAGCTAAGAAATTTGGAAGTTGAACTTTTTTTTATAGAAACATAATGAAAAATATGTATGTTATTGTTCATGTGTTAGTGAATTTGAGTTATGGTACTAATATCACTTGCACATGTTCTCTAATCTATATTTTATTATTTTATGTCATTATGTTATTCTTTAAGAACGTTCCTATGGGTCCTCAAGATTCTACCATGGGGAATCCATTGATTGTAAATGCCCTGATTGAGATCTTAAGGAATGGGCAAGGGAAAAATGTTATTGAGATGGTGCATGAGGTGAATTTGAAAATTGTATTTAAATAAGTTCAATTATCTTATCATCTATACTATATTATATTAATTTATGTTTGTGGAATGCAGGCCATATCTAACACAACTCCACAAAGCACACAACTTGTAGGAATGAAAGATCCAACTATTTCATCCAATGCCCCCAATATTATGCAGAAGGTAACATTTTGATCTTATGGTTTTCTAGGTTTGATTTTCTTATTTCCTTGAGTACACCTCTTATAGTTTTTCCCTATAGGGTACTTCAAGAAGATGTGTCATGTCATCTACACCTACACCAAAAATACCTATCACAAGAGTGGCATCAAGCACAATACCTATTGGCACACCCTTTATGTCAAACATGGATTCTCCTAGTGTTCCTATTACAGAAGACGTCCATGCCCCTATGAGGAGTACATCTAATCCATCAAATATGGGTTCAATTAGAATTCTCCCACCAACACCTGAGCAAGTTACCTTGAGGAATGTTATAGAATCCCAATCAAGAATATTAAGGCTGCTACCAGATACCATTGAAGTTGTTGAAACTAGAAAAGAGAAATTGAGATATGTGAGAGGACATTACTGGGGAGTTGAGGGAGTGCTTCAGATGAACAGGTAAAGCTACCTAAAAATATTATCATATTATTGTTTAATACAATGGATTAGGTTTGACTTTAAAGTTTTAAAATTTTATATAGTGGATATGTTTTAATTTTGAATATTGAATTTATAACTACAAAATGATCATCTCACCAATTACTATTATAGTTTTATAACATAGTAACAAGAGGAATTAAGTATTGAAAACTATGATCCTGTTGTCTTGGCATAATAGTCATTACTTAACTTTGTTTTTTTTCTTCATAAGTACTTTCCTTGGGATTCCTTCCCAAACTTCATAGGCCTTTTTAATAAAACATATTCTTCTCAGCACAAATATTCATAAAAATAAAGTACATCCTTATTTAGTATATGTTGTAATGTTGACAAGTATAAAGAACAAAGAATTTTTAGCTTGTAATATATTGTGAGATATTCTATTACTAAAATCATTTGTGTATAATAATCCACAATCCAAACATAGAAGACAAGTTTTTATTGAAAATATTATACAACCTTCAATAGAGGATTCTTTTGAACTGTGTACAGTTCTAATACTAAATATTGTTTACCTTAACATCTCATATCCAAATGCCACCCTTCTTATGTTCTCAGTAAAAAGTATCTCTCATTGCTGATTATAATTTAGCCTAATACACTTATGCACATTTAGCTCCATATAAAAGTCCATTTCATCATCCTTAGTTATGAAGACCTTACAAGCCTCTTTTCCTTGCTTCTAGTTATTCATTATCTTATAGAACACACCAAGAAATATCATTCATTGTTATGTAGTTGTAATATTTTATCATTTTTATCTCTTTTCAGCACTATGTTGATCTTTTATTTATTTATTATGTGAAGCTCTTTAGCGCTTAGAGCCAAATGAAATTTTCAATAATTTCACAATCTCATTGTAAATACAGGAACTTAATGACAAAGTAACTAATGTACCTATAGGGGCATCTACCTCAACCCTTAAGATCACAAAAATATCCTTAGTGACTACAAAAGGAACGCAAGAAGTTACAATCTTGCTCACCTTAGAAGGAG
This sequence comes from Cupressus sempervirens, assembly GCA_028749045.1. Lineage (NCBI taxonomy): Eukaryota > Viridiplantae > Streptophyta > Pinopsida > Cupressales > Cupressaceae > Cupressus > Cupressus sempervirens. The sequence continues at coordinate 506,105,151 of CM053788.1, forward strand.
AAGTCTTGAAGGATGAAATGGAGCTAAAGTTCTATCATTTCATTTTTCGTCATGCAGAAGAAATATTTGCTAATACCATTCAAGTGGATTGGAGGAAATAGTTGAACTCTAAGAAAGATCAACTATTTAAAGATGTCATACTAGCATTTGGAGATCTTGGATCTCATAAGGAATGCATTCTAGATATTGCACGAAAATATATTCACTCTAAAAGAGACAACTTAAGGTCAAAGTTGACAAAAGATTTGAAATACCCATGCCCAGCTTGGATCACAGACCAAGTGACATGGGATGAGCTTGTGAAAGATGCTAAATTTAAGAGAAAAATATGTAATAATCAAAATTATTTTCCATCTACACAAGGAGGAACTAAAAGACGCCTTCGAGATACAAAAAGGCAACTCAAGCTAGGGTGCCAAGCATTAGATCCCACAAATTAGGATTTCGTGGGTACAATAGTATTCATGGCGGCTTGGTAAGTGAACATTTACATGCATAGTATTTTTTATTTCTTAAAATGTAGTCATGAAAAACTTATGAATTAATTGTATCTCACAAGTCGTTATATCTTATGAATTATATTTTATTCATTCATGTAGGTGCACCAATTCCTAAAAGAAGCGTCTAATGAGGATTTAAAATATGCCTTACTACATGGTTTCCAAGGCCTTAGAAAGCATATGCTAGATAGAGGAGAGAAATTAGTCATTGGTCATGAATCTAAGGTAAGTTTATTAGGATCTTTACGGTTTATGCAAAAATCTTATTATAGGTATTATATTTTTTAATAAGTTAATCTATGTTGTGTATAGGAAGCCCAAGAATCAAACTTGTCAAGTACTGAAAATGAAGAGAACTGAGAGGAAAATAATGAATTATTTGGTGCACACAATGATTCAATTATCATTGTTGAACCTCAACAAGAAACCATCCTTGAATTTCAGCAGTTGAGAAAGAAGAACAACAAGGAGGGTGCTCAAAGTGATGAGCAATCAACACCCTTGATTCAACTAGTGCCACGGAGAAAGAGGACACAAAGGAATAGAATTCATAGAAAAAAATGAACAAAAGAAATATTTTCATTCAAATCGTATTTAATTTTCATTTCTATTATAAACCTACTTCATGTATCATCATGTACTTGTTCAATGATACATCATAGTTGTGTTGTTTGATGCATGTGGATTCTAAATATGATTTCAGTTTTGAGATATATTATGTCCTCTATATTATCATAATATTATAAATAAATACTAAATCAGGTGAACAAAATAGTGTATGTTTTGGATTTATTGTCTTGTTGGAATCAGTAGTTGAAACAATGATTCCATCCTTTTCTACTTTTTTTAACTTCATAGATTCTGGTTTTTAGTGGTTGAAAACCCCAGTGCAAACCTCATTCCACCAATCTCTTGCAATATTATCTATTTTTGAATGCATAGATGTGTGTCTAATGACTGAAAGTTCTATAAGTTTCAGTTGTGTGAGGATCTTATAAATGCTAATATAGTCCAGACTAGTTTAAAAATGAGTAGTAGAAGTGTAAAGAGTGTAATTTTTTTTAACAATTACAAGTAGATGGTACATTTGCATGCAGATTTGACGAATGAAAACCATTTATTTACAGGTTATGACTTTGTATCCATTCAAATATGTTAGAATTTTGTATCATGGTATAGAGTTTTTTGTTGTAATTTTTTACAGATTATGACTCTATGCCCATTCAAACAAGAAGCATAGGTATTCATGTGCATGATATCTACTATTGCCCATGTCATGGTGTCAGGTATTATCATTTCCATGATTTACAATCAAGAATGAAAAGTGAAAACCCTTGATTTCTATTGCTGAGTTGGGGGTGAAAACCCCTGATTCAGGCATATTTGAAAGCACTTTCAAAGTAGACATTCCTGATCATGAGATCATTGTAGTTTGAGGAAGATAGAATAGTAGAATTAAAAATAACATTTTTTATTTTTCAAAATGAATTGATCTAAACTACTATTTTTCGTAAAAAGCACTCAACAAGTATTTCTCAATCATTATATATCTCATAACATGATTAGTAAGCTATATACAACATACAAATACTATTCCATGACTCAAATAGAGCGCTTCATTTCAACCTATTGATTATAAGATATTGATTATCAAAAAGACTAGCTGAAGCATTGGTTGTTTATAACTATCACACCAAATCACTATTTGCTAGTAAAAATTAATGCAGATTGTCGATTTGTTATACCAAGATAACTAGAATGTAGCTGCTACAAGACCCACTATGACTTTATACTGTTGAAATCGTTCAATTTCCATTGAATTCATCTGTAAAGTAATCTTACCTATTGCTGGTATCAAAATGAACTCATGGTCATGCTAAGAGTTGGAACCTCAAGGGTTTGCATCTTGAGAATGCACAGTGTGGTAAGACTGCTGGATGTGATGATGTTTTTAAAGAAATCTGTACCACTACCTTCTATTATCTTGCTAATCTGTACCAATACATTCTATTAGGTTGCAAATGTTTTAAGGAATCTAGTGCTTAATGATCTCTATTATTTAGTGAAAAAAGTTTAGAAAAACTTACTATGGTTATTAAGATACTCTTATCGCATGTTATATTGGTAGTAAAACATCTACAACAATCCATGGACCCATTTTGCTATGCATATAAGAAAGAGGAAATTTGTGGAAGGTAAGCTTGCATATTCTTATATTTTATACTTTATGAAAAGATCATGAATATAAAAATAGTTTTTTGTTGAAATTATAAATTGGCTTGGTAATATAATGATGCAACTTTGTCTCTGGTAAAATATAGATTGCTATCAATTTTATTCAAGCTAGATTTAAATCATGACTAAGAGTGTGTATGATCGATGCATAGTTCATTTTAAACGATCTCTATTATTCATAGTATTCTATATAAGTTATTTCTGTATTAATGAGTTATATGGGAAACATCATTTGATTAGTTAAATTAGATTCTTACAGTTGTTTTCTATCTTTCAGGATATAGGAAAGGATGAATAATACAAAATGTTTGATGTTCGACTAGATACTTTCTATCTTCAAACTACAAGAATAATATAAGATGTCTCTTTCTTAGTTGAAAGAACTTGCTGGAAAATTGCATCTACAAGTTCTCATTCTAGATATGCCATGCTGAAAACAATACAGCTTTAACATGTTCAAAATGAAACATTTCTATCTAGTTTTTTCCATAGATACATGTAAAATCAAGTAGCTGATCATGTGCTGGAGTGGAAATGTATAATATGGAGGAAATAATGGTCATAGCATTTCTATTATATGCTTTTTTGGTTGTGGAGAAACTCCCACATCATTCTGTAAGATACAAACATTGAAGATAATTAAATCAATATACATTTTTTTGTGAAGTTTGCTTGTCAATATCATTTCATGGTTATGCCATTTTCATTGTACATTTTATGGGTTGTGGAGGAATTGAGCAATCATTTTATAAGATACAAACTTTGAAAATAATTAAAATTAATATAATAGTTATGAGAAAGTTAGTTTGGAATGCTGAGAAATAAAACATTGTATTATTTCTATTTGAAAACATTGATAGTTGAAAATCACATTTAAAATTTTTTTTAAATTTTTATTTTTTTTTACTATATTTTTTCATATTGTCTTTATAGAGACAATAGTTGAGTTTTAAGCATATATCATCTTTTGAGAGACAATAGTTAGATTTAAGAAGTATTGTCTCTAAAGAGACAAGAAAAAATGTCTTATAGAGACAAAAATATTCATTTTTCATATTGTCTTTACAAGACAATCTATTGAGACACTAGTCTCGGAACAATTTTTGAGATAATATGCAACTTTTTTCTTGTCTTGAACTAAGACAATTCATACAAAAATTATCTTGAAATTTGTCTTAAATGCCCCCTTTATGTAATAGAGAAATTACGAACTTTTAAAGAGTAAACTCTTAAAGTTACTCTTTGTCATTAGACAATTAAAAATTAATAAAGTATATTTTAACTTAAAAGGTATGTTAACAACAAAAGCAAATTTTTGTCTTCAATTAACGTCGTAAATCCATGTATTGTGTAGTAGTGAGCTTGGGCTCCGTCCCCACCATTGCCATCTCTTCTCCTGCCATGGCAAAAGAATTCCTCAAAACACACAATTGGCCTTCGCAACCAGGCCCAGCTGTTCCACGGGGAAGTACATATGCTATGGCCATAAAGACGTGGCGTATTCCTTCTATGGAGCGTACTGGAGGCGCATGAGAAAGCCGTTGACGGTGGAGCTGCTCACGGTGAAGAGAATCCAGTCTTTCAGATTCGTGAGGGAGGAAGAAGTTTCGGCCATGATCGACTGCATCTGGGAAGAAAGCGGGAAAGGAGAACAGTGCGTAGATCTGAAGAAGTTTGTCTCGTCCGTGAATCGAAATATTACCCGCAGAATGTTTGCCACCAGGATTTGTTCCTATGAAGAATTGAGCGGACGGGGTCGCTTCAAAGAAATGGTTGACGAGATGTTCGCTGTGGCCGGTGCATTCTGCGTTGGTGATGTCATTCCTTCTCTCGACTGCCTCGACTTGCAAGGAATCTGTGGTCGCATGAAGGCCACTCACAAAATATACGATGAATTTGCTGAGAAAGTGATCGACAAGCACATTCATCGTAGATCGGCCGAAGGGAAACCGAAGGAAGACCGTGTTAAAGATTTGGTAGACGTGATCCTCGACATGACACAGACAGATGGCCAAACAATCTCACGCGTCAACATGAAAGCAATTATCTTGGTAAGTTCATAAATTTCATGGATCTGTTTATTAATCCCAACTCTGTTTATGTCATGTCTATGTAAACTTGAAGGAAAGGCAAACTGTCCAGGATATGTTAGTGAAAGGATTTAAACAGAGAAATTAAATGTCGCAATAAGAACAAATACGCAACACCAGATTTATACCGGTTCACCACAATAGTGGCTACGTCCAGACTGTAGAGTATTGAATTAATATGAAAAAGTTCGATTACAAATGAGCAGGAGCAGCATATAAAAGGGCTCCAATAATATTACAAATGAAGAGTCTTTGGAAACCAAGAGACTCGATTATTGGAGGGAACAATGACTTGACTGTTGGCCTTCACAATATCAACAAACTCCCACTTGAAGGACAACCAATGCTGCAACTGATCACCCAATAGCCTGCTCAAAGAATGATCTATCTTTTCTTCACAAGCCCAAGAAAAGTTCTAGCACATTCAAACTTCTCTTTGGCAACAACCTTCGTGAATATATCAGCCGGATTGATCTTGGTATCAATCTTGACAACATTCAGCTTGCCTTCTTCGACTACATGACGAACAAAGTGAGCATGTGCATCAACATGCTTGGAGCGACGTTGTGATGACTGATTATGTGCCATGAAGATCGCACTATGGTTGTCACAAAATAGATTATATTCATTTTGATGAACATTCAATTCACCAAGTAACCGCTGAAGCCAAATCATTTCCCTTGCACCTTCGAAAAGAGCTAAGTATTTAGCTTCAGCTGAAGAAAGAGCAATGCAATGTTGCAACCATGAAGCCCAACTGATCGCAGCTCCAACAAATGTGAAGGTTTAACTAGTGGTAGACCTTCGTTTATCCAAGTCTCCGACAAGATTAGAATCAGTGTAACCTTGTAGCTAAACTTTGTTTCTACCAAAACATAAAACATAATCTGAAGTACCTTTTAGATACCTTAGTATCCATTTGATGGCTTCCCAATGAGCTTTGCCGGGATTGCTCATGAACCTGCTCACAACTCCCACCACATGAGCAATGTCGGGGCGAGTAGAAACCATAGCATACATAATGCTACTAATTGAGAAAATATAAGATAGCTCTGATACCTATTTGATGAAACACACAATAGATCTAATGCCAATCTGAAGGATGGGCAGAGGACAAAAAATAAGAAAGACTTAGAACAACACAGAACAACAAGGTGTTGCTGCACAACAAAATATATTATATTTTCTTCTTTGTTATGTCCATAACAATTACATTACCTGTTGCCTCTATTTATAGAGGTCTTAAATTATTTTTGGAAACATCTACATTAGCCGACATAGGAGAAATAAACTTTTCTAGAACAATCTATGACTTCTAGAACTTTACCTAATCCTATACGACTTTCAGAACTTTACCTAACCCTATCCGATAATCCTCTTGGAATTTCTAGAATCCTCTATTATTCATTTACAATTCATTTGAGTTGAAATTAAACATTCCAACTCTCCCCCTTAATTTCAACCTCAAATGTTATTACATACACATGCCAAAATGCTTTCTTTTGTCGAATGCCAAAATGCCATTTTCCAATAATAATGCCTTTGTTAATGCATGCCTGTCACTTGTCTCATCTGCTACAAATGCTGAAAATCCTTTTTTCCTTCTTTGATGCCATGCTGAAAACTTTTTTATGCTTTGATGCCATGCTAAAAACCTATTTCTTCTTTGATGACTTGCTCTAATCCATTTCCAAATGCTATTGTATTTCTTCTTACTTTTAAACATTTATACTTAAATAAAATTTTGATCACACCTGTAATATTCTGCCAACTTGATCCATAGCTCCATCTACAATTCATTTTGATACAACCTGTCATAGAATCACTTTTACAATCTCTATTCCAACACATCTTTTCACTATGACTCTTTAAGCCACAAATATTACATGGATGTAGATCCAAACATTTGTCTTTTGTGTGTCCTTTCCTGTTACAATGTGAACATTGAAAAATATTTATGCCTTCAACTGATTCTCTTAAACTTTTATTCATCTTTCCACTACCTGCATCATATCCAAGACCTGCATATTTTGGCCTGACTGTAGTCTCAATTGGATTCCTTATTCCCTGTTCATCCTTTCCTAGACCTTTACCTTTGAAACCCATTCTTTCTATAATCTTTAAGCCAATACTATTATTATCATAACAAACAAGATCTGCAAACTTCTTCTCATCATGAACACTTTCAGCTTTAGAAAAATCACAGTTCTGAATCCCATAATCACTTAAATCATTTGTGTCACAAGATACTTTCAGACAAAGATGGATTAAACTTTAAATTTCTACTATCTTGTTTTAGATTAAACAATTCAATCTTCAGCATACTATTTTCCTCTTCCATTTTCTTCACCTTTTCTTCTAAAGCTTTGTTCTTTTTTTCAACATCATAAAACATTTTTAACTATTCTTCTAAATCTTTATTTCTAATCTTAATATCGTCAAACAACTTTATTTCTTGTTCTAGTTCTTCATTTGCATTTTTATATAAACACTCATCTGATTTAGAAAATTATGCCTTTCTACACTTAGTTCATTTCTTAGGTTTGTCAATTCTCCTTGCAAAACATCATTTTCACACAATAATTTTACATTTTCTTTCTTCACCTTCATTAATTCTTCTTCTAAATTAGTTGTCTTCTCTTTTTGAACTCTACTACCTTTTCCCATTGAAACACAAGAATTTAACACACTTTGTTCTTCTTTCCTTTTAATAGCAATAGAGGAATTTCTCAACTGAAATTAAATAAAAATTTGTACCATACCTATTTACCAAATACTTTCTCTTCCTTAAATCTGCAGCTTTGCTCTCATTTTCCCTTTACCCACAATGACATTTGCTCATAAAACAATGCCCAGATTTTCTATTGCTCAACACTTCCTCTTTTCAAAACAATTGTCTTTTTTTTTATTACACAAATCAATTCTCCTCCATATTTCAGCAACACCAAAACATTGATTCCTCTTTAATCAACAATTTGTCCACCTGGCTCTTTTATCACAATCTGAAATTCTATACAACCTTCTATCCAACCAGGCTCTAATACTAATCTGATGGATAGGCAGAGGACAAAAAATAACACAGACATAGAACAACACAGAACAACAAGGTGTTGTCACACAACAAAATATATTATATTTCCTTCTCTATTATGTCCATAAAAATTACATTACCTGTTGCCTCTATTTATAGAGGCCTTAAATTATTTTTGGAAACATCTACAATAGCCGACATAGGAGAAATAAACTTTTCTAGAACAATCTACGACTTCCAAAACTTTACCTAACCCTATACAACTTCTAGAACTTTACCTAACCCTATTCGATAATCCTCTTGGAATTTATAGAATCCTCTATTATTTATTTACAATTCATTTGAGTTGAAATTACACATTCCAACACCAATGGCTGATTTGTAAGGAGTTTTCTCCATAAATTCTTTTTCTTCTTGTGTTTTAGGACATAATTTAGAACTTAATCGAAAGTAACTAGCAAGAGTAATAGGAGTTGCTTTTGCATCAGCCACGCTTACATTTCCTTCTATTCACTCACTCTCTATCAAAATATTATCTTTTTTCCCTTATCAATTATCCTCTATGTCCCTTCAATCTCTTCCTCTTTCAACTTTAACTCCTATTCATGGAGTTTGCAGTGGTTGCCATCCATGGTGCTTTACCAAATAGCTCAAGTCCACCCTCCAATGCTGCTTCCTTGTGCCTCACCCAGGAGTTCTTTCTTGCCTCTCACCCTAGGTCTTTTGGCAAACCTCAAACCACCCATCTCACCCAATAGTGGATTCTGGAAGATGCCTCACCTTCTTTGTGCCTTGCACCTTCTACCTAGCCTCATCCCTATTGGAGAATGGTCATGACAGACCTCTCATGTCTTCCCAGACAAAAACTAACACCAACCTGGAGCTTGATGGAAAAGCACCTGCAACCATGAAGCTTACCAACAAGAATCAACATACCTAACATTGCCTGGTGTAGATTTTCTTCCATCTACATGCTCAAAATCTTCTGAGCTCTGATACCACTGTCTTGGGGCTTCTTTCAGGCCATACAAGCTCCGATTTAATCTTCAATAAAGATGTTCATGTCCCTTCTTTACAAACCCTTGAGGCTTCTCCATGTAAAGTTCTTCTTCTACATCACCATGTAGGAATGTGGTTTTCACATCAAGCTGTTCTAACTCAAGATCTCACACTACTGCTAATCCCAAAACAGTTCGGATAGTTGTCATCTTGACAACCGGTGAGAAGATTTCATTGAAATCTATCCCTTTTTCTTGATCAAATCCCTTTACCACCAATCTAGCTTTGAAGCGTTTATTGCCTTCCGCTTCATCTTTCACACGATATATCCACTTGTTCCTAAGTGGTCTTTGATTAGGTGGAAGAGAGACCAAATCCCAGGTTTGATTTTTGAGTAAAGAATCCATTTCTTCACGCATCGTTGTTTGCCATTTATCACTGTTGACATCTTTGAGAGTTGCTTTGTATGTAGATGGTTCTAAAAATTCTAAAACTAGAATTGAAGGCTGTACTTCTTCAGTGTACAATAATTCATAATCTGAGAGTATAGCCAAAATTCTCCTTTCTCTAGTGGATCTTCTCATTTGGGGCTCTTTGTTCTCTGGTTGAATCAATTCAAATGGAGAACCAATTACACTAGTTCGTTGGTTTAAATTTTGAATGCCCTCTCTACTGTTGGAGAATAGATTATTATCAGTTTTATTCACATGACTTTGGCCAATGATGGAATTTTGATTTGTGGGCTCTGAACTTCCTTTAACATCCCTATTAGACATCCCAGTCTCACCAGTAAAATCCCTTGAAAAATTGTGCATATTTTGTGTCTTGAGCAATCTCAGATTGTCATGGGAGCAAGTGTTACTAATGTCTGTTGACTGTTGGTTCAAAGGCTTAGTGTTAGTTGTTTGCAATCCATTGTGTTGAGTGTGCACATCATTGAGGGGAGTTTGAACATGTTGAACCTATTCATCAGAGATTGTAATGCCAGCAGGTGATTGCAGGTCTTTACCGCTATTTTGAAGTGTGGAATTATAATTGCCCTACGTTAGAGCTTGGTTTTTATTTGCCCCTTGCGGATTATGTGCAAGCTGCAAATTAGTTGGACCCTGCAAATTGCATGGCATATTACCTACACTTTAAAACTGTCCTCATGTATTGCCAAGGATGTGGCCTGTGTTCCCACCATAGCCTATGCTCCCACCGTGTATTACCAAGGGTGACACATGTTCACCGTAATTACCCTACGGATCAGTTTGTATACCATGTGAAATGGCTCTAATGCATGCGCAATGTTATTATGTGGATCTAATTGCCTAGCCTACATCGGTGGATGAGCATTAAAATTGGACATATAGTCCCTCCCAACGCTATACTACGGGTTTTTAGTGTTGCCCACACTATGTTGTGCATCCCATTCATTGTTTGGGTGCATTTCTTTAGAAGTTACAAAAGACCGTAGGTATGAAGGGTCATCCCTTGACTGATAGCCCAACGTAGTAAAAGGATCCCTTGAACTTTGGTTTGAAAAACATTCACAGACTTGATCATGATGGAGAGACAAATTCCTGTCATGAGAAGAGATATCAAAAAACTCTTGTGAAAAGCTATCATCATGTCCTGTATTCCAAGGAGTGGAAGAAGATGATAAATTTGGAAATAGTACAGAGGTGGGACTATATGAGATAGTGTTAGGAACTGTTTGTGGATTCAATCCAACATTCCTTTGTGCAGCGATTGGCACAAATTCTTTTTCAAACATTTCCTAAGAATGTAATGCTGGAAATGTTTTCTCATTGAAAACAGCATCTCTGCTTCTAATAATTTTCTTATCAATTAAACTCCAAAGCCTGAAGCCAAATTTATCCTCTCCATATCCAATGAATATGCAAGGCTCAGATTTAGGATCCAGCTTGCTTCTCTTTTCTTTGGGCACATGTGCGAAAGCTTGACAACAAAAAACTTTAAGATGAGAGTAAGAAATTCTTCTACCTTGCCATTCCTCTTTTGGAATTCCAAAGTTCAACCTTGAAGAAGGACTTCGATTAATGAGATATACAGCTCTGTTACATGCCTCAGCCCAAAATTCTTTGCCCAATCCTGCATTAGAAAGCATACACCGAGCTTTCTCCATTATTGTCCTATTGAGTCTTTCCCCTGCCCTATTTTCTTGAGGGGTGTAGGGTACATATTTCACCTTATGAATACCATTATCTACACAATAATTGTCAAACTCTAGCGAACAAAACTCACCTCCATTATCCATTTTTAAACATTTGATCTTATGGGCACTTTGGTTTTTAACAAGAGCTTTGAAAACTTTAAACTTAGAAAAAACTTCAAATTTATTTGCCATCATGTATATCCATACTTTCCTAGTACAGTCATCAAGGAAAGTAACAAAAAATTTTGAACCTCCTAAAGAGTTTACCTCAACCAGACCAAAGACATCCGAGTGTACAACTTCAAATGGTTTCTCCTTGAGATTATGTCCATCTTTCAAGAAGCTGACCCACTTTTTTTTTCCGTAAAGAAAATGTTCACAAAATTCCAAATTTGCTGATTGGAGACCCGATAGTTGATCCCTTTTGAGCATTATCTCAAGGCCCTTTTTTCTCATGTGGCCTAATCTTTGATGCCAAAGTGTTGCATCGCTACCCATGACTATCATAGCAGCCCCTATTTTAGTAGGCTTCTCAAGAAGATAAAGATTACCATCTTTGTTTCCCTTGGCAATTATTCTTGAACCCTTGGTAACTTTCCAAGTATCCAAATATAAGAATGGATAATATCCTTGTGCAAAGAGCTGACTGACCGAAATTAGATTTTGCTTTAATTTGGGAACATGGCAAACATCTTTTAACAACCATTTCCCTCCATCTTCTAGCTGTAACAAAATGTCACCTTTGCCAACTATTTCACAGGATTTTTTGTCTCCAAAAAATACCTCTCCAAGTTGACCTTCATGGTAGTTTGTGAAACAATCCATACATGAAGTAGCATGGAAAGAAGCTCCGAAATCTATCACCCAAGAATATGATTTTGTGTCACTTGTAGAAAGAACTAGAGCACTTTCATCTTTCTCATAGGCTATATTTGCTTCCATGTTTCTCACATTTTCTTGTGCTTTCTTGTAAGCCCAATAATTTCTCTTTGTGTGGCCAGGCTTACCACAAAACCAGCATTCTTCATTCCTACCTCTTGACCTTGAACGATTGGGTGACTTTGATCTTCGTTGATTGTAATTATTATTTCCTCTGTGATGGCTTCTTCCTCTTCTCTCAGTGCTAACCATAGTGAGAGCATCACCGAATGAGGAGTCTTTGTTACTTCTTCTCATGTCTTCACTTAATAAAGTGGCAACAACTTCATCGTAGGTCAGCTTTGGCTTCATAGAGTTTGAAGTACTTACAGCTATAACTATGGAATCCCAACTATCAGGTAAAGAACATAACAAGATGATTACTTTGGATTCATCATCTTGAGTCATACCAACTGAGCTTGCTTGACATAATAGGGTGTTCAAATCATTTATATGATTTGACATTGCAGTCCCTTCCTTCATTTTCAGTTTGTAGAGTTTCTTCATAATGAAAATTTTCTTTGCAGCAGACGCCATTTGATACATATTCTGAAGTTTTTCCCAAACCTCTTTCGTTGACTTCTCATTTGAGACATTGAACAAGATGTTTTTCACTAGCGAGAGAAAAATGGATGCCATCGCCTTCTCATCCATCTTTTCCCAATCTTCATCAATCGTTGTAGATGGTTTCCTAGACTTTCCTTCAATTGTGAGAGCCAAGTCTTGCTTAACTAGCAAGGAGCGCATCTGCACTTTCCACAGGCTATAATTCTTGCTTGTAAATTTCTCTATTTTCAAATCCTCCATCTTTCCAGAAAATTCAACACCGATTTCCCAATCTACACACCTCGTTTCTCTGATACCAATTGAAAGGATTTAAATAGAGAAATTAAATGTCACAATAAGAAGAAATACGCAACACCATATTTATCCTAGTTCACCACAATAGTGGCTATGTCCAGACTGCAAAGTATTGAATTAATATGAAAAAGTTTGATTACAAATGAGCAGGAGCAGCATATAAAAGGGCTCCAATAATATTACAAATGAAGAGTCTTTGGAAACCAAGAGACTCGATTATTGGAGGGAACAATGATTTGACTGTTAGCCTTCACAATATCAACAGTTAGCTGCGGGAATCAAAACATCGTCAACAACAGTAGAATGATGACTGAACTGCTGAGGAATCTCTCAACTCTGGCACAAGTGCAGAAAGAGATCAAATCTACAATTGGCAGGGACTGTAAGGTGAAGGAGAGTGACATCATGGGATTCGACTACTTGCCATGCATGGTGAAGGAAACATTTCGACTTCACCCATTGTTTCCTCTGCTCATTCCACACGATTTGATTGAAGGGTGCAGCGTGGGAGGTTATTTCATTTCACCAAAGACATGGCTGTTTGTGAATGTGTGGGCCATGGGAAGGGATGAAGACGTTTGGGAAGACGCTAATCAGTTCAAGCTAGAGCTTCAAAGATGTGAAAGGCCAGGACTTTGATCTGCTTCCATTCGGAACAGGAAGAAGAGGATGCCCTAGAATTTTCATGGGAGTTTCTATCTTTGAGTTGGCACTCGCTCAACTCATTCATTGCTTTGAATGGAGTGCAAAAGGAGAGTAGGATGTGGTGGAAGAGTTTGGATTGATTGTTCCCAGGAAAACTCCACTGCTTGTTTTCCCTTCGTGGAGGCTCACAATTGAACATCCTATTTAGGAGAGTGATTTGGATGGCCGCCCTTAAATGTCGCGTGGTGGAAAAATTAAGTTTGGAAAAATATCACCTTTAGTAAAAGAAAAAAGTTAAGCTTTTGCGGTGTTTGAGTCATCCTATCTGTGATAGGTGTATTCATAATTATTTTTATAGAATATTAATTTTATTAGCTAATTAGAATAGTTTTTTTATTACTTTGATTTTATAATTATTTATTTAGTTTTCCTCCCAAATTTATCAATTATTTTGAATTTATCTATTATTTAAATACATTTTCAAATAATAAGTGTTTGTGTGTGTGTGAAAAAATATTTAGACCCTTCTCTTGTACCTAAAGTTGTTTAGAAAAAAATAAAAATGTGTGGGCTCTTTTCTAGAACCTTTCCAACATTGTATACTCCATAATCCATAATCACTTCTAAAACCTTCTTCTACAATGTCTTAAATGAAGAAACAACATAGAACACCCATTTATCCTTAACTAATTCTCCATCATCCTCTTTCAGAAACATTTTGGCAGCAACATGTTAGAAATTTTCTTTATTACGATAAAAAATGCATACCTTTAGTACTTAATGCCCATAAGGTTCACCATAACCACAATGTTTAGCGTTAATTTTCTTTATATCATCATAAACATCCTAATTCCTATCCTTTGATGAAATTTCTAGTTATTTCCAACTTCAAATCTTTCATTCTATCCATAAACGGTATAATACCACCATTATCCTATTTTTCCAAGACCTTGGCTTCCTTTCTCCGCATCACCCAAAAATCCTTGACCATTCCTAACATTATCTAGAAATTATTCCAATTCTATATAATTCACACCCAAGTTTCCTTGGAAAAAGGAAAATTTGAATAAAAATATGGTCAATCAATTTTATTCCATTTCACAAAGAAAGAACCTATTAGGAAAAGACATAAATTTCTTACTTAAGTTATCTAGCATAAGGATTTTTTCTAAAGAGCCAACCACTGAAATATATTGATTTTGGGTATAACATATTTGTTCCACACCATCACCTAAATAGGAGGGTGGAATATGAACCTAGAGTGCAGATCCACCATTGATAATACAAAAATCTTGTAATTAGAGTTATCATCCCAAATAATATGATCTTCCATCAAACTTCTAATAACCAAAGAATTAAGTGCCACCTTCACTTGGTAAAAAGAATAAATCAAAGCAAGATCAATCCAATTATTGATCCTTGAGTAATTACAAACCTCTGAACCAAAAACATAGATGCACCTTTCCTTAATGAAGAAAATGCTTCATAAAAAGAGATTGAATTCTCCATTACCAAGTTTCGATCTAACTTTTAAATTGGCAATCTAATTCACCAGTTTAATGCCATTCTAGAAATTTAACCCTTTCACAAAAGCATTTGAATTCAAAAAGTTCTCTAAACTTGAGAAAACAAAAAGATATATTCTCTTGATGATTTTATTCAAATCTTTATTATCATAAAAAACTTTCCATAATATAGATTTGGATGATTGGATGCCTTTTCAAATGATTGTCATAATGCAGATTTGGATAATACATTTGAGGAGGTTTCTCTTGGATATGCCTCTTCACCTTCTTTGGAGATCAGATTTCCCAACTCTTCAACTTCACTTGGATTGTCACATCTCATATGTCACCTTAATGGTGTGATTGAATGTTTGATCTTAGAGACACCTGTTTAGTCTTTAGAGATGCATGCATGGAGACCTTCTTCCTTATTCTTTCATTTGCCCATGTAATGGCTTCTTCATCGTTTGAAATACTTATCTCATCCTAAGGAGAGATATTTTTCTTGTAGCCATTGGATTATCTTTTTTTTTTCAAGTACTCTCGGTATGCATTGGAGCTTCTTCATTATGGGGAGATACCATGTCTCCTTATTTCCTTCCTATGGGGGAATCATTGTTCACATATACATGATAAATGATGTTCTTGGGGGGTCTTGAGTACTCCATCCATCCATGCATCTTGTTTTCATCTCTCATTTTGGAGGAGGGTTTTTCTCTTCAGGTTTTCTCTCTTTCTCTACTTTATGAGAGATTGCATTTCATGTATTGCTTTCCATATTGTGAATTTAAGTGCATTCCCCTAAGTTTCACTCAAGGGAGAGTGTCGATGTAATTAAATATTCACTAATTACACTTACTTAAGCTTACTTGGGATAATAGATTGCATAGTAGATCGTCATTGAGGCACTTAGGAGTTTGCAAATCAATTAAGCACATGGTATAGGAGAATTCTACTCTAGATGGTGATAGTTGTTATCTTATTTGACCTTTGGTACATATATCATATTATAATCCTTATCATCACGCATGATCCACTTTTCGTGGACATGTGATTCCACCTTGTGTAGTTGATAGGTTATCTTCTCCTTATCATTGTCCCTTATCTCCTTTCCTATATAAGAAGACCCATTATGTACATTTTAATCAATCCATTTGATGTCAAGGGAAGTCCATTATCAATAATATCATTCTTGCATCTTAATGCAACTATCTTTCCAATATCTTGTGGAAGTTATCATGGTCTTTCATTTGATCTTGGGGGTGTTGTAGAGTCACCTAAAACTCTAAATGTAAACCATTGACAACTACTCTTAGTATATACAAAAAAAAATCATCAAAAGGGTAATGTAGAAAGAAGAGAAGAAATTTTTTTAGAAAAATAATTGATGAGAAATATCAGGAGATAATCGAAAAGGATGACTCAATAATTATGCTAAAGGAGAAGATTACACAAATCACATCTATGATACTACAATTAATGTAGTGGGCCACCCACATAGGTATATGCATTGTATCTCAAACAATAGTTTTTGAACCCTAAGTTGACTCATCAATCCCTATACACTCCACATGACCATGAGCTATACTTACACAAACATGCATTTCCAAATAATAGAGAATGGAAACATCTTTTCTATGTTGAGAATATTCAATTAAGAGAATATATGTCTTGTACGCTAAATGAATTAAATGGGGAAAATCAATTTTACACATACAAATATGAGGAGTTAATAGGTTATCTTCTCCTTATCATTATCCCTTATCACCTTTCCTATATAAGAAGGCCCATTATGTACATTTTAATTAATCCATTTTATGTCAAGGGAAGTCTATTATCAATAATATCATTCTTTCATCTTAATGCAACTATCTTTTCAATCTCTTGTCAAAGTTATCTTTGTCTTTCATTTGATTGTGGGGGTGTTGTAGAGTCACCTAAAACTCTAAATGTAAACCATTGACAACTAGTCTTTGTATATACCAAAAAAATGATCTTCAAAAGGAAAATATAGAAAGAAGAGAAGAGAAAGTTGTAGAAAAATAATTTATGAGAAATATCAAGAGATAATCAAGAAGGATAACTATATAATTATGCTAAAGGAGAAGATTACACAAATCACATCTATGATACTAAAATTAATGCAATGTAGGCCACCCACATAGGTATATGCATTGTATCTCAAACAATAGTTTTTGAACCCTAAGTTGACTCGTCTTGTTTAGGGATTTCATCAATCCCTTGACACTCCACATGACCATGAGTTATACTTACACAAACATGTGTTTCCAAACAATAGAGAATGGAAACATCTTCTCTATGTTGGGAATATTCAATTAAGAGCATATATGTCTTGTATGCGAAATGAATTGAATGGATAAAATCAATTTTATACATAAAAATATGAGGAAGTAGATATCCCTTTTCCTATAAGGCTAGAAGCTAAAAATACTTATAACTAATATTATGAACAGTTGAAAATTACTAGAACAGATGCCAGAAGTATCCCCTTAGAGAGGTTGCATACCATCAGGATTATGAACAAATGGTTTAAAGGGGTGTATGGGAAACTTTATGATCCATTGCCCAAAGATGAATCAAAATTCTAGAGGACTTGAAGTTAAGGAGTCACAATGTCCCTAGGGTATGTGCAGGATCATGGTGTGCCAAAAAGTGGCAATGTGAAAGAAAAAGAGTTTGAACACGTCTAAAAGTGCTTCAAAATTCGCTCTGATTTTTTTTCACCTATCCAGGTACCAAACCTAAAAAGTAAGGCCCAAGCCTTATCGGATATCCGATTTGAGATCGGATATCCGATATGAGATCGGATATCGAATCTCATATCAGATATCCGATATGAGATCTGATATCCGATATCGGCGGCATAAAAATTGGAGGGAAAAGGCACAAAAATTAGAGGGAAAAATAAATTTGTAAGTGATATAACTAATTTGAGTTATGAAATATGTAAAGATATAATATATAATCTATAAATATATAATATAATAATATAACTATTATATATAAAATAATATATAATCTATATATTATATAATAATATTATATTATATTATATTATATATATATAATGTAACGTAAAGATATAATATATAATCTATTAATATATAATAATATATTATATATATGTTATTAATACATATTATTATTATCATATATAAATTATAATCTATAATATATTATTATTATTATCATATGTAAATTATAATATATAATATATTATGTTATTATTATTATAATCTATAAATTATATATATATATATATATGATTGTTATACTATATTATTATTATTTTTACTATATTATTTCTAGTGGAGTCATTTATATGGGTCAAAAGGGCTGAAAGGATGACCTATAACCCCTTTCGACACATTTCGTGACAACATATGTCCCTAAGGGATCCTAAGATGATTAGGGACATATTAGAATAGTTTATATGGGTCGAAGGGGGTCACAGGATGACCTATGAACCCTTTTGACATATTACAAGACGACATTTGTCCCTAGGGGTCTTAGGACACTTAGGGACATATTAGAATCATTCATATGGGTCGAAGGAGGTCATAGGGTGACCAATGACCACCTTTGACACATTCTACGATGACATATGTCCTTAGGGGTCCTAGGACCCCTAGGGACATATTATAATCATTCATATGGGTCGAAGGGGATCATAGGGTGACATATGACCCCCTTCGACACATTCCACGATGACATATGTCCCTAAGGGTCCTAAGACCCCTAGGGACATATTAGAATCTTTCATATGGTTTGAAGGGGGTCATAGGGTGAACTATAACCCCCTTCGACACATTACATGATGACATATGTCCCTAGGGGTCCTAGGACACCTAGGGACATATTAGAATGCTTCATATGGGTCAAAAGGGGTCATAGGTTGACCTATGACCCTCTTTGACCCATTAAATGATGGCATATGTCCCTAGGGGTCCTAGGACACCTAGGGACATATTAGAATCATTTTTATTGGTCAAAGGGGCTCATAGGGTGACCTATGACCCCCTTCGACCCATTAGATGATGACATATGTCCCTAGGGGTTCTAGGACTCATAAGGACATATTAGAATCATTCTTATGGGTCAAAGGGGGTCATAGGTTGACTTATGACCCTCTTCAACACATTACATGACAACATATGTCCCTAGGGGTCCTAGGACACCTAGGGACATACTAGAATGCTTCATATGGGTCAAACGGTGTCATAGGTTTACCTATGACCCCCGTTGACCCATTAAATGATGACATATATAGCTAAGGGTCCTAAGACCCCTAGGGACATATTACAATCATTCTTATGGGTCAAAGGGGGTCATAGGTTGACCTATAACCCCCTCTGACCCATTACATGACAACATATGTCCCTAGGGGTCCTAAGAATCCTAGGGACATATTATAATATTTTATATGGGTCAAAGGGGGTCATAGGTTGTCTTATGACCCCCTTTGACCCTTTAAATGATGACATATGTTGCTAGGGGTCCTAGGACCCCTAGAGACATATTAGAATCATTCTTATGGGTTCAAGAGGGTCATAGGTTGAACTATGACCCTTATGACCCCCTTCGACAGATTACATGATGACATATGTCTCTAGGTGTCCTAGGACCCCTAAGGACATATTAAAATTGTTCATATGGGTCAAATGGGGTCATAGTTTGACCTATGACCCTCTTTGACCCATTACATGACGACATATGTCCCTAGGGGTCCTAGGATGCCTAGAGACATTTTAGAATCGTTCATATGGGTCAAAGTGGCTCATAGGTTGATTTATGACCCCCTTCGACCCATAAGAACGATTCTAATATCTACCTAGGGGTCCTAGGACCCCTAAGAACATATGTCATCATTTAATAGGTCGAAGGGGATCATAAGTACCCCTATGGGCCCCTTTGACCCATAAGAACAATTCTAATATGTTTCTAGAGTTTCTAAGACCCCTTAGACACATACGTCGTCATGTAATGGGTCGAAGGGGGTCATAGGTCAACCTATGACCCCCTTAGACCCATAAGAATGATTCTTATATGTCCCTAGGGGTCCTAGGAACCCTAGTGACATATGTCGTCATATAATTGGTCGAAGGGGGTGATAGGTCAACCTATGACCGCATTTGACCCATATGAACGATTCTAATATGTCCCTAGGGGTCCTAGGACCCCTAGCTATATATGTCATCATTTAAGGGGTCGAAGGGGGTCATAAGTCAACCTATGACACCCTTTGACCCATATGAAGCATTCTAATATGTCCCTAAGTGTCCTAGGACCCCTAGGGACATATGTCATCATGTAATGTGTTGAAGAGGGTCATAAGTCAACCTATGACCCCCTTTGACCCATAAGAACAATTCTAATATGTCCCTATGGGTCTTAGGACCCTTAGGGACATATGTCATCATCTAATGGGTTAAAGGGGGTCATAGGTCACCCTATGAGCCCCTTTGACCCATAAGAACGATTCTAATATGTACCTAGGGGTCCTAGGACCCCTAGGGACATATGTGGTCATGTAATTAGTTGAAGAAGGTCATAGGTCAACCTATGGCCCCCTTTGACCCATAAGAACGATTATAATATGTCCCTAGGGGTCCTAAGACCCCTAGGAACATATGTCATCATTTAATGGGTCGAAGGGGATCATAGGTCAACCTATGACCCCCTTTGACCCATAAGAATGATTGCAACATGTCCCTAGGTCTCCTAGGTCCCCTAGGTACATATGTCATCATTTAATGGGTCGAAGGATGTCATAGGTAAACCTATGACACCCTTTGATCCATTTGATGCATTCTTATATGTTCCTAGGGACATATGTCATCATGTAATGGGTCAAAGTGGGTCAATTGTAAACCTATGACCCCCTTTGACCCATAAGAATGATTCTAATATGTCCCTATGGTTTCGAGGACACCTAGGGACATATGTCATCATGTAATTTGTTGACGTTGGTCATAGGTCAACCTATGACCACCTTTGACCCATATGAATGATTCTAATATGTCCCTAGGGGTCCTAGGACCTCTAGGGACATATGTCATTATGTAATGGGTTGAAGGGGATCATAAGTCAACCTATGACCCCCTTCGACACATATGAATGATTCTAATGTCCCTAGGAATGCTAGGACCCCTAGGGACATATGTCATCATGTAATGGGTCGAAGGGGGTCATAGGTCAACCTATGATGCCCTTTGACCCATATGAATGATTCTAATATGTCCCTAGGGGTCCTAGGAGCCCTAGGGACACATGTCATCATTTAATGGGTTGAAGGGGGTCATAGGTCAACCTATGACCCCCTTTGACCCATAGGAATGATTCTAATATGTCTTTAGGGGTCCTAGGACCTCTTTGGACATATGTCATCATGTAATTTATCGAAGTAGGTCATTGGTCAATCTATCACCCCCTTTGACCCATAAGAAGCATTCTAATATTTTCCTTAGGGGTCGTATGACTCCTAGGGACATATGTCGTCATGTAATGAGTCAAAGAGGGTCATAGGTCAACCTATGACCCCCTTAGACCTATAAGAACAATTCTAATATGTCCATAGGGTTCCGAGGACCCTTAGGGAGATATGTCATCATGTAATGGGTCGAAGCGGGTCTTTGGTTAACCTATGACCAACTTTGACCCATAAGAATGATTTTAATATTTCTCTAGGGGTCCCAGGACCTCTAGGGACATATGTTATCATGTAATGCATCGAAGAGGGTCATAGGTCAACCTATGACCCCCTTTGTCCCATAAGAACGATTCTAATATGTCCCTAAGGGTCGTAGGACCCCTAGGGATGAATGTTGTCATTTAATGGGTCGAAAGAGATCATAGGTCAACCTACGACCCCCTTCGATCCATATGAATGATTCTAATATGTCCCTAGGGGTCCTATGACCCATAGGGACATATGTCGTCATATAATGTGTCAAAGGGAGTCGTAAATCAACCTATGACACCCTTTGACCCATAAGAACAATTCTCATGTCCCTAGGGGTTCTAGGGACATATGTCATCATGTAATGGGTCAAAGGAGGTCATAGATCAACCTATGACCCCCTTTGACCCATATGAACAATTCTAATATGTCCCTAGGGGTCTTAGGACCCCTAGGGACATATGTCATCATTTAATGGGTCGAAGGGGGTCATAGGTCAACCAATGACCTCTTTTGACTCAAATGAAAAATTCTAATATGTCCCTAAGGGTCCTAAGAGCCCTAGTGACATATGTTGTCATTTAATGGGTCGAATGGGGTCATAGGTCAACCTATGACCCCCTTTTACCCATATGAACAATTCTAATATGTCCCTAGGTGTCCTATGACCCGTAGGGACATATGTCACCATGTAATGGGTCAAAGGGGCATTTGACCCATAAGAATGATGCTAATATGTCCCTAGGGGTCCTAGGACCCCTAGGGACATATGTTGTCATGTAATGGGTTGAAGGGTGTCATAGGTCACCCTATGACCCCCTTTGACCCATAAGAACGATTTTAATATGTCCCCTAAGGACATATTTCATCATGTAAAGGGTAAAAGGGGGTCATAGGTCAACCTATGACTCCCTTTGACCCATAAGAACAATTCTAATATGTCTTTAGGGTTCCTAGGACCCCTTTGGATATATGTCATTATGTAATTTGTCGAAAGGGGTCATAGGTCAACTTATGACCCCGTTTGACTCATAAGAAGCATTCTAATATGTCCCTAGGGGTCCTAGGACCCCTAGAGACATATGTCATCATGTAATGGGTCAAAGGGGGTCATAAGTCAACCTATGACCCCTTTTGACCCATATGAACAATTTTAATATGTCCCTAGGTGTCTTATGACTCATAAGGTCATATGTCATCATGTAATGGGTCAAAGGGGGTCATAGGTTGACCTATGACCCTATTTGACCCATAAGAATGATTCTAATATGTCCCTAGGGGTCCTAGGACCCCTAGGGACATATGTCATCATGTAATGGGTTGAAGGGTGTCATAGGTCACCCTATGACCACCTTTGACCCATAAGAACGATTCTAATATTTTTCTAAGGGTCTTAGGACACCTAGGGACATATGTCATTATGTAATGCATTGAAGGGGGTCATAGGTCAACCTATGATCCCCTTTGACCCATAAGAACGATTCTCATATGTCCCTAGGGATTGTAGGCACATATGTCGTCATGTAATGGGTCAAAAGGGGTCATACCTATGACCCCCTTTGACCCATATGAACAATTCTAATATGTCCTTAGCTGTCCTAGGATGCCTAGGCACATATGTCATCATTTAATGTGTCAAAGGGGATCATAGTTCAACCTATTACCCCTTTCGACCCATATGAACAATTCTAATATGTCCCTAGGGGACCTAGGACCCCTAGGGACATATGTCGTCATGTAATGTGTCGAAGGAGGTCATAGGTCAACCTATGACCCCCTTTGACCCATAAGAATTATTCTCATATGTCCCTAAGGGTCCTCAGGACATATGTCGTCATGTAATGGGTCAAAGGGGGTCATAGGTTGGCCCTTTGACCCATATGAACAATTCTAATATGCCCCTAGGCATCCTAGGACCCCTAGGGACATATGTCATCATTTAATAGGTCGAAGGGGGTCATAAGTCAACATATGATCCCCTTTGATCCATATGAAAAATTCTAATATGTCCTTAGGGGTCCTAGGACCCCTAGGGACATATGTCATCATTTAATGGGTCAAAGGGGTTCATAGGTCAACCCATGATCTCCTTTGATCCATATGAACAATTCTAATATGTCTCTATGGGTCTTAGGACCCCTAGGGACATATGTCATCATTTAATAGGTCGAAGGGGGTCCTAGGTCACCTTATGACCCCTTTTGACCCATATGAATGATTCTAATATGTCCCTAGGGGTCCTAAGACCCCTAGGGACAAATGTCTTCATGTAATGGGTCGAATGGTGTCATAGGTCAACCTATGACCCCCTTTGACCCATACGAACAATTCTAATATGTCCCTAGGGGTCCCAAAACCCCTAGGGACATATGTCATCATGTAATGTGTCGAAGGGGGTCATAGGTCAACCTATGACCCCCTTCAACCTATAAGAATGATTCTAATATGTCCCTAGGGGTCCTAAGACCTCTAGGGACATATGTCATTATGTAATGGGTCTAAGGGGATCATAAGTCGACCTATGAGCCCCTTCAACCCATATGAATGATTCTAATATGTCCCTATGGGTGCTAGGACCCCTAGGGACATATGTCATCATGTAATGGGTCAAAGGGGGTCATAGGTCAACCTATGACACCCTTTGACCCATATGGATGTTTCTAATATGTCCCTAGGGGTCCTAGGACCCTTAGGGACATATGTCATCATTTAATTGGTCGAAGGGGGTCATAGGTCAACCTATGACCCCCTTTGACCCATAAGAACGATTCTAATATGTCTCTATGGGTCCTAGACCCCTAGGGACATATGTCATCATTTAATGGGTTGAATGGGGTCATAAGACAACCTATGACCCTCTTTGACCCATAAGAACAATTGTAATATGTCCTTAGGGGTCCTGGTACCCTTAGGGATATATTTCATCATGTAATGCATCGAAGGGGGTCATAGGTCAACCTATGACGTCCTTCGACCCATAAGAATGATTCTAATATGTCACTAGGGGTCCTAGGACCCCTAAGGACATATGTTGTTATGTAATGCGTCCAAGGGGGTCATAGGTCAACTTATGACCCCCTTTAACTCATATATATTAATAATATACATATATATATATATATATATATATATATATATATATATATATATATTAATAGCATACGTATTAATATAATAATATATATTAATAACATACATATATATATATGGTTATTATATTTAATAAAAATATTACGTTATTATATTTAGTAATAATAATAATAATATAAATTATATTTATAGATTATAATGAGAATAACATAATATATTATTATATATTAATATATTATATGTTATACCTTTACATTATGTTATTATATATATATCATAAGCTATAAAATATTACGTTATAATATATATTATGTTATTATATATATTAATAACATATATATATATATATATATATATATAAGGTTATTATATTTAGTAAAAATATTACTTTATAATATATATATATATATTACGTTATTATATTTAATAAAAATATTACGTCATTATATATATATTAATAACATATATATATATATATATATATATATATATATATATATATTATGTTATTATATTTAGTAAAAATAATAATAATATAAATTATATTTATAGATTATGAGAATAACATAATATATTATTATATATTATATGTTATATCTTTACATTACGTTATTATATATATATATATATATAATATATTATAATAAATATTTACATAGTAATATAACAAAAATAATTTATAAATCATAAGCTATAAGTCGTAAATCCAGTTTTCCCTCCAAAATGGGTTGCGATTTCAAATTTCTCACCAAAATTCACCTAGCCATATCGGATATCCGATTTCAAATTCGATATCCGATTAGGCTTGGTATTTACCAAGCCTACTTGGTCAACCCAAAAGACGTGTTTGAAGAGGGTTTTAGTGATACTCAGACTTCGGGTAGTCATTTGACAATGTTATTTTGATTGAAATTGAATGAAACAAAAAGGGTTTTTTAATATCGCTCTCGAGATTCCATCAATATAATTTCTGTCAAATTCTGAGATCGATAAGTATTTATTAGTTAATTATCAATGAAGATTATTGTAAAGTGTTGATTGATATATCAATTCAAAACAGTTATAATTTTCAAACGGTATAACATTTTTTAAATCTAAAAGTTGCATCACATTCTATGTTTCGCCTAGTATAAGAAAAAAAAAAAATTGGTAAAATTTTCTATTAGTTAAGGTGGTCAGACATGAGACTTTTTTTTTTTCGAATTTTTTTTGGTAGAAAGTTCATATTTAATTATTTATTTGGAATAAAAATACCGAAAAATATGTGTCACATCCAGGCATGAGTCTACTTTTCATATCTATAATTATATTAAAAAAATATTATCATTTGATTTTGATTAAGGTGGTCAGACATACACCTACTTTTTATTTTTGCCCTGAAATTTTTGTAGTACTGCATTAAAATTCAAACTTTTGACCAATCAATTATTTTTTTCTCCTGATAAGGCCTAGTAGTTTAGAAACTACATTCAATTTCCTACAGATTATTTTCTTACAAATTTTGATATAAAGTCCATAACCAATTTAAAATTATGTGTCAAGTTGACATAACCCTAATTTTTTGATTTTTCACTGCCACTTAAGGCCATAGTTTGGTACACCGTGATCCTGCACATAGCCCCTATAATTATATCATGACCACAAGGAGAACACCCTGGTATATCATGTTAGGTAGGACTCAACTAAGTTATTGGATTTTGTTAAGGTACCATGCCTCTATTTTTTCTATTCATGTAGTTCTTGGTCAAAACAAAGTAACAATAAAATGTACCATTAAATATATCAACAAGAATTTTCAAGTAGTGTAACTCAACTATATAGTCATTGAGAAGGAATTGTTAGCCATTATCTATGCTATAAACAAATTTAGGTATTATATAACAGGGTATGATATTTTTGTGCAGATAGATCATATAGTCATTAGATACTAGATCAACAAGCTTGTTATCTTGGGACAATTAGCTAGATGGTCGCTTCTCATGTAGGAATTTGATATCAAGAATGTTGATAAACTAGGAAAAGAAAATGTAGTGGTTGATTTTCACTCATGCTTACAAGTTCCAGATGATCCTATGATAATTGGTTATAGTTTCCCTGATAAGCATCTCTTTTACCTATCTATACATAATATTTGGTATGCTGACATTATAAATTATCTTGCTATAGGAAGAACACTTATGTATTTTTAAAAGTTTCTTGCATGGCTTGACATGTTATCCATGATTGCTCATAGTGCATTCCATGGAAAGAGTAGGCGACATTGGATCGTGAAATGAATAACATGGGAATAATTTCCTAGTGACACGTTTTATTTCAAAGTATTGGAAACATGTTATTGGGTCATAGTAGATCACCCAAAACTATGTTGGGGACTAAAGGTTGACAAAAATCAAATCCGTGGAAAATAACATTAGCAAGGATTTAAGAACATTGTAGACTGACTTAAGTTCTTTATCTTGCTTACTAAATTAAGGAATTCAAAGGAGAAGAGGTTTTTCTCTCTCACACAACCCTAAATGATAAAAAAAAAAAATTCAATAGCAATAAGTTACTAGCTATTGATCAGTTCGAGCTCTAGGATTATATACTCTGTAGATCTACCTCAATTTTGAAAAAGTATGAATTCAAAACAAAAGTTTTGGAGATTAGTAAGATAAATGTTTCCAGAAATACCTTGCCTTGTCAAGCCTTTGCTAGCAAATAATTTATGAATTTTTTTATTATTCTCGAGATGTTGCAATTATTGAATTGTTTTATAGAGGAAGAAAGGTGCCATAAAAACTCAAAAATTGGAAAAATTACAACAAATTTTATTAAATGTTATGATTTTAAGAACATATTTATACATGAAAATTAAAGTTTTAGAATCTAAGAATTACCACAATATTAATGGAGAAGTATAATTTTGTTTTTCTTGAATTGATAATATGTTATGAAAAGGTAATTTGAGAGTATAGTCGAAGGCAACATAGAGGGCAGCGTACAAAGATTGTTGCTACATGTCATAATTACATAGCAATATGATTGCAATATCAAAATTTTATATTCCTCTAGATTCTTACCATGACATATGGATGATATTAGCATATTACATTGAATACCAAGACTTGTAGATGAAAACATGATATATGTAGTGTGGTACAATATAAGCCCATTTGATTGAAACTTCTACAAAAAGCTATAGAAAAATTATGTTTGGTTTTTTTATTACACTAATGAGATAGACAATCTAATTTCCTAGTAAATGGAAGACCAAACTACATAAAATGGAAAATGCAATGTGCAAAAACCTTGATGAGGAACACAGATTAGAGAATCTTAAAAGGAAAAAATAAAGAAATTGGGAGAGTGAACATAGGGGAGAATACTAGGACCTTGCAGACAAGTGTGATCATAAATTTATGCTACTTTATATATATATATATATATATATATATATATATATATATATATATATATATATATATATAATTTTAAATTTTTTTAAAAATCTAATTGAATGGAATTTTCAAAAGTTATATAAGAAACCTTACATGATTATATAAAAATAATGATTTGAGAGTATAGTAAAACTATTAGCAAGCTACAATAATTAGAATGGTGTATGGTGTGATTCAGTATAAAAATGGTTCAAAATAGCATAAAAGACAATACAGTTCTAACATATTGGTATGTTAAAGAATAACAAAAATAGAGGTTAGAGGCATCAAACTACTTGTCTAATTTATTTGACTAATGAAATGTGAGTCAAAAATGTGTGTTTGAAAAAATGGAGTGGCTATGGGCACTTTGGTCAATTTTACATGTAGATTGGTAGATAAGGACCCACCCATTTATCTCTTGACAACAAATATGAAAGGGGCTAGAAAAGATGCACATGTTAAAATTGACAATACATTTTGTGTTGTGCAAACATTGACATCATTTCAACGTTTATATTTATAAACCCATTAAACATGTCTAATCAAATGCCCTTGGATATTTTCCAAATGTTTTCATTTTGACTATAGAATGAAGTAAATGCAAGAGAGTTCTTTTCATTGATAGTTGTACACCCACTAACAATAATTAATAATGATAATTAATTGGTGTTTATCTCTACAATTTATTACTATTAATTTTTTGAGTTTGAAAAAATAATTAAACCTCAACAAAAATGATTCTAGACAATTAAAAAATAGAAATTATAGTACAAAAATTAATTTTAAAATACAAACATCAAAATTTTAAAATTTTAGAATCTCCTTATTGTAGAAATTAAGAGAGAGGAACTAATAAAAAACATTAGCTCCGTGTCTTGTATAAGGAAGGGACCAATAAATAATTTATACTTTAGATTTAATAGATAGTGAATCAAAGCACTAGAAACCTAATTTTCAATTTGTTATTATGATGCTTAACATGAGTTGTTTAAAGGCAGATAATAAAAAAAAAATTAGAAAGACACGCTTTAACCTATTTAGATATAATAAAAAATCATTTATATTAGAAAATAATAACAAGGGCATAAAACATCTTAAACATATTATAATGTCACATTGTTTTAGACATATTACATAATAAATTATATCTAAGTTGGTTATTCCCAAACATAACATGACCAAAATTTCAAGAGTGGAGTCTCAAAGGGTAAGGGTGCTTGACCACCTCTACCATTTGAAAATCTAATGGCCACATGATAGATTTCATCACTTCTTCTATAATATTCCCTAAGTACTAACAAACATTCTAAACCATATGAACTTTATATTTTACATAATTATAATTTAAAATTACAACTCATCAAAACATATAACATATATTGATACATATATCTAGTTGTACTATTATAAAATCCCATTCCTAAATAATTCAAATTGAATTAGAACAAGAGATCATTTAACTCTAACTCTGAAGTAATGAAGCAACTAACTGAAAAAGAAAACCAAAAAAATTCATTTAACTCTAACTCTATAAGTAATGAAGCAACTAGTTGAAAAGAAAAAAGTTTGGATATATTCACTCTTCTCATTTATCAAATCAATTATTTGAAAAGGACATAAATCAGATGTATTCCCTCTCTTCATTTATTAGGATCAAGTGAATGAAACAAATAAAAGAGTGAATGACACACAAGCCTTCGCACATACAAAACCAGAAGACCTGAATAAATTAATCAAACATAGAAGCACTTTGAAGCAAGCATAAAATGGTTATTCCTACTGTTGATGCAAGTGTTCAAACCCAACATGATTTCAAAAGACATTCTTGTGAATTGAATGAGAATGATCTGGTGTCTGCTTTATCAAGCATTCCATTTGGGGTGTTACTAGTAGAAGATGTTAGGGCTTTTATTCACGTAAAGCTTGATGAGTTTGATCATAGAAAATTGTTGAAGATATGGAGGGATGAGACAAAAGGAGGTCACCATGCCCTAGTTAATAAAAGGTTGGATGTGTGGAACAATTTTCCAAATTTTTGCAATGAAGAAAAGTGTGTGAGAATGGCCATGAGTAGATTTCACAACAACTTCCTCTAGTTCAAACAGACATGCCTCATTACTAAAGAGGAAATTAAAGCTATTATAGGTCTCTCTCATACGAGTGTGATTCTGGCATAGAGGTCAGTTGGATTTAAAGCCATTGAAAAGTTGACAAAAGCTACTTAGGTTGGACGGTCTCTATTTGTTAAGACTATTGAAAACCTTGTTGTGAAGTATGTGTCGGTGATGATCGGGAATAAAGTTTACTTCACAAACCGGGCCAATTCCATTTTTGCCAAAATAGTCAATGTGGCATATGAGATGGTTGAGAAAAATGTGGATTACGATTTATGCGAGATCTTAAGAACTCAGTTTTTGGAAAATCTTAAACAGTGTAAGCAGGAAGTGTATCCTTTCAAGTATGGAACCCTAGCTTTGTGTACTCTATTCTACTTTCTTTAGGAGGTACCTAGTAGGGGAAAAGTTTTATGGGTGCCAGACAGACCGCTTGCTCATCAGATTCAAGAATATCAAAGTGGTGTTGATGTAGAGACTGCTTTTACCCATATTGCAATGAGACTTTAAGTGCATTCTCCTAAGATACACTTAAGGGAGGGTGTTGATGTAATTAAATATTCACTAATTACACTTACTTAAGCTTAATTAGGATAATGAATTGCATTCTAGTTCACCATTGAGGCACTTAGGAGTTTGCACATTAATTAAGCACATGGTATAGAAGAATTCTACTCTAGATGGTAATAGTTGTTATCTTATTCGATCTTTAGTACATATATCATATTATAATCCTTATCATCGCACATGATCCACCTTTGGTGGACATGTGATTCCACCTTGTTTAGTTGATAGGTTATCTTCTCCTTATCATTGTCCCTTATTTCCTTAACTATATAAGAAGGGCCATTATGTACATTTTAATCAATCCATTTGATGTCAAGGGAAGTCCATTATCAATAACATCATTCTTGCATCTTAATATTACCATCTTTCCAAGCTCTTGTGGAAGTTATCTTGGTCTTTCATTTGATCTTAGGGGTGTTGTAGAGTCACCTAAAACTCTAATGTAAACCATTAACAACTAGTCTTAGTATATACCAAAAAAATTATCATAGAAAGGGAAATATAGAAAGAAGAAAAGAGAAAACTGTAGAAAAATAATTTATGAGAAATATCAGGAGATAATCTAGAAGGATGACTAAATAATTGTGCTAAATGAGAATATTACACAAATCACATCTATGATACTAAAATTAATGCAGTGTAGGCCACCCACATAAGTATATGCATTGTATCTGAAACAACAGCTTTTGAACCCTAAGTTGATTTATCTTGTTCAGTGACTTCATCAATTCCTTGACACTCCACACGACCATGAGTTATACTTAAACAAACATGCATTTCCAAATAATAGAGAATGGAGACATCTTCCCTATGTTGGGAATATTCAATTAAGAGCATATATGTCTTGTATGCAAATTGAATTGAATGGGGAAAATTAGTTTTACACATAAAAATATGAGGAAGTAGATATCCCTTTTCCTATAAGGCCAAAAGCTAAAAATTCTTATAACTAATATTATAAATGGTTGAAAATGACTAGAACAGATGTAGGAAGTATTCCCTTAGAGAGGTTGCATACCACAAGGATTATGTACAAATGGTTTACAGGGATGTATGGGAAACTTTCTTATCCATTACCCAAAGATGAATCAAATTTCTAGATGACTTAAAAGTTAAGGAGTCACACTATCCCTAGAATTATATTATGGTCACAAGGAGAACACCTTGGTATATCATGTTAGGCAATACTCGACTAAGTAATTGGATTTTGTTAAGGTACCATGCCTCTATATTTTCTACTGGTGTAGCTCTTGGTCAATACGAAGGAGCAATAAAACATACCATTAACTTATAATCAACAAGAATTTTCAAGGAGTGTAACTCAACTATATAGTCATTCAGAAAGATTTGCTTACTATTATGTATGCTCTAAACAAATTTAGGCATTATACAATGGGGTATGATATTTTTGTGCACATAGATCATGCAGTCATTAAATACTATATGAACAAGCTTGTTATCTTAGGACAATTAGCTAGATGGTCACTTCTCATGCAGGAATTTGATATCAAGGTTGTTGGTAAACTAGAAAAAGAAAATGTAGTAGTTGATTATCACTCATGCTTACAAGTTCCAGATGATCCTATGATAATTGATTATAGTTTCCTTGATAAGCATCTCTTTTACCTATCTATACATAATACTTGGTATGCTAACATTAAAAATTATCTTGATATAGGAAGGACACCTATATATTTTTAAAAGTGTCTTGCACGGATTGACATGTTATCCATGATTGGAGACATTTCAAGCTCATAGTGCATTCCATAGAAAGAGTAGGTGAAAATTGGATCGTGAGATGAATACTATGAGAATAATTTCCTAGTGACACAATTTATTTCAAAGTAATGGAAACATGTTATTGGGTCATAGTAGATCACCCAAAACTAAGTTGGTGACTAAAGGTTGACAAAAATAAAATCCTTGGGAAATAACATTAACAAGGATCTAAGTACATTGTAGACTGCCTTAAGTTCTTTATCTTGCTTACTAAATTAAGGAAGTCAAAATAGTTGAGGTTTTACTCTCCCACATAACCCTAATTGATAAAATATATTTCAATAGCAATAAGTTACTAGCTATTGATCGGTTCAACCTCTATGATTATATACTCTTTAGATCTACCTCAATTTTGAAAAAGAATGAATTCAAAACATGAGTTTTGGAGATCAGTAAAATAAATGTTTCTAAAACTACCTTGCTTTGTCAAGCCCTTTCTAACAAATAATTTATGAATTTTGAAATTATTCTCGAGATGTTGTGATTATTTAATTTTATTTATAGAGGAAGAAAGGTGCCATGAACAACTCAAAAATTGGAAAAATTACAACAAAATTTATTAAATGTTATGATTTTAAGAACATATTTATACACAAAAGATTAAAGTTTTAAAATCTAAGAATGACCACAATATTAATATGGAAAAGTACAATTTTTTTTTTCTTGTATTAATAATATGTTATGAAAAGGTAATTTGGGAGTACATTCAAAGGCAACATAGAGGGAAATGTACAAAGATAATTGTTATATGTCATAATTACATAGCAATATGATTGCAAAATCAAAATTTTATATTCCTCTACATTCTTACCATGACATATGGACGATATTAGCATATTACATTATATACCAAGACTTGTAGATGAAAATGTGATATGTGTAGTGTGATACAATATAAGCCCATTTGATTGAAACTTCTGCAAAAACTCTAGAAAATTTATTTTTAGTTTTTTATTACACTAATGAGATAGACAATCTAATTTCCCAATAAATGGAAGACCAAACTACATAAAATGGAAAATACAACATGTGAAAACCTTGATGAGGAACACAGATTGGAGAATATTAAAAGGAAAAGATAAAGAAAATGAGAGATTGAATGTAGGGGAGAATACTAGGACATTGTAGGCAAGCGTGATAATAAATTTATGCTATTTTTTATTTATTAATTGATTAGAATTTTTCAAATAGTTATATAAGAAACCTTATAAGATTATATAAAAATAATGATTTTAGAGTGTAGTAAAACTATTAGCAAGCTACAATAATTAGAATGGTGTATGGTGTGATTCAGTATAAAAATGGTTCAAAATAGCATAAAAGACAATAAAGTTCTAACATGTTGGTATGTTAAAGAATAACAAAAATAGAGGTTGGAGGCATCAAACTACATGTCTGATTTTTTTTACTAATAAAATATGAGTCAAAATTTTGTGTTTGAAAAAATGGAGTGGCTATGGGCACTTTGGTCACTTTTACATGTAGATTGGTAGATAAGGACTCACCCATTTATCTCTTGAAAGAAGATATGTAGGGGCTAGAAAAGATGCACATGTTAAAAGTGACAATACATTTTTTGTTGCCCAAATAGTGACATCATTTCAACATTTATATTTATAAACCCATTAAACATGTCTAATCAAATGCCCTTGGATATTTTCTAAATGTTTACATTTTTAGTATAGAATGAAATAAATGCAAGAGATTTCTTTTCATTGATAGTTGTACCCATTAACAATAATTAATAATGGCAATTAATTGGTGTTTATCTCTACAGTTTATTATTGTTAATTTTTTGAGTTTGAAAAAATAATTAAACCTCAACAAAAATGATTCTAGCCATTTAAAAAATAGAAATCGTAGTATAAAAATTAATTTTAAAACACAACCATCAAAAATTTAGAATTTTAGAATCTCCTTATTGTACACATTAAGAGAGAGGAACTAATTAAAAAACATTACCTCCCTGTCTTGTATAAGGAAGGGACCAATAAATAATTTATAGTTTAGATTTAATAGATAGTGAATCAATGCACTAGAAACCTCATTTTCAATTTGTTATTACGATTCTTAACGTGAGTTGTTTAAAGCTAGACAATAACGAAATTTTGTAGTAAGACGTGCTTTAACCTATTTAGATATAATAAAAAACTGTTTATATTAGAAAATAATAACAAGACCATAAAACATCTTAAACATATTATTATCTCACATCGTTTTAGACATTTTACATAATAAATTATATCTAGGTTGGTTATTCCCAAACATAACATGATCAAAATTTCAAGAGTGGAGTCTCAAAGGGTAAGGGTGCTTGACCACCTCTAATATTTGAAAATCTAATGGTCACATAATAGATTTCATCCCTTCTTCTACAAGATTCCGTAACAAACATTCTAAACCATATGAACTTTATATTTTTTTACATAATTATAATTTAAAATTATAACTCATCATACATATATCTAGTTGTACTATTATAAAATCCCATTCCTAAATAATTCAAATTCAATTGGAACAAGAGATCATTTAACTCTAACTCTGAAGTAATGAAGCTATTAATTGAAAATAAAAAATCTCATTTAACTCCGCCTCTGGAGTAATGAAGCAATTAATTGAAAAGAAAAATGTCTGGATATATTACTCATCTCATTTATTAAGTCAGTTATTTGAAAAGGACAAAAGTCAGATGTATTCCCTTCATTTATTATGATCAAGTGAATGAAAGGGTTAAAAGAGTTAATGACACACGAGCCTTCGCACATGCAAAACTAGAAGCCCTGGATGAATTAATCAAACGCGGAAGCAATTGGAAGGCAAGCATAAAATGGCTACAGCTTCTGTTGATGCAAGTATACAGACCCAACCTGATTTCAAAAGACATTCCTGTAAAGTGATTGAGAATGATCCGGCGGGTGCTCTATCAAGCATTCCATTTGTGGTTTTACTGGTAGAAGATATCAGGGCTTTTATTCATGTAAAGCTTGAGGAGTTTGATCATAGCAAATTGTTGAAAATATGGAGGGATGAGATAAAAGGTCATTGTGCCCTAGTTCATAAAAGGCTGGATGTGTGGAACAATTTTCCAAGTTTCTGCAACGAAGACAAGTGGGTGAGAATGGCCATGAGTAGATTTCACGACAACTTCCTATGGCTCGAACAGACATGCCTCGTTACTAAAGAGGCAATTAAAGCTGTTACAGGTCTCTCTCATACGGGTGCGATTCCGGCACAGAGGTCAGGTGGATTTAAAGCTATTGAAAAGCTGACGAAAGCTATTCAGGATGGACGATCTCTATCTGTTAAGACTGTTGAAAACCCTGCTGTGAAGGTGCGTCAGTGATGATTGGGAATAAGGTTTACTTCACAAACCGGGCCAATTCCATTTCTGCCAAAGCAGTCAATGTGGCGTATGAGATGGTTGAGAAAAACGTGGATTAGGATTTGTGCGAGATCTTAAGAACTTTCTGGAAAATCTTAGACGGTGTAAGCAGGAAATGTATCCTTTCAAGTATGGAACCCTAGCTTTGTGTATTCAATTCTACTTTCTTCAGGAGGTTCCTGGTAAGGGCAAAGTTTTCTGGGTGCCGGTCAGACCAGTTGCTCGTCAGATTCGAGAGCATCTTAGCCGTGTTGATGTAGAGACTGCTTTTACCTCATTCTTCTCTGTCTTTCAGCTGAAGATGCAACAGAGGGATAGAATCCCCAAACACATTGTTGAAAAGTACAAAGACGGCATTACCTTTCTAGTCACTACGGACTCATGTATTATGGAGGCAGTTGTTCCGAGGACAATGTGGATTCCAGCTCTGGGTTATGAGGTCGCAGAGGAAACAATTGATAATTGTGCGAAGCATCTTCTTGGAAGTCCGATTGATACGACTCGGGAAAGATTCTGCTCTGCGGCGAAGAAATATATGGATGTTCATAATTTGAAGGAAATCCTAATGGACGGAATAAAGAGAGTGCGCAAAGTCATCGATGAATCTCTGAACGAAAGTCGTATGATTGCGAAACAGGTTGAAGAAACCAATGGTGTAAAAGAAGAAAGGAAACCCTCTCCTCCGTGTCAGCTGAAGGCCAGGAAGATGAGCTGAAACATTTCCAGATTGAATCCAGGAAAAGGAGAGGCAAACTCGAAAGGAGTAAAGATTTCCCAACTGCAGAAATGCTTTCCAACAGGTTGGCGCAAGAAGGAAATTTTAAAGAGGTGGGCAGTTGGTACATTGATGCTAATGAAGCTGGAAAGAAGGTCATCGTAACTGCATTTGTTTCATACGTCATTGCTAAGTTAGATGCTCTTTTAGAAGATTTTAAAGATATTGTTCCGAAGGATCTTTTGTTAAAATTGCATGAACTCGGAAAGAAAGCTTTGAAAGAAGAACATGATATTGGAAACTCTGCTTTTGATGTCTTTCGTCAGTCTCTGTGTGAAGCAGGCAGGGCATCTTTTGAGCAAGTCTGCAAAACTGAACTCCAAACAAAGAGATGGCTTGATACCTTGATACAAAAAGAGCAGTGAAAAGAAAAACTTTAAGCAGGAGACAGGGGAAATAATTAGGTCAACGGCTACTAATCTTTGGATGTTACCCAGTACTGATTCCAATGGATCCATGCTTACACATGAAACCATTGCACACGAAAAAGATGTTACCGGCAATGTTGCTTCAGAAAATACTTTAAAAAATGTCAATCTCTCACTAGATAATCCTAAAGATGTTCCACTAGATATCTCTAAAACGTGCAATAAAAATGAGAAGGGGAAAAAAAAAAGAGACATTATAAGTGGAAGCAGCGATGCAGTTGGTCCTAGCTGGGACAAGGATGGTATTACCGGTTCAGTTACTTTTGATGATTCCTTTAAGTGTTTGCTTGCTTCACCACTTTCTTTCCAGCAAGTCACTGTTAGATTGTGGTGACTGATCAGGAAAGTACTGTACATACTTCATAAATAGTAATTTTTTTTTGGGAATAGACATGGTAGCCGACATATTATGGCCGACATATGGCCGACATGTTATAAACCTAAAACGGTTTAATACTTGTATAAAAAGGGCTTAGGGTTGGGTATTTGATATATGTTGTGATAGGAAATTGGTTCTTGCGGCAGTATTGAGCTGTAAGGGATTACGGATTGTAATTAGGTTGTAATCATTGGATTGTAATAAGATCGGACTTGCTGTTTGGTGGACGTAGCCCAGGGATTGGGTGAACCACTTTAAATCTTGGTGACTTGTGTTCATTTCTGTGTGTTCTATTATTTTCTGTTATTGGTTATATTTGCATGTAGTTTTTTATTTTTGTCCGTGGTTTATCCTAACAAGTGGTATCAGAGCAAGGTTGTCTTTCAGTTATCCTCTACAGGAAAGTCTCACGGTTAAGTGGGAGTCTCGCAGTTGAGTGGGAGCGATGGCAGATGAGGGTAAGTTGAGGGTTAACAGGTTTAATGGGCAGAACTTCCAATTATGGAAGATGCAAATGGACGACTATTTATATCAGAAGGATTTATAGAAGCCGTTGGAAGGAAAAGCCAAGAATCAGAGAACTATGTCAGAGGTTGAATGAGATCTTTTGGACAGAAAGGCACTCGGAAGCATTCGGTTATGCTTGGCACCATCAGTGGCATTTAATATTACAAAAGCAAAGACGACAGAAGATTTGATGAAAACCCTAGCGACATTGTATAAAAAGCCTTCCGCTTCAAATAAGGTATTTCTCATGAAGCGTTTATTTAATATGAAAATGGCAGAAGGTGGATCTGTTGCAGATCATTTAAATGAGTTTAATACTATTACTAGTCAATTATCTTCTATAGGTATCAATTTTGATGAAGAAATTAGGGCTCTCTTGATTTTGTGTTCTTTGCCTGAAAGCTAGAATGGCTTGGTAATGGCGGTGAGTAATTCTGTTCCTAGATCTAGTACCCTAAAATATGATGATGTGATTGGTGTTATTTTAAGTGAGGAAACTCGTAGAAAATCTTCAGGTGGATCTACATCAGGAAGTGCTTTAAATGCACAAAACAGGGGCAGAACGACTGAAAGAGGAAGTAACTCTGGAAATCGTGAAAAATCAAGAGGAAAGTCAAAGGGGAGGAGGTCTCAATTGAGAGGACCAAATGATTGCTGGTACTATGGGAAACCAGGGCAGAAAAAAAAAGATTGCTGGAATCGAAAAAAAAATGAAGGAGATAAATCAGATGGAGACAAGGAGGCAAATGTGGTAAGTAACAAATCCGAAGAGGATGTTTTGCTTCTATCTTTAGAGAGTGTTGATGATTCATGGGTTTTAGATTCTGGTGCTTCATTTCATGCTACACCTCATAGAGGTTATTTCATTGATTATGTCCAAGGGGATTTCGGGCTTGTTTTTTTGGGGGATAATAAACCCTGTCAGATTGTTGGAAAGGAAAAAATTAAGATTAAGTTGCAGAGTGGGAATCATTGGCTACTACATGAGGTAAGACATGTTCCAAAACTAAGTAAAAATTTAATTTCAGTAGGGCAACTCGGTGATGAGGGTTGTGTAGTTACTTTTAATGATAAAAATTGAAAGGTTTCAAAAGGTTCCCTTGTAGTAGCAAAAGGTGTGAAAGTAGACACCTTATATCTTTATACAGGTCATATTGTTCCTTCTACTTTGATTGTTTCAGAGAAAAATGAATATTCAAGAACAATTACTACAGTTGAGCAGGGAGAACAAATAGCTGCTGTAGATTCTGATGCAGCATTGTGGCACAATAGACTTGGGCACATGAGTGAGAAAGGTATGAAAGTACTTCATTCAAGGAAAGTTTTACCAGGTCTAAAATGTGTGAATATGGATTTCTATGAAAGTTGTGTGTATGAAAAACAAAAGAGAGTGAGTTTTGTAAAGACAGGGAAGGAAAAGAAAAAGGAGAAATTAGAGCTTGTGCATACAGATGTATGGGGACCAACCCAGGTATCTTCCCTTGGTGGCTCTCATTATTATGTTACATTTATTGATGATGCAACTAGAAAAGTATGGGTTTATTTCCTTAGACAGAAATCTGATGTATTTCAAACTTTTAAGAAATGGAAATGCTTGGTTGAAAATGAGACTGGTAAGAAATTAAAATGTCTCAAATCTGATAATGGTGGTGAGTATTGCAGTCATGAATTTGAAGATTATTGCTCCACTAATGGTATTCGTAGACAAAAAACTATTCCAAGGACTCCACAGGAAAATGGAGTGGCTGAACGCATGAACAGGACTATAATGGAGCGCGCAAGGAGCATGCGGTTGCATGATGGGTTGCTCTTACACATGTGGGCGGAGGCTGTCAATACTGCAGTATATTTGATTAATAGAGGTCCCTCTACTCCTTTGGGCTGTGGTATTCCAGAAGAAGCATGGACTGGGAAGAAGGTGAGTTATGCTTTTCTCAAGACCTTCGGTTGTGAAGCTTTTGCTCATATAGACTCTGAAAATAGAACCAAGCTAGAAGCTAAATCAAAGAAATGTGTCTTTGTTGGATATGGCATTAATGAATTTGGTTATAGGCTTTGGGTTTTGAAAATCTTAAAATTATTAAAAGTCGGGATGTCATATTCAATGAGAAAGTGTTGTACAAAGATCTGTTGCAGCAACATGAGAAGAAAGAAGATGATTATGTAGTGTTGGATGATACTCCAAAAGCTGATGTTCCAGCCATTCCTCATGATGTGCAACAACTGCAACAACAAATACCACACACACCAGTGAATGTTAGACGGTCAAAAAGGCCAATTAGACCTCCACAAAGGTTTTCTCCCTCTTTGTATTCTATTTTACTTACTGATGCTGGTGAACCTGAAAGTTATGATGAAGCTGTGCAGGTGGATACTAAGATTCAGTGGGAGTCTGCAATGAAAGATGAAATTGACTCTTTGCTGAAAAATAAGACATGGGATTTGTGCAAGTTGCCTGCAGGTAAAAAGGCTTTACAGAATAAATGGGTTTACAGGTTGAAAGAAGAGGAAGGAGGTAAGAAAAGATTTAAGGTCAGGTTAGTTGTAAAAGGATTTGCACAGAAAAAGGGAATTGATTTTGATGAGATATTTTCTCCTGTTGTTAAAATGACTTCTATTCGTACTGTTTTAAGTCTTGTGGCTACTAAAGATTTGCATTTAGAGCAGATGAATGTTAAAACAGCCTTTCTTCATGGTCATTTGGATGAAGAAATATATATGGCTCAGCCACAGGGTTTTGAGGTCAAAGGTAAGGAGAGCTTAGTGTGCAAATTGAAGAAAAGCTTATATGGCTTGAAGCAAGCACCTCGGCAATGGTATCTGAAATTTGACAGTTTTATGCATGAGCATGGATATAATAGGTGTCATTCAGATTATTGTGTTTATTTTAAGAGGTTGGATGATGATAGCTACATTATTTTATGTTTATATGTTGATGATATGCTTGTAGTTGGGTCTAACATGGATCATATTAAGGGGCTGAAACGCCAATTAGCACATGCATTTGTTATGAAGGATTTGGGGACAGCAAAACAAATTTTTGGTATGAAGATTTGCAGAGATAGGAAGAACAAAACATTGACGCTATCTCAAGCTGATTATGTTGAGAAGGTGTTGCAACGTTTCTCTATGGAGAATGCTAAAGCTGTCAGCACACCTTTACCTGATCATTTGAAATTGACTAAGGAGATGTGTCCCAAGACACAGGAAGAGGAGGATAAGATGTCCAAGGTACCCTATGCTTCAGCTGTAGGAAGTTTGATGTATGCTATGGTATGCACTAGGCCAGATATTGCACATGCAGTGGGAGTCGTTAGCAGGTATATGAGTCATCCAAGATTTGAGCATTGGAATGCTGTCAAGTGGATTCTCAGATATTTGAGAGGAACATCCAATAAGTGTTTACACTTTGGGGGCTCTACTACTGATTTACAAGGCTATGTTGACTCAGATTTGGCTGGGGATATTGATACTAGGCGGAGTACTACAGGTTATGTCTTTACTGTTGGTGGGGCAGCCGTGAGCTGGGTTTCTAGGTTACAGAAGATTAATGCTCTCTCCACTACAGAGGCAGAGTATGTTGCTGCTACAGAGGCAGCCAAAGAGATGATATGGCTTCAGTTCTTCTTGGAAGAATTGGGGCATCCTCAGAAGGATAATTATTTGTTCACA
This sequence comes from Cupressus sempervirens, assembly GCA_028749045.1. Lineage (NCBI taxonomy): Eukaryota > Viridiplantae > Streptophyta > Pinopsida > Cupressales > Cupressaceae > Cupressus > Cupressus sempervirens. The sequence continues at coordinate 506,146,911 of CM053788.1, forward strand.
GATAGTTAGAGTGCCATTTATCTTGCTAAGAATTCAGCTCTGCATTCTAAGACCAAACACATACAGTTGTGGTACCATTTCATTCGGTCAGTTTTGGAGGATGGATAGTTAAAGCTGGAGAAGATACATACCAATTACAATCTAGCAGATATGTTGACAAAGGTTGTAACAAGGGAGAAGCTGAACTTCGGTTGGTCTTTTAGACTGAACATGAATAAAAGAACAGTAGAGTCCAAGATGGTTTGATCCAGTGGGAGCCCCATGTGGTAGTGGTATTGCTACAGGATCAGTCTCCAAGTGAGAGATTGTTGTTTAGTGTGGACCCTGATCAGTCCCCAAGTGGGAGATTGTTAGATTGTGGTGACTGATCAGGAAAGTACTGTACATACTTCATAAATAGTAAATTTTTTTTGGGAAATACCCGACATGGTAGCCGACATATTATGGCCGACATATGGCCGACATGTTATAACCCTAAAGCGGTTTAATACTTGTATAAAAAGAGCTTAGGGTTGGGTATTTGATATATGTTGTGATACGAAATTGATTCTTGCGGCGGTATTGAGCTGTAAGGGATTACGGATTGTAATCAGGTTGTAATCACTGGATTGTAATAAGATCGGACTTGCTGTTTGGTGGGCGTAGCCCAAAGATTGGGTGAACCACATTAAATCTTGATGCCTTGTGTTCATTTCTGTGTGTTCTATTATTTTCTGTTATTGGTTATATTTGCATGTAGTTTTTTATTTCTATCCGTGGTTTATCCTAACAGTCACTTCATCTCAGTTTATAATTGACTTTGACAAAGTCGATCCTGTTAGTTTTGTTAGTTTTGGACAGCTGTTTGTCCATTTGCTATTATTTAGCAAGTAATTGTTTTGCTAACTAATTGGTTAGTTTAATAACAAATATTTTTAAATTAATTTACCATTTTTGGAAACAACTAAAAATCGATTTGGTTAAGGTTGTTAAGTTGTTTTAATCTCAACCATCGATTGTAAATCAATCTCAGCCGTTGGTTTACCAACAGGAGTAGTATAAAAGGAGGTCAAGGGAGCATTTGGAGAACATGAAGTTTGGAGAAACGTTTGCAGTGTTAGCAAACAGTCTTACAGTGTTAGCGTGGGAATAGTAGTGGAGAATATCAGCGGATAAATTAGAGGGTTGTCAGAATTTTGCCAGTAAAAAGCAAGGAATTTTTGTATCTCTTGATTTGCTGAAGTTTAATATAATTTCTTATCTGTAGAACTAGTTTTCCCTTGGGGGTTTTTCCAGGAACAATTTGTCCGAAAATATTGTGTTCATTGTGTTGCGCATTTCTTTCCGTATTTTATAAGTGAAGTTGCAGTTGTGTTATTTTTCGATATTAGCTAAAAATTTATTTTCAACAATTTAATAATCGTTTATAATAAGAGATTAATAATCAGTGATTGCAATAATTAAATTTTTCCCAGATCCGGCAAACAAGTTTGAGATTGGTTTGGCCATTCAAGCGTAATCAAAGAATGATTTACTGGAGAATTTATAGAAGAAAGATAAGACGACAGAAGAAATCATTGTTGCATTGCAAAGTGCTATTCCGGATTGTGCGGTAGATCCATTGGGCACAAGCATTCATAAATGTAACATGTTAATAAATTCTCTGAAAAGTCAATCTGCTACAGCCGAAGAGAAGCTGGCAAAAGAAAAGGAAAGACAGTTGCAAGAGCTCAAAGGCAAATGCACTTGTGCACACAATCATCTTTCTGAGCTTATAGCTCAAGGACGGGCATATCTTGCAAGTGGGACTGCTCTGTTTGTTTATAGCTTACAATGGCCAGAGGCCACCAAAAGTATTCGCGAAGAAATTGATGCAATTGAGACCAAGATCCGGAAAGCACATTAAAGTTTTCAACTTTCTCAGGACCTTACTGGCATAGGTAGAGCTGCAATTGAGGAGCTGCACAAGAAATACTTTGAGCTTCTGCGGCAGCGGGATGATATTATCCTCCCTCTCGGGAAGCTACGAGATATGTGCAATGACTGTATTTCCCTATTAAACCGGGCTCTTTCCAAAGTAGAACATTTCACTGATTCTAATCCAAGTTCTATTGAAGATGCCGAGAAGCTACTTGTATCCCTTCAAGTCCAAATTGAACTGATGAAAGATGCCATCCAGCATTGAGATAGCAATAAAGGCACTTGGACCGAGCACATTCAGAGGATCAAGCAATCATCCGGGTAGACCGTTCTTGGTGTTTGTGGATCACTCTGTACTTTCATATTAATGCTCTGTGCTGGTTTGGGTATTTTTTTTGTCAATCTTTGCCCTTAATGTACAGAGGGACTAACACCGAGTATTATAAAACAAGGACAAACATAAATCTAAAGAAAACTTTATGATTATACGATAGGATAGATACGAATAGATAGATCAGTTTTTTTTATTTTTATGTCAGGTTAATGTTTCGGCATCACTCGGTTACTAAGTTTTGATCGCAGGTATATTTAATGTTGCCACACCACTTCGGTATAGCCACGAAAATGCACTTCCTTCACATTGCTTTTTCTAACTTTTTAAAAAATTGACTAAGTCCTCTCCTTCGTATGGAAGTGCATTTTCGTGGCAGTGGCACCATACGGATCAAGTTGTTTGCTCCGATACCATCCTCGGGTTGATAACGTATCGACTTTTTGGGCCGATCCTTTTTCAAAAGCCGAAATGGAACACCGATGTATTTACCCCTTTGCTGGTTCTGTTTCAGTCATATGAAATACCGATGTAGTCACCTCTGTATGTACGGTGTATATAGAAGTGAATAATGGATAGTTAATGAAGGTAACTGCAGAAGTGACACATTGGAATGGTACCTGTACTTCAATCGATGTCACTCGTTTTGAAGTGACCCACCCCTTCTCTTGTTTTGTGTAACCTGGTATACGTTGCATATACGCCAAAGTAATCTCTCTATGTGATGTGAATATCAGGATTTAACTGTGTGATTTTGAGTCAAACTCGATGACCCATGTTTCATGAGTAGTGATTCAACATGAATCCATCTCTCATGAGAATAAATGGAACACTTAGCACTCATTGGATCTAGGTGATGCTCACAGGGGTGAAGCACCGGGACTTCCCGAGAGGTCACCCATCCCAGTACTACTCCAGCCTGAGCGCGCTTAACTACGGAGTTTCCTCCACAGTTAAACCCAAAGCTTGCAACCCCATTTGCAAAACCTTCACCAAGTGTTGTGCCTTATGAACCATTCATTAGAAAGCCCCTTAAGCTCATCAATTGATAAGTAGGACATGATTTCCACAGCTAGTCAAATTGTGATGTGAATATCAGGATTTAACTGTGTGATTTTGAGTCAAACTCGATGACCCATGTTTCATGAGTAGTGATTCAACATGAATCCATCTCTCATGAGAATAAATGGAACACTTAGCACTCATTGGATCTAGGTGATGCTCACAGGGGTGAAGCACCGGGACTTCCCGGGAGGTCACCCATCCCAGTACTACTCCAACCTGAGCGCGCTTAACTACGGAGTTTCCTCCATAGTTAAACCCAAAGCTTGCAACCCCATTTGCAAAACCTTCACCAAGTGTTGTGCCTTATGAACCATTCATTAGAAAGCCCCTTAAGCTCATCAATTGATAAGTAGGACATGATTTCCACAGCTAGTCAAATTGTGATGTGAATATCAGGATTTAACTATGTGATTTTGAGTCAAACTCGATGACCCATGTTTCATGAGTAGTGATTCAACATGAATCCATCTCTCATGAGAATAAATGGAACACTTAGCACTCATTGGATCTAGTTGATGCTCACAGGGGTGAAGCACCGGGACTTCCCGGGAGGTCACCCATCCCAGTACTACTCCAGCCTGAGCGCACTTAACTACGGAGTTTCCTCCACAGTTAAACCCAAAGCTTGCAACCCCATTTGCAAAACCTTCACCAAGTGTTGTGCCTTATGAACCATTCATTAGAAAGCCCCTTAAGCTCATCAATTGATAAGTAGGACATGATTTCCACAGCTAGTCAAATTGTGATGTGAATATCAGGATTTAACTGTGTGATTTTGAGTCAAACTCGATGACCCATGTTTCATGAGTAGTGATTCAACATGAATCCATCTCTCATGAGAATAAATGGAACACTTAGCACTCATTGGATCTAGGTGATGCTCACAGGGGTGAAGCACCGGGACTTCCCGGGAGGTCACCCATCCCAGTACTACTCCAGCCTGAGCGCGCTTAACTACGGAGTTTCCTCCACAGTTAAACCCAAAGCTTGCAACCCCATTTGCAAAACCTTCACCAAGTGTTGTGCCTTATGAACCATTCATTAGAAAGCCCCTTAAGCTCATCAATTGATTAGTAGGACATGATTTCCACAGCTAGTCAAATTGTGATGTGAATATCAGGATTTAACTGTGTGATTTTGAGTCAAACTCGATGACCCATGTTTCATGAGTAGTGATTCAACATGAATCCATCTCTCATGAGAATAAATGGAACACTTAGCACTCATTGGATCTAGGTGATGCTCACAGGGGTGAAGCACCGGGACTTCCCGGGAGGTCACCCATCCTAGTACTACTCCAGCCTGAGCGCGCTTAACTACGGAGTTTCCTCCACAGTTAAACCCAAAGCTTGCAACCCCATTTGCAAAACCTTCACCAAGTGTTGTGCCTTATGAACCATTCATTAGAAAGCCCCTTAAGCTCATCAATTGATAAGTAGGACATGATTTCCACAGCTAGTCAAATTGTGATGTGAATATCAGGATTTAACTGTGTGATTTTGAGTCAAACTCGATGACCCATGTTTCATGAGTAGTGATTCAACATGAATCCATATCTCATGAGAATAAATGGAACACTTAGCACTCATTGGATCTAGGTGATGCTCACAGGGGTGAAGCACCGGGACTTCCTGGGAGGTCACCCATCCCAGTACTACTCCAGCCTGAGCGCGCTTAACTACGGAGTTTCCTCCACAGTTAAACCCAAAGCTTGCAACCCCATTTGCAAAACCTTCACCAAGTGTTGTGCCTTATGAACCATTCATTAGAAAGCCCCTTAAGCTCATCAATTGATAAGTAGGACATGATTTCCACAGCTAGTCAAATTGTGATGTGAATATCAGGATTTAACTGTGTGATTTTGAGTCAAACTCGATGACCCATGTTTCATGAGTAGTGATTCAACATGAATCCATCTCTCATGAGAATAAATGGAACACTTAGCACTCATTGGATCTAGGTGATGCTCACAGGGGTGAAGCATCGGGACTTCCCGGGAGGTCACCCATCCCAGTACTACTCCAGCCTGAGCGCGCTTAACTACGGAGTTTCCTCCACAGTTAAACCCAAAGCTTGCAACCCCATTTGCAAAACCTTCACCAAGTGTTGTGCCTTATGAACCATTCATTAGAAAGCCCCTTAAGCTCATCAATTGATAAGTAGGACATGATTTCCACAGCTAGTCAAATTGTGATGTGAATATCAGGATTTAACTGTGTGATTTTGAGTCAAACTCGATGACCCATGTTTCATGAGTAGTGATTCAACATGAATCCATCTCTCATGAGAATAAATGGAACACTTAGCACTCATTGGATCTAGGTGATGCTCACAGGGGTGAAGCACCGGGACTTCCCGGGAGGTCACCCATCTCAGTACTACTCCAGCCTGAGCGCGCTTAACTACGGAGTTTCCTCCACAGTTAAACCCAAAGCTTGCAATCTCTCTATGGTTTTTCCAGTCTCAAGATTTGGGGCTGTGTGCATGATAGTTTTTAATTTATTTTAGCAAGTTATGTTAAGTGGATGTTGTTTAAAAGTTTTAATAAATTTAAGGGAGTTAATGATTTTTCTTTTATTGTTTTGGATGTTCAATAAAGTTTCTGGAACACTTTTAGTGAATTGGCTACACAGTTGGTTGTGTATGGTAATTAATTAATCATTTATAAATTATAATACATTGAAATTGCTACTTTTATTTTATATTAAATAATAAACAAATATCAATAAAAAGATATTTGGTTTGATGCATAGATGTTTCCCACTTTTAGGCCTTTTTTTAGCAAGTTGTACATCAAACATGATGACCACTTTATACCTTTACTTAGAAGGAGGGATGACCACTTTATATCTTTACTAAGAATAAGGAGGAATTCAAGTCTAGAGGGTTCTTGATGATTTTTGAAGAAGCTGTACCTATTATTTATTACAATAAATAAGGCATATTGAAGCTTGTGATCTCATTTTTGCATGAATGAATAAAGACTATTTATGTTGAATGCCATTACAATCAAGTATCACCTTTGATTTGGCATATCTAACTTCATTAATACCATATAGATTCTGAAGTATATGATGTATTCATTTGGTCTCTTTGAAAGGTGAAATTTCAACCATTTCATAGGTACTTTTTTATTCTTTTTATTCTTTTTCTTGAGATGTCACTTCTATATCTACTTATGTATTCAAGAGATATTTTTTAAATATTTTCTATTATACCATATATTCTCAAACAAATAAATAACAATTAACTGCTAGATCTAAACTATTTGAAGTTGTAGTATATGAAATTCACATCAAATGAATTATTGTGAGATATTTTATTATAAGAAAACAATTTTTGAAGGGATTGGAATCCATACAACAAAGATAACCAATAAAAAAAGCATATGCCAATAAACTATTAAACATAAGCTAATACAAAGAAATACAAATAGAGGAACAAATCCTTATATGGTTTTCATTTTTCTTCTTCGTTCAAATCAATTCATGATACTCTCAGTGGGGTTCATACCCTTGTCTCTACAATAGAGCCCGGTAGTAGAACTAGGATTAGAACTGACAACCAGATCTTAAATAACAACCTTATTCTTTAACTTAACCTTGAATTATTCTAGGAGTTATGTATAAAGTAGATTATATGATTTTTAGTTGTTATTAGAAAATAACTCCATTAAAATAAATTATTCTAATAAATAATGAATAAATTACTTTATAGCCCAATTTAGTTATTAAAGGATGAACACAGTACTTATGACTTTGCACATGTAGCTTAACAACTTACTTTTATTCACTAACATCTATAACCAACTTAAAACCCTTGTAATAATTCTTATCTTAAATTTCAAGATTGCTAACACTACATTATAAATTTTGAATCGACTTGGGAAATATGCATACATCCAATAGTATGTAGGCACAATCTTTCTATGTTTTTTCTATATCTCTAAATTACTAATCAACATAAGGTATTAGTAATAAACCCTACAAGCCATTTCTTGTCGATTCACACTACGTAATATAAGGTATATGCACATAGATGGGAGATCAAAAAGGTTTCAAATTATTTTTGGGTATCCCATAAACTATGGTGCATACGATTAAAGTCTTTGTGTGCTATAGCATGCATGTGGCTAGCATTGTGATAAGAAATTGATCATATCAATGAAGTGCTAAATAGTAATGATTTTAGTTGTCAAAGATCCACATGCATATGCATTCATAGAAGAAAATAATGATACACCCATATCAAATGCTAGAGCTCGAGTGAATAGTAATAGATGTGTGCAGCCGCATATTTCTCATCACACAGACCATGCCAATAGTGGAAGTGTGTGCATCAGGATCCACCTACTGACCACTCTATTGTTGTAGTGGGAAAGGCACACCATTAAAACCCTTTACCAAGTATAGGGCATCAAAATTTTGATGTTGGCCTTGATGATGTTGATTTTAGCATGTCGAGCATAGGTTACATGGATTTGTCAACACATGATGGTAATACTTTTATGATATCTCATTTGGCTAGTTCCCTTTGTTCATCATTATGAGGATGTGTGTTGACCACTCATGTCACAAATGTAGAGTTGGTCTAGTATGAGATCCAACAACATCTTGATTTCTTGGTTGGCATGATTGAGGTTTGCAAGAGTGGGTATTATCAAATGCCAACATCCACACAAGTAAATCTCTTTTTTAGTGTAAACTAAATTTGAAAACTTAAATATAGCGTGTAAATTTACTTTATTTTATAATTCAATTGATACTTGACATCATGCATGCATATATTGTAGGAATGCCTCTTGTTGCCTCTTCATGAATGCTCAGTCGTGTATTTAGATAAGACTAACTTGATGACAACATCAACGTTGAACATATGTGTTTTAAATTTATTGATACATGTACATGTATAATATGCACTTTGTATGGTTTATTTTGTTTATGATTAAGTTTTATATATTTATATTTCTTAGACATTGATATTACTTTCTCTATAGGAATCAAAACATCTTTTTGATGCAGGAGCATCGTAGGTGTAAGAGAAATTTTGCATCAAACCAAAAAAAAAATTCATTTCAGTCATTTTAATAAGGGTTGTCTTAACATAGAGTTTCTATCTGTGGAGATTTCCTACTTAGTAAGTCAATCATACAAGCTCAGAATGTCCTAATTTTAGAGATGGATACTCATCTTGGATATATCAGCCTACCAGTTGAGGCTCAGTGTCATATCTTGTGACGCAGTGCAAGGCAGGAGAATCCCCAAAGGAGATGTCCTAGCCCCCAGCTATACAACTATGTAGCAGAAACACAATAACATGAAGCAACGATGCAAGATCTGATACCAAATCATAATAATATATTCATAAAATATAACTGATTACATGCAATGTGTCGGGCTGTAAGGCCTTCTTAGTTATGGCCAAATACAAAGTAAGTAATAGTTCTACAAGATCCCTCAAGATCCAATCCCAAACCCTAGTTAGTCCAGATCCACACTCTGGTAGACACCTCCCAAGGAAGATCTCAAATTGTGCTCACAAGCCCACCAAGCAATCTCCTTTTTTTTCAAGCCCCAACTCCTAGCTCTGCTCCAACTTCATCCAATTGTAAACTACCTCACATTCGGCACTCTATTCACACATTCACAACTCCATCACAATCTTGCTATAAAATGCCTCACTTTCGGCGCTTTGTTCACAAACTTGGGAAAACTCACTCTTCAGCTACTTCCCACACCCACTCCTCTTCTGAGTGAATGAATAATGACTAAAGACTTCCCCACAACCCCTACTTATACCAATCTAAGCTACAAGTTCTCCTAGAACAAAAATTAAATGCAAATACATAAATTAAATGCCAAAGTCAGCCTCCTACAACAATTAAATTTCCAAAATTGATGTCTTAGTAAAATTGCAATATCTCTTAGCTTCGAATGAATTAGAACTCGAGCTTTGAATCGTAGGTAGAAGTCTAGGCCCTCTTCAATCTCTAAAATTTTCATTCTTTAACACATTGTGGAATATTAGTTATACAACTTGAAACAAACACCAAATTCTCAAACCATGCTGAGCAACCAAAGACCATGCCGAGTTCCAAAGACTATGTTGAGCAACCAATGCCAAGCTACCAAGACCATGCCGAGCTGCATAGACCATGCCAAGCTCCAATCCTTCTTTGACCGAGTACCAGTCCAAACACCCTCTAAAGCAACTACTAAGCCTCCTCCCATGAACTCCAAAGTAGTCACCAAGTAAATCCAAGATGCTCCTGCATTATCTTGCATATTCATGGATTTATTACAGATTTTTGGTGTGCAATTTTGGTATACAGACTTTAGGCTCAGTGTTAAAGGCCTAAATGTGCTCAGACGAGGTCAAAAAATTTGATGGATAGGTGCTTGCGCCGATCCAAGCCTATATATTAGAAGCTAAGGTTTTTGAAAAGTGGTTATAATAGCCAATGAGAACAAGGGTTTGAAAGTTTTTGCCTTCCAAAGTTGGGCCAACTAAAACTTCCAAAATAAATGTCAAAAATGTATTTGGCCGACTATACATGTATTGTTATGGTTTGTCGGCCCTAGGTATTAAGTTTCAGTGTCTAGAACCTTCCCAAGCAGTATAAATTGCCTATTTAAGAAATGTCCAAACATTGTTTATGACAACTCTAGGTGAAAGTTCATAGCTTTGTCTTGCATATTACTATAATGAAGGTGCCTATGTGGGTTCACATATTGTAATTCTGAATTCTGTAATTCCGCATTTGTGGCAACAATAAGAAGCCCATATTTTTTTCTCGCAAATTGTTGTTATTTCTTTATTTTTGTTATGTGTTCATGGTATTAAGTGGGGAACCCTTCATCATTTTTACAACTTGATAGTCACTATTCATACTAGTTAGTCAAGAGTCATCATGATGAGACCTAAGGTGTCGATCCATAGATAGCATACTTAGTTTTAGGAGTAGATAATTGAAATTAGCACATAAATGTATTAACAATTGTGAATACAAAACTAAAGAATATGATTATTTCATTAATGTGAAGATGTAGATTAAATAAATACTAAAATTTATTTATAGAAGTTAATTGATCAGTAAAGAATAATAATTTGGAAATAATAATTAAACAATTAATTAAATGTATTCACTTATAGAAATTGGGGAAATACTGAATTCAAAATTTGAATATATAGGAACAAGACTAATTAAATAATACAAATAAAATAATTTAACCAATAAAGTGGAACATTAATAAAATTACTACACATGGAGAATATGACAATGTTAGGTGTGTAGGGCCTATTTTGCAATAGGATTACAAGTAGAATTGGTATATGTAAATTCATAAAATTTTGAATTCTCCATTTGGATGCACCAATCAAAATTGGAATAGGAATAAAATAGGAATATGTCTTCCAATTTTGACCCAAAAATGAGAATTTGCAATTATTGGAATACATATTCCTATTCTAGTTTTATTTATTTTAGAAAACATAAAATTTTGAGTTTGTGAATTCTCCATCAAATTCTGGCAGAACCAAACAAAAATAAGAATACGTTTCCCAATTTTCTATTCGAGAATAAGTATTCCTATTCCCATATGTATATTCCCACAGCCAGATAGACCCATATTAAAATCCAAAATAAGTATTCCTGTTCCCATATGTATATTCCCACAGCAAAACAGACCCATATTAAAATCCAACAAATTTGTACAACCAAAATTTTTTTTTACCATCTATAACCCACAAAAAAATTCTAATTATGAAATTTATATCAAATTCAACAATCTTTCCCTCTCCAAATGTTTGATGTTCATTTTCATATTTCTGTTAACACTAAAAGTCTTTCATGCTAATTCGTTGAATTTAAAGAACATTAATTTGATCATATCACGTAATAATAATTTCTTTCAAATATAGATTTATACAGATAATCCGTACTCTCTTAGTATCTTCTCCACAAAGCATGTTTCAAGTATTATTAGTGGGTAAACCATTCAAGCGGGGTTTTATGAAATCAATTAGGATGGAGGAGTTGTTGACTAGGTAAGGCAGATAGAGGAATAACATACAGGAGATCAAACTAAATCCAATAAGGATAATATGTATGCCATATCCACGGAAAGAAACTCTCTTAAATGGGACATTCAATTGCGAACCTCCATGAAGGGCGGACAAGCAGTGGGGTCTTTCTGGGCACAGTTAATCCAAACTCTTCAGCTAAAAACGAAAGAGCTGGAACCTTGCAATGAATGGAATCCCACTAAACATTTTATGAATACATATAGGCTCAAGTAATTGGACACTGTGACCGGAAGATTTCATTCCTGAAAGCTTGAAGTGAAAAAATGGGTCTGCAGATTGCGGAAATAATTGCAATCTGACATTGACTAGTAAGTAAAATAGAATCTGATCCGATCAAAACATCGGTCCGCACACCCTATAACCCTACGACATGATATTGCGGGGAGAATCATTTGCCTCTCTTTCTCAGTGCTAGGCATGACGTCAACAGTAGACAAATGATATAGCTCCAAGGCCAAGGAAAAAGTAACGTGCTTCAGATCATATCATTCTTGTATTACTATAATGATATAGCAGTAAGGTCAACGAATTAGGTGATAAAGATCCTTTTTTAATAAAAGGGATATAGCACGATGGTCCAAAAACAATAACAACTTCTTTTCTCGATTCTAGACGGTTTGAATACAGCTACATGCTTTCTGCACCATGGACTTTATATTATTATTACTAGCCCATACACAATCTAAACTAATGACATTACTAGTAATATCATCATTAACAGTTTTAATTGATTAATACATATTTGTTACTTTTATTTTTCTTATTTATTTTAGTTAAAAATTATTTATAACCCCAGCAAAATTTGTATTGACCAATGAAAAATAGAAACTAGCGATTGCACCTAAGGTTGCAATAGGGACGCTAGAGATTTTAAAAAAAAATTAAATTTTTTTATTAAGAAATAGTATTAAAAAATAAAATTGATTCAATATATTCGAACAAATATAAGTAAAAAAGTTTGTAGTTGAAAACTGCATTTATGTCAATTATTTAGTCTCTCTTTTTGAAAGTACTTAGCTAACTATTGTAATAGATAAGAGAATGATCATTTGCTTTGTTTTTCAATTATACTATGTAAAAGTTTGATTGTATTAATATTTTTAATTACATTCTGCAATTTGTTATTAGAATGTGAAAGAAAAGATTAAAGAAAGAAAAGAATCATTATGAAATCCTCTCATTCTCATTTTCATAGTAATAGTAAGTTATACATAATTCTTTCATTCTCATAGTAAGCTATACAAAATTCTTCTATGTAACATTTTGATTGTATCCAAGGATCTATTATTAAAATGAGAATAAAAAAGCACTCTTCTAACCCATCATTAGAATGAGAATGAAAAAATTACAAAAGTGAAAAAACTATAAAATTATATTATAATTCTCTCATTCTCATTCTTTAATAATAGTTAGTGGAATATGAACGAAATAGTTGATACAATAAAAGTTTTAGACAACATAATCTAAAGACAAGCCTGATTATCGATTGTAGACTTTGAAAATCTAATCCTTCCTTAGGAAAAACTGTTCTTAACAAAAAAAAAAAGGAAAAAAGAGATTACCCTTAATCTGTGGGAGGTTTCTTTGAACCAATCAATTTGAGAGCACTTAATCCAACCATAGCTAGTGATATTGGGATTAGATGAGTAAGATTGAGAACACTTATGCTCTGCATAGATGAGCCCCCAACTTCCTTTACTTCCAAATGATAATTTCCAAACTCATCAATTTTAAGATGGGAATTTGGTTTGAGCATGGAAAGAGTGTGATCCATGGACACAGTATGTCCTATCGCTCCTTCCCTACTTAGAGCAGGTGATTCCTAGTCATCATTCCCCAAAACAACCACCCATGAAATTTTGGTTGTTATCGTTGGTGCAAAAGTTCTCTTGATAGAAGCAATAGGGCCTGGTGTGTCAAACCCAAAGATACTATCTTCTGCTCATCATGACCACACCACCATTAAAAATTATACCAACATCTGAAGAGGAAAAGAAAAAACAAATAATTTGGATCTATCTTTGTTGTATTACCTGTAAATGTGATAAAATTAGGCTTCTCTACTTGAATCATTCAATTGATAAAAGAAGTGGTGTTGAGGTTAGAATAGGTGGTGTACTGAGAGGGAAACACATTCAAACAGTAGGTGCCCTTGCTAGTTGCATAATGCATGTCTGCCACCTATAAATCATGCTAAAATAGAGAATTCAATATTTATTTCTTTTCAAAAACTATATTTTTGAATATGATGAAATGGAATGAAAATGATTTTAGTACCTATAGAATCTTGAACTTCCCATTTTTTTAAAACTTGAGATGCATTGGCTTTGTTGTTGATGAAACTGCCAAACAGATAATGCAAGTGATAATGAAGAATGTTTGCAAACCCATTGTGGCCATTGTTAATTAGCTTCCTAACCCACTAGTGCTTCTACAAGAGATTAGGAAGAGTGAAAATGTGTATTTATACAAGCAAGGGTTTTTGCATATTGTTATCCTGAGAAGAATTCAAAAGTAACTTTTATGTGGGTCTAACTGTATGGAACGAATCAAAAGTAACTTTTTTTTGGGGGTGGATCTAACTGTATACTGCAAGGTAGCAACTCATATCCTTGAATATTTGAAGCACATACTAAATCCATTACACTTCAGTTGAATAGTTCATTAATAGAAAAGAGTACACTTGTCATGTGACAAGAAAATAATTTCAAATTGAGCTTCGTATTCTGAAAAAACTCAATGATAAATGTAATAAAATATTCCAAAGGACTACACATGTCACGAATTGAATATTTGACATGCCTATTTTCATGTTTTGAAATTAACGCTTGAGATTACTTCAATCATCTTGCATCCTATATTAATGAATATTGATCATTGATTTCAAAATGACTTTTTGAGACCTCAAAAAAGAGATGCCTTTGCGTAATTAATGAAAGAAAGTGAATTAGAAAATAAAATCTCAACAAACTTTAGACTCCTAGATTTTTTATAGATTGTAAACATTAATTAAAGGAAGCCAAATGAAAATATTAGTTCCCTGCCCTAGGAACTAACAAAACTCAAAATATCTAGAACTTCGTCCAAAACAAATTTAATTATTTTTTTCAATAAAAAAGGTAGGTTTTGATTTTCAAAACATTATCTTTATACGATGCAACCTATCAATAGCGTATGTACATTATCTTAATACGATGCAACCTATCAATAGCGTATGTATTCTGTGTAAAGAATGTTAAAAATAAAATAAAAAAATTAGCAACAAAATATTCATTCGATTTCGGATGTGACTGTGACCTTGAATTCCGGTGAACGTCTTCATGTCCAAGCGCTTTATATAGCTTCAACGCAATGGAAACAAAAGAGTACAAATTTCAACAAGGACATATGTAATTTAGGAAGATTATAGCAATACACTCACACTATTTAGAGAAAAACCGTGAAACCAGTATTATTAACTAATTTTTATCTGAAGATGACCACGGTTATCCTCATCTTTATCTAAGCATATTCATCCTTATAGTGGTTTTCAGGTACATAGCTATCATGTTTCACAAAGGTGAAATTCATCAATGAAAATATATCTCCGGCTTGAAACAACCCGGTACCTGAATCAATAGTCCCCTTGTGCAACAGTCGTACAAGCTGCGCCTACATCTGGTGTCTTTACCAATGATACTTCTCTATATACTCTTTATAAATTATTAAGTTACCAATGATACTTCTTTATGCACTCCTTATAAATTATTAGCTACCAATGATACTTTATGCACTCCTTATAAATTATTAGCTATCTGTATAACAGGAATGTAAACACATATTCCTAGGTACACAGACTTATCACAGAATACATGCTTAACTAGGATATTCAGTAGTGAGCCTCCACTTAGGGCAAACAAGCAGCGGATTTTTTCTGGGGACAGTTAATCCAAACTCTTCCTCCATATCCACCTCGCCTTTCACAGCCCAGTCAAAGCAATGAATGAGCTGAGCGAGTGCAAATTCACTAATAGAAAGACCCATGTAAATCCCAGGGCATCCTCTTCTTCCCGATCCGAAAGGCAGGAAATCGAAGTCCTGACCTCTCACATCTTTATTATTCTCAATAAACCTCTCTGGCTTGAACTCATGAGCATCTCTCCAAACGTTTTCATCCCTTCCAATCGCCCACACATTCACAAACACCCTCGTCTTTGGCGGTACAAAATATCCTCCCACGCTGCACCCTTCCATCGACTCCCGCTGAACGAGCAGAGGAAGTGGCGGATGAAGCCGAAACGTTTCCTTCACCACGCATCGCAAGTAGTCGAATCCCATGACGTCACTCTCCTTCACTCGGCGGTCTCTGCCTATTGCAGACTCAATCTCTTTCTGTGCTCGTACCAACGCTGCAGGATTCCTCAGCAGCTCACTCATCGCCCACTCCACCACTGTCACCGATGTTTCCATTCCCGCGTTTAACATATCCTGCACACCACATTATAATGTTTCCTCAACTAGTTTAACACAGATTCTAATAACATTTGTGAAGCCTAAGACGGCCTTGAGTCACCTACTTACCAAGATCAAGGCTTTAATGTCGACCCGTGAGATTTTCTGGCCCTCTGTCTCGGCCATGCTCAGCATCACGTCTACCATGTCGTTTACACGATCTTCTTCCTTTTGGTTTCGCTTCTCCGATCTACGATGAATGTGCTCCTCTATTACTTTCTCAGCGAATCCGTCGAATGTTTTGTTAACGGCCTTCATGCGCCGACGGAATCCCTGCAAGTCCAGCCAGTCGAGAGAAGGAATGAAATCGCCAATTGGGAATGCACCGCCCACATAAAACACCTCTTCAACCATTTTTTTGAAACCAAGCCCTCCGTTCAATTCGTTGTCAGAATAAGTCCTGCTGGCAAACATCCTGCACACAATATTTTGTGTGAGGGAGGAGAGTCTTTTCTTTATGTCCACAAATTTCTCTCCGTGCCCGCTTTCTTCCCAGATGGAGGCGACCATGGCAGACACTTCTTCCTCTCTCACAAATCTGAAAGAATCGATTCTCTTCACCGTGAGCAGCTCCACCGTCAACAGCTTCCTCATTTGTCTCCAGTAGTCTCCGTAGCGGCTAAAAGCGACTCCTTTATGATCGTAGATAACATATTTCCCGAATGCAAAATTTGGTCTACTTGCAAAGACCAAATCATGCGTTTTCAGAAACTCTTTCGCCATGGCAGGAGAAGAGACGACAGCCGTGGAGACGGAGCCCAAGCGCAGAAACATAATGGGTCCGTATTTCTTTGACAATGTTGCAAAAGACTGATGAGGGAGGCTTCCCAAGCGATGGAGATTTCCTATAAGAGGCCATGGACGTGGTCCAGGGGGCAACCTCAAATTGTTGCCATTTCTGCGGAGCTTAGAGAGGAAGGAACAGTATAAGATCAAAATCCCAAGACCAATAGTCACCGCTGCATTCAGGAGATCCATGTTATAGAAATCGATATTATCTAAGAGATGGGATAATCCCAGAGACATGTAACTGCAATACAACACTCTATGGGTTTGAGAGATATTTAAATTCTGCACCATTAAGCAACCTCAGAAACACATACTGAAATAAAGAAAAGCGTGTCCTCAGTCAATTGAAACCCCAAGTCCGCCGTTTCCACCTATCTATAGCTAACCCCCGGGAGATGACGATTCCGTAAGACTTTGTCATGCTTAGTGACGATCCATGTCACGTCTAATCAACGGCCAGTAACGATCCATCTTATACGCGTGATGGAGTGTTCGAGAAAACGAAGACTAAAGACCAGCATGGTGGGAATGGCGTACTCCAAATAAACAAGATAATTAAATTATATACGCAATTGAACGGAAGAAGTAAAATTTGGCAACGAATAATTAAATTATATACGCAATTGAATAAGTATAAACAATTTGAGATTTAAAAATAAAAGTCTAAACCATGACTACTCATAACTCTGCAAATTTATCTAGACAACTGACTTTTCTTACTAGCATCCTGTCTTATATGAATTTTCAAGATTTCTTGCCGCTAAAGTACGATGTTGAACGTAGTATACAGATGTTGACTAAGTTACCCATGCATAGATAGATGTCGAGTGTGTTACCATTCCATCCATGTTTTAGTAGGCTTTGTTCTCCATCGTCTAAATGAGTTGATTGACGAGTTGTCGACGAATAGAAAGAATGGAAAACTTAAGTTGCTTTACACGAATTGCCCCTAATAAATCTCAACGTGATAGGTGTCGTCGACCATATCGTTTTCTTCTTTGGATGAGATCATATTTGCTTGGATGAGATCATAGTTCCTTCAATCAAATTATGTAAAGTCAAGGAACAAGAACTAAAATATGATAAAATCATCATTTAAGTATTATATTATTATTTAGCATTAGTCATCTTAGATATTTTGAGCTAGGTCTGAAATTTCAAACAAATATATTTATAAAAATATTTCAAATTATAAAAATATTTTGAATTAGTTCTGAAATTTCAAACAAGGACAAGGATAAATTAAAAGATCATTTACACACTATAGTCACATTTATTATATAAAAGTTCAAATAAATCAATAGTTCAAGCACTAACTTTCAAATTGATTATGGAAATGAGATAAATTTGATTGAAAATTATTTTTTGTAATAACATGCATACATTTTTAAAATTTGATTAATATATTTTATCATTTCAAGTCAAAGTGTATATTAAAACATAATAGATAAATGACATGAAATTTTTTACGTAATCAAATTCATCTTATTCAAATACATAACATTAAAGTAAAGAATTTATTAGAAATGAAAGCACATTTGTCAATTGCAAATTTAATTACAAATTTATGAGTTTCAATCATTCATTGACTATTTTCATATCGACAAAAGAAAACATTTGTCACAATGTTCATGGATTTTTATATTTGATCTGTTGTCATTATTTTTATTTTAGTGTTCAATTGCCATCAACCCCCCCAAAAAAATTATAATTTTGATTAAGGATGATATGGTTCTATGCTCTAAAAATGTTTGTAAATGTAAAGCCTATTATATTTATTAAAAAATTTCTTTATAGAACTTCATCATTAACATGTTATTTTTCAATTTTGCATTTTTT
The DNA here is from genome assembly GCA_028749045.1 of Cupressus sempervirens. Classification (NCBI taxonomy): domain Eukaryota; kingdom Viridiplantae; phylum Streptophyta; class Pinopsida; order Cupressales; family Cupressaceae; genus Cupressus; species Cupressus sempervirens. Next base: position 506,165,410 of record CM053788.1, read on the forward strand.
TTTGTTGTTAGCTTTCTAATAGTATGTTACACAATATATTATATGTTAAATAATCATGTAATGAAGTGTGAAATTTTGAAACACACATATGTTTAAGTATGTAAAATATTATTTATTAAAAAGGTTGTGATTCAATGGAGTAACATAGTGAGGATGACCTTTCAATAGCTATTTTTAGAATGTCTTTGATAATAGGATAGGGTCTCAATTATGGTGTACATGGAATAATTAGACAATGTTTGATGATGAAGAAATATTATTTTTAAAAATGTTGATCAAAGGTCTCAAGGCAATGCTTTCCACTTTTTGCTAAAGAATGGTGGACTCCACCAAATTCTAAGAAAGACAACAATCCATCTTGAAATGGGAAAATGGAAAGTTTGAAGGCACAACCAAGAAACAAATGGAGTTTTTCACCTATGCATTTGACGGGTCATTCTAAGTTCAACAAGAGCAAATCAAAGTTTTGGTGACCAAAGAACTAAACCCTAATATAACTCATTCAACAATAGTCTTTGTGTCGATTGATCATAAAGAGTGGGTTAAATCTATAAAAAAATTCAAAATGAGATATTTCTTTATGAAATGTTGTTAATCATGCACTTCTGTCTAAAAGCTCAAAGGGTGGTGGTTTTCAACTGGACGAAGTATTGTGTGTTGAAAACCTCACAAAATGGGGTCTACTTGGTCATGTAGGCTTCAATTCAAGCTAAAGAGTGGATCCCCAATAGTAGTTTGGAAAACATATGAGGTAAAGGGTTTTGCAATAAAAGAAGTTCCAATATAGATCTATTAATACAATCTTCCACATGAGTGCTGGGATATGGAAATCTGTAAAATATTTTCCAATAGATTAGTGAATTCATGTAAAATAAGTGAAGCTTTGGAATACAAATATTTAAATATGTGTATTCATGTTTATGTTTCTTATGGAAAGACATAGATTGTCTCATAGAGATAATTGAATTAAAGTCTAGAGAAGGGGCGTGGTGACAGAGAGTAGAGGTGAAATTTTAAATTAAGTTTATAGTGTGAAGTAACAAATGGGTACATATAATAAAAGAAAGCTTGTGAAACCATAAAGGTGAAATTTTTGAATAAAATATCATATTGCATCTATTGATGTCTTTGAGAAAGGAAAATATGAAATGAACCCTAGTAGTTTCAATGGCATGTCAAAAGATGGATTTTAAAGGTATCGATTTTTGGGAAAGTAATGCCTCTCATATAATCTACAAAAGGTAGAAAGAGGTGATTAACTATATGTTTGAGGATGGATACTTCACACATGAATGAGGGAAGAATACTTTTTTAAAATGTTTAGAATAACTGATAGGGGGTGAATTAGTTATCCAAGGTCCAAATGTACCAATTGAACAAACAAACATTTCAACTTCAAATCCTAACATTCAATAGCTTGGTCTCTATAGTTAACTTTTAGTAAACATAAACTAGTAGTCCATATCCTAAATATAACAGACTTGTAGAATGTAAAAAATAACAGTAAATCACCACAAATAACACCCACACAAGTTTGACACTAGGATTTAACATGAAAAGCTAATTCAGAAAAAAACCATGAGTAACATGTTACCAATCTTTCACTCTTCTCAAGTGAGCTCTTTTAGGAGCCAACCCTATTAAAGGTTATAAAACACATTATTAAATGTGACATTGTTAAAGGATTTATTCACCATATTAGGAGTGGCCTTGTTAGAGGACTTTAGAACATTCCATCAGAATGCCACCCTAATTAATGTATTTACATATAACTATTAGGTCAACCTTGATAAAATTATTTTAAATTGATATGATGTTTAGAAAGTAACAACAAGTTTTTATTTCGCAAATACAACTCACTTTGTAAATACATCTTAGTTTGGCTCAAAAGCTGATCCATTGACATCATCACAATCTCTAATTTGCTTCACAATCCTTCAAGAAATCATACTTCTCCTCTTCTTAACTCTTCTCAACCTTATTCTTAAGTTCACTAGTCAATAACATCAACAACTACTCTAACCTTGAACAATTCTTCAAGGTTAGCCCTTGTTCCTCCTTAAATAGGTAAATCTAATCTTTTGCCACTTAAATACAATCATAGATCTTAGGGATATGATTAGATTCAATACATACATTGAATTTTTCTACCTTCTTGTTCATCCTCTTATTTTCTAAAAACTTCTTAATAAATAGTAACATAGAAATGTGCAAACATTGTTTCCCTTGATTTAAATGTTCTAGGTCATCCATCCTTATCTTCAACATACTTTCCATATTCTAGGAAATCAAGTCTTATAGATATAAATTGTGATTTCAAATAAACTATCAAAATGGTGTCGCTCGGCCAACGTTATGTTCTAACACTCGATCATCATTGGGTTATTCAATCACTACTACATTTCTTTTTCGACACATATACTTTCACTCAATATGATACTGATGCTTAGTCAACACTATTTCTTCTCAGCTTTTACTGTGGCTCTATCGATACTTGCATCACTCAACATATACTTCAAGCTCCTTAATCTTTTAATCTATTGCTTGGTCAGGAACATGTGTTTTATCTATCTTTAATTTCCTCTTCAATGCTTGAGTAGAACTATCTTCTCCACTTGTAACATGATTTAATCAATCACTTTATCTTTGTCAAAGTCTAATTAATCAAGTGTCCATTTGTATATACCTCTTCATAACTCAAACTTCCCTCTTGGTGCTTTTGCTATGACCAACTTCTCAAATCCTCTTTATCAATCTAATAGATATGACACTCTGATCAAACAGGAAACTATATCACCAATAAGGTTTGACATCAATAACAACATAACAATTATTGCAATTGTAGTTTCCAACACTTTTTTTTCAACATCAATGTTCTAGCATAGTCCATGATTGAAATATTTCTCCTTTCAACTATTCTATTTTGAGAAGGGGTCCTAGGTGCTGACATCTATCTTTTGATTCCTCTATCATTGTAGAATATGTTAAATTCATTGGAAATGAATTCACAACCTTTATCAAATCTCAAAAATTTCAAACTCTTTCATGTCTACTTCTCAAGTCTAGTCAAATACCAATTAAATAATTTAAAACATTAGGTTTCTCTTTAAGATACATCATAGTCATCATTCAAGAGTAGTCATCAACAAATATAATGAAATATTTATCTCCACAATAGCTTTGAGCACCAGTAGCTCCACATAGGTCAGTATGAACCAATTCCAAAATATCATCAAATGAATATTTCTTGCTCTTAAAATTATACTTTGTCATTTTTCCTAATTGACATTGTTTGCACATAACATTATAATGTTTCTTCAATTTTGGAAAACATCTTACTCTTTTCATCATATTGATGCTAACAACATTGTCAAAATTTACATGACATAACCTCTTGTTCCATAACTAAATATCTTCATATTGTGCAAACAAAGATGTCTCACCAAATAAATTTAGATAGGACAAGTTACCTCTTGTTTGATCACTACTTCCAACTAGTTCACCATTTATCAAATATATTTGAGTTTCTATGATGGAATTCAACTTTGTAACCTGATTTATTCAACTATGAAACACTCAAAAATTATAGTTAAGACCTTCAACCCAATGAACACTATCACTTTTTATCTTATTAGTCACTTGTATGGATCCTTTACCTTTCACAAGACTATGAACATCATTACCAGATTTAATACAACCACCCTTGTATGGTCCAATATTCTCAAATTTATTTGTATTACCATTCATGTGATTTGGAAAACCACTATGAATTACCCACCTATCACTTTTATTCACATATGAAATTGATGTCATTTTATCATCTTCATCAGAATATTCTTTCATAGCAACATAGACTACTTCTTCATCATTACTTTCATATTCATTATCAATTTCTTCTTCAACAATGTAACAATATTTCTTACATTTGTCTTTTTATAAGTCTTTATACAAGTCCTTGTTTCTCTTGTTGTCTCTATCATCTCTTCTTCCTTTGTACTTGCTTTCTCCATTATCATCCTTGTCTTCTTTGTCAGGATATTTTGTAGCAATATGACCAACTTTTTTGCATGAAGAAAATATTATAGGAAGTTTAACTTATTATATCCATTTACCTCTTGGAAGTCTTATAACTATCAATGCTTCAAGCTCATCAAGTTCATCATTAGAAGTATCACTATCACTTTTCACATATTTTCCTTTTCCATCCTTACTAAGAACCAATTATGATTTAAAAGAAGATTTAAAAGAAGTAGGAGTGAAATTATTAAAATTTGACATCACAAAATCAATAAGCCTACCAATCACACCTTCCAAAGTTAGGTCATTATCTAGAGTACAACTTAGTTCTTGTATTATATAAACCCTAATATCATAAATAGGAAGTAATCAATACCTTACTTATTATAGTGTCATCATCAATCTTTCTATTGGCTCTTCTTATAGAATTTACAATTTCTTTGATTCTTTCATAGTACTAGACTATATTTTCACCTTCTATTATTCTCATTTCATCAAACTTACCTCTCAAGCTCTCTAATTTTTCTCTGAGGAAATTCTTCTTTCCTCCATAGATGGTTTGTAGTGTATTCCACATTTCTTTAGCATTCTTGCAAGTTTTAATTTCATGAAACTCAACATAGCTTAGAGATGATGCAATCTCCAACATAGCTTCATTGTGTTCTTGTTTCTCTTTCAACTGTTGAGCTGTTAGAGGAATTGTTGTTACCTCTACATATGCATTTTCCACAAAATGTATTGCACCTTTTGGAATTATTTCTAGATGTAACATCATAAAAAATTTCCATGGAAGGAGGTTCACTTTGTTCAAATTTTGCACCTCTTTTTTGTACATCATGAACTTTATCTTCAAGTACCTGCAAACATTTCTCTACAAGCACCACTTCTTTGATACCAATTGTTAGAATGTTTAGAATAAATAATATGGGAGATTAATCAATTATCCATGGTCTAGATATACCAATTAAACAAACAAACACTTAAACAACTTCATATCTCAACATTCAATAGCTCGGTCTCTATAGTCAACTTTTAGTAAACATAAACTAGCAATCCATTTTCCTAAATATAATAGACTTGTAGAATGTAAACATTAATGGTAAAGCACCACAAATAACATACACACAATTTTGATGCTTGGATTTAACATGGAAACCCGATTTGGGAAAAACCACCGATAACATGTGACCAATCTTTCACTCTTCTGAAGTAAGCTCTGTTATGAGCCAACCCGATTAATGGTTACAAAGCACACTATTAAGTATGACCTTGTTAAAGAATTTAATCACCTTGTTATGAGTGGTCTTGTTAGAGGACTTTAGATCATTCCATTTAAATACCACCTTGATTAAAGGATTTTCATATGACTATTAGATCAACCTTGATAAAAAGATTTTAAAATGATATGATAGTTATGAAGTAACATTAGGTCTTGATAAAAAAAAATATAACTCACTTTTCAAATACAAATATGAGTTTGGCCCAAAATTTGATGCATTAATAGGCCTTTATTGTCATCTCAGTCTCTGATTTTCTTGGAAACTTTTCAAGAAATAACACTTCTCTTCTTCTGAACTCTTCTCATCCTTTTGCTTAAGTTCGCTAGTGAATAGCATCAACAACTACTCCAACCTTTAACAATTCTTCAAGGTTATCCCTTGTACCTCCTTAAATATAGGTAATTCTAATATTTTTCCTCTTAAGCACCACCATAGATCTTAGGGTTACGATCAAATTCAACAAATATAATGAATCTGTCCAGCTTCTTGTTCATCCTCTTCTTTTCTAGAAACTTCTTCATGAATCCTTGCATAGAAATGGATAAAAATTATTTACCTTGATTTAAATGTTTGAGGTCATCAATCATTATCTTCAACATGATTTGCATATTCCAAGAAATGAACTTTTTTGACTGGAAATTATGTTCTTGATAAACTATCAAAATTCTCTCCCTTGGCCAATACTATGTTTTGACACTTTATCATCAATACTATCACTCGGTCAATATTGATTCTTGGCCAACAATATTTCTTTCTAGCTTATACTATGGCTTAGTCAACACTAGCATCATTGGACATATACTTCAAGTTCCTTCTCTTCTATTCTATTTCTCAGTCAAACTTGTACATTTTGCTTATCTTTATCTTCTCCACTTGTAACAAGATTTAAAAAATCACTTTATCTTGTCAAAATCAAACTAATCATGCATCCATGTATACTTTTCTCTTCATAACTCAACCTTTTCTCTAGGTTCTTTTTCTATGACCAACTTCTCAAATCCTTTTCATGAATCAAATAGATGTGACACTCAGATTAGATAGAAACCTATCTTACCGGAATAAGGTTTGACATCAATTACAACATAATAATTATTCCAATTGTAGTTTCTAAAATACTTCTTTTTCCTGGCCACCACTTGTAGGTGAGTTGGTCTGTGCCTTTAGGTTTACTTCCTTGAGGTCACAGGTTTTACTCTCCTTCATAGTGGACAAGGGTTGTAGGCCAGTTTTCCTTAGGGGACTTTCATGCCAAGTACCTATTTCATTGGCTTGGGATATAAGAATGTACCTTTCCCCCAAATTTTTTTTGCTGGATAAGATGGAATGGGGGAGAAATAGGGTACAAAGGATATGAAAGATGATCAAGGACATAGCAAGTGCACAAGGAAAAATTCAAAGAAGATAGAGGTTATGGATGACAAAGAGATTGATGAGATGAGGACCTCTACTACGAACATGAACATCCTAGCTAATTAGGCTACTAAATTATTGAAGACCTTATAGTTATCTTGATGTTGTATTTATGTTGTCCTTCTTCCTATTTGATGTTTTTTGGTTTTTTGTACTTGCTTGTCTAGTTGTGTATTGTTGATGCATAGTCTCTCGTAGACTTTCTTTGCTTATCTATTTGTTACTTTGTAAAAGGTTTTGGGTCCTTTCAAAACCTATTTTTAATTAATAAAAAGATACTTCTCCTTCCCATAAAAAATAATGGAGAGCTAGAGATGGGCAACATTAAGGATATGATTGTGAAAGGAGAATTACTAGATATTATAATAATATTACAAAACCCTTTTTCAATGGTGGCTCAACACTGACAGTTGCTCCTACTCTGGTTCTTGGTCTTAGTTGTGCAGGAGGAGAGAAGGGCTTAGATGTTATCTTCTTTACATTATTTCTCACCTTAGGCACTATGATTTTGGCTTTCTTAGCCTTCTTGGCTAGGGGGGTGACAAGTTCTAGGGCATTACCGTATTTTTTTGCACTTTCTTCCTCTTCCTTTGCACCATCTTCACTATCTTTATCCTATCCAAGATCTTGTGTATCATTAAAGGTTCTCTGCCTTTAGTTTGTTTTCCAAGTTTCCCTTCCAGGTCTCCACTCATTTTATTCCTCTTCTTATTAGTTTAAGTAATCTTAATTAATATCCATTATTATTCTTTCTTTTGCTTCTTTATGCCTGGCAAAGGGCTTGACCTTTCCATCAACTTCTTCAGTAAATAGTGCAGTAATTGATGAACTCACATCATCAATATCAATTTCATATCCAAAAGGGTTAAGCTAGGCTACCCTAGGCTTATCTATATGTACATGTGTGTAGTTAGTGTCAAATATGAAACACACATCATTATAGTGTTTTTCAATTAAGGATGTAGGAATCATTGTTCTTTTTCTCATTTTCTATTTAAACTCATCAAAATAGCCATCTAAACATTCTCAAAACTATCCCCCAAATTCACAATATACTCACTTATTTTCCTAGTAGTAGGATTATATTGTTCCCACACAACATTGTCAATAGTAGGATAATAACTTTGTACATAGAAGAAAATACACATTATCAATTATCCAAACTTATACATTAAATTATTAGCCCTTCTGATTGATATAAAGTTTTCTACCAATTGTAAGCATTGGATCTTGGCAAGATCATATTTGTGGTCTTTCATCACAATCTTCTAAGCTTGATCTACAACCATACATGACATACGGCTCAGTTAGCTCGATTGGTAGAATTTGTGAGCAATCACTCTCACTCTAAACTCAATCAATAGATCAATGATTTTTGAAATAGACATGCCACATTCATTCTACTTATCCTTGGTTTTTTCCTCAATTGTATCTTTTCTCTAGCATTGGCAATTGCATACTCTTCTTTTTATCAAATGTTGGGTACCCTATAACAGTGTGAATAATCTTCTTTATGGATTTGATTGGTTCATTCTCCATCCATAACTCCATGTTATGAATTCATCTCAATACAACCTTGATCCATTTAATTTTAAAATTTCTTGGAAACTCTAGGGCATGTGTTAACCCTTTCCTCTCAATAATCTTGAACTCATTATTTAGTACTCATTTATCACACAACTTTTGGTTGGCAGAAAAATTTCATAATTTCCTACTTCACCAATTTTGCAAATATAATAGCTCGGTACATCATAAATCATAATAACCCTAGGTGGTATCAATGATAATTCACCCATTGAATCATTTTTCATAAAAAGTTAGGAATAGCACGATATTTAGGTGGATGACAAGTCTCGTTCCTCACCAATTGAACATTGCTTACCTTTTCTCCTTTATTCTTCACCACTAATGATGATGATACCACTTTTGCATTAGGTTTTGCAATTTTTCTGCCTAAACAACTTGGTACAACTGATAATCAACACTTCAACTATGGATTTTCTTTCAATCATCTTAAAAATTGCTTTACAATTTGCTCAAACCACTTTGGGTTGTCAAAATCTGAACGAAAGGTGTGTGAAATGCTTTCAAAATTTCTATATATGAATTGATTTATTCAAATTAGAGTTCTCATAAATGTTGTGTGCTCAATTAGGTAGAATCTAGTTGTCTCAATTGTTATTACACCTTTTAACTAAGTCTCGATTATACTTACAAAATACATATAATAGATAACTTAAAAAATAAGATGCATGCAAAACACAAACATTCAAACACTCAACACTAAAAACCCTTTGTTAGAGCAAAAAACTACAGGGGGTCTGGTACTAGCAACTCATCAGTGCAGTAATAAGGTTCTTAGTTAAGAGCTTACATCAATGTAATATTATGAATGACTTCACCCTATTAGGAGTGACTAATACCCTATCAAGTTTATTGGATTTCTTGTAAAAGATTACCCTGCAAAAATATTATATCCCACTTATATTGTATTCATCTTGTTAAAGGATTTATAATGAGTTCCTAAAATAGAACTTCTATGTTTGGCTAGACACTACCTAGTTAAGGGTTTTCACAATGTTACTAAACTATTTGGAATAAATCAACAAGAAATTTTACTCGTGAATTCTTTCTCCTTAAAAAATTCAAACATCATTTCACTCTTCCTTTATTTTGATCTTTGTTTGATCTTTTATCTACTTGATTTCACAAATATCTTGTTAAATTTTACTTGTCTCCTTCAACACTTGTGTGTATATATTTTCTCTTTGATTGATCTCTCTTTTTATGCTTTCTTATCCTGATTGTGTGCGTTACCTAATAAGGATTACACAAGGCTTCTTTGTGAATATTCCTTAGGTAATTTATCTCTTGATGTCTTCCTAATTCTATTCTTTTATTTTCCTTTTATTGATAAATTTATTCAATAAATTATGCAATAATTAATGCTTTATATTGATAACCTTCTCTTTGTTCTAATAGATCCTTTCTATTTTCCTATAGTGTCTCCAAAATATCTTAACATGATTCACCAAAAATGACAACCTTAGTCAAAATTATCTTTAATATCCTGTAGAATATTATTTGAAGTAATAGAAACAACAACTAGATGATATTATTACTTGATAGATCACATAATAAATGCACTCAATAATGAGATGGTAGTTAGAAAAATAATATTTCTCACATTGGCCCCAATAGGAATTTTTGCATTCAATATACAAGATCTAGTTCTATACATTTATTCATCAAAATCCATATTTCTAGAAGCTAAGTAGGAGGAAAATGCCAATTCTAATCTCCTAACACCTTGCCAAGAGTACACACTGAAGTAAACATGGATCTAGTAGTTGGTGCTGGAGCACCTAGGCTAAATCCTAGTCCTAAACATTTTTGGCTTTTACTAACATTAGCCAAGTTAGTGAGGTGTGTTTGGACCTTATAAGGTCTTGGTTGGGTTTTTTCCTATGTTGATTTAACTAGGATCGATTCACTCTAGTTGGTTTGAGTTTTATTTCTTTAGGTTGCTTGTGTTTTGGTGTTAGGAAGCTAACCTAGGGCTATGGGGCTTATATTCTAGCAACATGTGAAAGGTATTATTGAAATTTATCTTGTCCTCTATGATGGTTTTACATCCTTGTGCATAGGTTAGAGGCTATTCCTAAGTTATTTGGAAGAATTTGGGAGAAGATGTCCAAAATATGTCAATTGTGCAAGAGTTGTCAAATAGGCTAGAATGGATAAAATCATGCAAATTGATGTCCTTGAGGCTAAATAATTACTAGACATGATTAATAGATCATAATGGATAGGTGTTGGTGAATGGATTATCCTTTCAACTATTTAATAAATTCACTCTATGCCCAAGGTTCAAAAATTACAAAATGTCCACAACAATTGAGAAAATCTCATGTTATTTGATTTTCTCTCTGAATTTTAAAGGTACAACTCCCTTATGAAATTTTCAATGAATTCAAAATTATCTTTGCACTTTTACTAGAAACCATGTAAGGATCTCTCACTTACTCTTCGGTAGTGAGGTAAGAATCAATACAAACAACAAATTGAACATTCATCGAACCATACTTCCATAAAACATCTACTTCAAAGGAATAAATAACACCATAAACTAATATCAATCATTCAAATAGCTTAATTGAAATGAACTTACAATAAGAACAACAATCAAATATCTCGAACTGATAAACCAAAGTTCACAAAGTAACAGTGGTCTAAACACTTTGGACACCAAGTTTCCATGATGAATTTAAGATGATATATCTGTGTGTGTGTGTGTTAAACCTTCTTCATGGACATAATCATTCAAAAGAAAAACATCCATATACTATCCTTTGATTACTATATAAAAGTATCTACTTATCAAAGTTTCTAGTTATCTATCTCTAAACTTAATCAACTCAATGCCCCATCATTTATAGTTCCATTACAGAATCCAAAAGGCCTCCATCAAAACCCATCCATTTTGGTTAAAACAAGAAAAAATTACAAATAAGAAAGCAGTTATAAAATAGGTGTCAAAATGTAACTAAACAACTATCTTGTTCAAGTCTCTCTGCCAGTCTTCTCTTCCTCACCCACGGTCTGATGCACCATCTTCTAGCTCCTAAAAGTGTTCATGAACTCATGCAGGGCATGGGAATGTGGATTTTTTGGACTCAACAACTTGGCCCTCCACCTGTGTCCTTCTACCATTTCAACTCCTTTATCTTCAAACTCTGACGCAACATGACACCATTGTTGAGATGCAACATTGACTCAATGTTCACCAACATAGTGAAGTAATTGGTGCTAGGCGATTCATTATCCCTAATCTCCTCAAAAACTTCATTGAAGCTCTTAGTTAGTGTCTCAAAATCTCAAAATCCATATTCCCATCATCGAACTGCAGGATTCCCATTGGATTTACTACTTTCATATCTTTAAGGAGTTCTTCATGCATTCCAATGACTTTGTTCTCAATGCCTTGCACTTCCTTAATTGTCTCCTTGTAAACTGACTCCTTCAACCTCATATTGTTTTTCATGATAGACAACATGCAGGGATCTACATTTTTCATAGGATTCTCATTGAAAAACTTGAGCACCCCAAACCTCTCTACTCTAGTTACTTGAAAAACAATTGCCTGACACCAGCTTTTCTCTGCTTCCCACCCAGGGATCAAAGTTTGAATCTCTCTTAGTAGTGATTCCCATTCGACATATACATTCATGAATTCCAAAATAAACTTATTACCTTCTTTAACGATGATTTCCACCCAATCCTTCATGGCACCCACTAGCAACTTTACTCTTTGCATTTGCTTCATTAGTTGTTGACTTCCAATAGAATTTAGATCAAAAGCTTGGGGAGCTTGAAAAATTGGTAATGCACCAAGATTCATCAAGGAATCAATATATGCAGCCATAGTCATTACCATGCCCTTAAACTCCTTTTTCTCTTTGCTATCCTTCTCAGATTGAGTTAGCATGTGGTGAGTAGAGAATTTAAAGAAGTGATTACCAATGCTTCTATTAATGGTCCCTAACTCAACTGAGGTAACTTTGAAACCTTTATCATCAATATCACTAGACTCCATTTTCGGCTTGTATGTGACTATTTCAACAGGTATTTTCCCACTCACTGCATCCTTGGTTAGGTGGGCATCCATCTTTAACTTCTTAACCTTTAAACCCCATGCAACATATTTAGTTACAACATCCTTCACAGGTGATGTAACCTGTTGTAGACTTCTTTTCTTGTTGATTATGTTGGATAGCTAGGAAAGGATAGTGCGACCTATAGAAATTGCCTAAGGGTCTCTAGTGGGAGTTATAAATTTTGGTTAATCCACCTTAGGAGCCTCGATGAACTGTACATCATCATCTATGCCATTTAAGAAATTGAGACTATCAGTTGAATCCTACCCCTAAGCTAACATCTTCTTTGTTTGAACTTTGTGTTGCTTAAGGGCCTCAGATTTAGCTTGGGACCTAGTCCTCGGAGCTGTGTTTTGTGTATGGATGGGCATCCTCCTTTGTTTACCTTGAACCAGTTCACTACCTGCAATAGGAGAGGAAAGTGGGATGTCAGAAGATGATGGTTCAAAAAAGGAAACCACCCTTGAAGAAGGTTCATTGACAACTTTCTTGCTATGCTTCCTCAGCTAGTCATATGTGTAGGTAAATATAAATCTAGCTCTTAGATTTATATCCTCCTCCTCATCCTAGTTCCAATCTACTACCAATGACTTCAATTCATGAGATTCTTCCTAGCTTGGTTCAACTATATCTGAGCCATCCTTAATGACCCCTTCTGTTTTGAACTTCAACCTCAGCGAGTCAATTTGTTGTAGTGTTAACCTTGAATGATCTCTCCTTAAAAACCTCCTGCTCATCCTTACAATCTTTCCACAAATCCTCTAATTGTGGAGTTGCTGATGAGTGGCCTACAAGCCCAAGAATCTGAACTACATATCTCTTACTATTGAAGTTTCTTCTACTATGATAGGAACCAAAATTGAATCCAAGTAAATTGCTTCCAATAATAGAGGTGTTAGTCATACTATTACAGACTAGAGAATCCAACTTAATTGGGAAGGCTATCTGCCAATCCTTCTGTGGTATATTATCCTTAACAACAGAGAATAGTTTCCTGCAAATCTTAGCTATTACAAAGAAATCCAAAGCATATCGAGGAAGTTTTATAGGTTCCCCTTCAAATCTGCCAATTCTTAACTAAGTGAACTTGGGAAACTGTATAAAATAACTTCCATATTCTTGAACTAACCTTTTAGCTTCGGGAGACAACCTAGGCATTGGAGTTTTATTCAAAGCCATATGCACATTTTCAATCAACACATCATGAACTTTCCTAAAGTTCTCCAGCACTTTATCCTTTTGCAGAAGAGGGCAATATTGGTGCACCATTATTTCTTCACTCTAGAATCTATGAGGAAGAGGGGTAAGGTCACAAACACAGGCAATACAATAAGTCAAGTAGGAAGCCATATAGAAATTTTCCCTAAACTCGTTGGCATGATTAAAATATGTCCTTAGTGAACTAGTGATAATCTCTGCCCAATCCATCCACTGTTCTCCATTCAAAATAATTTCTATATATCTATACATCCTTTCCTCAAAGAGGAAAACATTGGCAGAACCTTTGATTCTATGTAATAACAACACAAGGTCATCGATATGAGATTTAAGGTGATCTTTAGTGATAACTTTGGGTAGCCTAGAACCTTCACCATACATGGTCTTAGTCCATTTCCTAGCCAGGGTATTGTGAAATTGGTTTGGAGTTTCTTGATATTCAACCTGGGCTTGAATAGGGGAGAATGTAGAAAAAGTACCCTCAGGTAGATGTAATATAGAAACAATAGTGTCTCTCAAAATTGAAAGAAACTTTTCACCATCTTTTCTTGCAATACATTTTCTCCTAACATCATAGTGGTCAATACACATTTGGAACAACACAGGACTCAAAAGAGATGGGGGGAAAGTTGTAGCTTCAAGTAGTCCACTAGTTAAAAACTCCATGCACCCTTTCAAATTATCAACATACTCAAGGAAATTTTCTTGCAAATTCTCTACCTTAACACCCTCTAAATTTGTATCACTTGTGATAGGCTTTCTACATTCCAAACTTGAAACATTGCCAAAGAAATACAAAACAAACTTCATCCTTGATCAAAATAGTAAGGCTTCAAACTAATTTTCTTGAAAAACACAGAGATTACAGAACAAAAACAAGGATTTGTATGTTTCTCGCCTATAAATTTCCGAAAAACACACTTTTTCCTTTCCTTCCTTAACAATTTATTCTCCAAGCTTCCAACTATTTGCACGATAAACACAAAAAAAGAAAGCCAAGCTCATTTTAAGGAAGAAAAGCACTTACATGCAGAAGTATAGGCTCATTATATGGAATTAATGAAAAATCACTCCTTGTTAAAAATTGAAAGCCTTTTGATATGACCATTTCATTTAATAATTCCCCTTTTCAGCTATACCAATAATGATTAGCTTTATTGCAACATCCAATCTCTTTTCTGACTGCAGATTTTCCATTTTTTCTCAAAATGACGATTTTGCATTGGGAATAAAAAAATCCTCTAAATCCTCACTCTCTAACATAACCATCAATTCCTTGCAAAATGACAGCGCATTGTACACCATAATCCAATTTCACCAAGATGACTCTATTGTTGAACGACTTTGAACTACTTTGAACAGAGGTTCAAAGTGGTTCAAAGTGGTTCAGAAGAACACTCTATCGGATGGGTGTGCACTCCTTGTAAGAAAACTCATTAGTGTAAAACCTTTGGTTGAACTACTTTGAATTACTTTGAACCGAGGTTCAAAGTGGTTCATATTGGTTCAAAAGAAGGAACTGCGATAGGAAGCTTTCGAGATATGTACAACACTTCAGATGATGAAAAATATGTCAAGCGATGAAGGAAAGACTTCAAAAATATAAGGAATTTTTTTAAAAATATGGTGACTCATGGAGAGCTAACAATAGCTTTGGAAGTTCCCAAGTGAAGGAAGTCAAAGTTTCTCAAAATTGTAAAAGGTTGTAAAAGTTGTCAGTAATTTTGAAAAGCTGCTTGACAACTTTTTGAAAAGAAAGTTTCATAATGCAAGAAATAGGTTGATGCTTATTCTAACTATCTACAACCTATTGAAAGACTAATAAAACCATAGAGTAAATCCATCCCAAGGGTTAGAAGTTGTGATGAACAAGATTGTGCAAGTGGATCTACAAAATAAAGTCCAAATCTTAATAGTTTTAGAGTTTCTTTGTTGCTTGTATGGACTAATGGATTAAAAGAATCATCTTTTTGTTGGATTATTATTTCTCATACTTTTATAGTGCTTTTTGTTTTAGATTTCAAGTTGTTTATAGCTCATTTTTGTGTAGTTAGGAAATCATTTGTACATAGACTATTTATTGTTCTTGTATTGGTAGTTTTTGGGAAAATAGCTCCTCAATGAATCCTCACCATGTAATCATTATGGTTTTTGGGTACATAGAAAATGAGCTCTTGTATAGTGTAGCCTTTGATGGATGGGTAGGCAGTCACAGAGTTAACAAGTGGATGTGAGTAGATTGAATGAATCAAATAGTTTAGTCTTTGGGTTGTACAAGGAGGAGGGATGTGTGAGGAAGCCCCAAGTGTTCTATGGTTTTCAAAAGACCTGAATGAGTGTTGTTTGGAATTATTATAAATCCTTGTTTTTAGGCATAAATATAGCAAGGGGTTGTACGGATAGGTTGATTTTCTGAGACACACAAAACATCTTAGTATTTTCAAAAGGGTATTCTTAACTAAGATTGGTTTCTCATCTTGTTTAGGAAAATTTGGAATGTTAGCCCTAAAATTGACTTTGGAGGCAAAATCCTATTAGGACTTTACTAGTCTAGTTTGGTCTAAATTGGTGAAATCGATAAAGAAAATTATGTATTTTGAGACCAATGGTATAGGTGAGGTTCAAAACCCTTGGGAATAATCCCTTACTACTAGTAGAAGGTAGAAGGACCAAGTTTGGTGAAAATGGGAGCTTGGAAGGATTGTTGAAGTGACTTAATGGAGAATGCAAGTAGAGAATTCATTGATGTAATTGGATAGGAAGGTGTAAGAAATAAATAAGAATTCCTCTAAGAATAGGGTAACATGGGAGAACCCTAATAGGATAGGAGAAAATCCTACGTGGCCCTTAGTGAAAGGTCTAGTGGTAGAAATCCTATTACATCATGTTGGTATAAGAGCCATAAAAGGTTGGGCTTGTGGTTAGATGTTCAGATTGAAGAATAGTACATGTGAGATAAAAATGGTGGCCAATGTAGAGTTTGTGAAAGAAATGGGCGAGAAAAAGGAGAGAAATATGATCCTTGAAGAATCCTTAGAAGAAATGAAAACAAAATTAGAAGAAGTTTCTGAGGCACCTAAGAAGAAAGACCAAGAGGGTGAATGTAGCAATAAGTGTAAATAGAAGATTGAAGAGGAAGATCTCATTCTTGAACCAAACCCTTCATTAAATTAAGAACCATTCCTAAAATCCATCAAGTCATCGGGTGGAAAGGTCCTAGAAGGAGTTCCTTTGATCAATGGGAAGATGGACCCTGAACTAGTGATGGAATGGATTGAAGGGATGGAAAATTACTTTGAGTGTGAACATGTAATAGAAGCACAAAAGATTAAAGTAGCCAAGTCAAGGCTAAAGGGTTTAGTACTAACATGGTGGAAATATATCCAAGAAGAAATGGAGAAGATGGGAAAGAAACTAATTGTAAATTGGAAATCTATGGTGAGTAAAGCAAAGGAGCAATATCTACCTGAAGAATATGAGATTTAGATACACAAGAAGATGTGGAGCTTAAAGAAAAAGGAGATAGATGTAGCAACATATACTAAAGAGTTTCAAAAGTTATGTTCAAGATTAGGAACTCAAGAAGAAGAACCTATTAAGGTGGCTGGATATATAGGTGGGTTGAAGTGGAACATGCAAGAGGAAATCAACCTATGGACACATACAATAATTCATAGATATTTACAATTGGAATTAAAAGTATAAGAAATGAATAAGAAGAAATTAGATTCCAATTACAAACTTAATGGTAGAGGCAGAGACAGTAATAATCAAGGAGTGTATGGTGGTAGAGGTTTAGACTCAAGAAGCAAAGGGGAAACCAAGTTGATAGAGCAACCAGAAGGGAACCCCAATAGAGGTAGTTATAGTAGAGGAAGAAGCTCTAGCTATAATAGGAGAGGAAAAATCAATAACCAAGGTAGGGGATCTTATTTTGTAGCCATGAAGTGCTACAATTTCCATATGGGACACCCTACATACAGATGCCCTGAGAAAGGTTTTGCTTCCCAAGGGAGTACAAAAAGAGTCAATTTTGTTCAAGAAGAGCCTAGTAGTAGTAGTAAACCATCTAAAGTAGCCATAAAATTAGAAGAAGGGGAAAATCTAGTAATGAGAAGGACCTTGATAAAATAACCCATAAAGAAGGAACCAAACCAAAGAAGAACCATGTTTAGAGTAAAATGCAAAATGATGGTGAAGGTAGGTAAGGTAATCATAGATTTAGATTCTATGAATAACATTTTGTGAGAGGAGGTAGCCAACAAACTAAAGTTGGTAAGGATTCCTCATAGCAATCCCCATAAAATCACATGGTTAAATAAGGAGCAACACATTTTAGTAAGTGAACAAGCATGAGTGGAGTTATTAATAGAAAGGTATAAAGATAAAGTGTTGTGCGACATCCTACCTATGAGTGCATCTCATCTTCTCTAAGGAAGGCCATGGTATTTTGATTGGAAAGCAATGCATGATGGCAACAAGAATGCATACTAATTCCAAAAGGATGGTGTGAAATTCGAAATCTAGTCCACAAAAAGAGAAGGATAGGTTAATACTCCAAGCTCTAATATCTTTATGGTTGGTGAGAAAGAGTTCTTTTAGATTTTGAAGGAAGGAGAAAGGGTAGGTTTTTCCCTAGTGTTGAAGCCTAAATAAGAAGTTGGTGATAAGACAAGAAAGAAAATAGACCTACCCAAAGAGGTACAAGAAATAATTGAAGAATAGAAGGAAATTTTTGGTGAAGGAAAACCTACTACCCTACCTCTGAAGAGACTTGTTAGCCATCAAATTGACTTAATTCCAGGAGACACACTTCCAAATAAAGTTGTCTACAAAATGACCCCTCAAAAAACTGAGAAAATTGCCAAACAAATTCAAAAACTCCTAGACCAAGGCCTAATTAGGAAAATTATAAACCCTTGTGTGCTACTTTCTATTTTAGCACCTAAAAAGGGGGGAACATGGAGATTTTATACTAATTCAAGAGCCATAAATAGGATCACCATTAGGTATAGGTTCCCAATACCTAGGATTGAAGACCTAATGGATTGTTTAGGGCAAGCAAGATACTTTACCAAGATAGATTTGAAAAGTGGCTATCACCAAATTAGGATAAGAGAAGGAGATGAATGGAAAACAACCTTGAAGACTAGAGAAGGTCTATATGAATGTCTTGTAATTCCATTTGTCTTATCAAATACTCCATCTACTTTTATGAGGCTTATGAATGAGGTATTGAAGGACTACATTGGCAAGTTTGTTGTTGTCTATCTAGATGACATTTTGTCTATCTAGAATTTTCATGAGTAAAGGATAATGATAAATTTGGAGAAGTGTTTCTTCATGAATGGGAGCTAGTGTAACTTGGGGGTTTATTTTATCTCAAAGGAATCTCAAGATGGATCCTAGCAAGGTGGATTCCATCCTAAATAGGCCTACTCCTAAATTTGCAACTAAGGTGAGAAGTTTTTATGGCTTGGCCCAATACTATAGGAAGGTCATAAAGCATTTTAATTCTATTTTTACTCCTATGTTAGACACTATAAAAGGGGGAATGAAGACAAGGTTTCATTGGACTCCTCAAGCAGTTGATGGATTTGAGGCACTCAAGGAGAGTATAGAAACTCAACCTATACTTGTTTTACCTTTCTTTGACAAGCTCTTCATAGTGGAATGTGATTCTAGTAATGTGGAAATTGGGCAATCCTAAGCCAAGAAGGGAGGGTAGTGGCTTTTCATAGTGAGAAGTTGAATGATGCAAAGAGGAAGTACCCCTCCTATGATCTAGAGTTGTATGCACTGGTCCAAGATTTAAGGAAGTGGAGGCATTACTTTCTTCCAAAGGATTTTTTGGTCTATTATGATAACCAAGCACTTAGTTTCCTCAAATCCTAATGAAAACTCAACAATAAACACATGAAATGGGTGGATTATTTTCAGGCCTACATCTTTAACATCAAACACAAGAAAGGGGTGCACAATAAAGTAATTGATACACTAAGTAGGAGACTCATAACAGTGTAGGAGGTTCAACAACAAAACATTGGGATTGATAGCTTCAAGGACCTGTACATTGATGATGATGATTTTGTAGAGATTTAGAAGGTATGTAAGAAGTACAAAAATAATTTCCATAGTGATTTTTATGAATATACCTTGCAAAATGATTTATTATTCAAAGGGACTTAGTTATATGTTCCTAGGGGATCAATGAGGGAGAATTTAATTCAAGAAAAATATAATGGGGCACTTAATGGTCACTTCAAAATCAGTAAGACACAAGAACTAGTGGCTAGGTTCTACTTTTGGCCTAAGATTAATAGGGATATTAGACAATATGTGGAGTGTTGTATTGTATGCCAAAAAGAAAAGGGAATATTCTCTAATGTAGGTCTCTATCAACCGGTACCAATTCCTAGCAAACCATGGGAGTGTCTAAGCATGGATTTTGTTGTAGGGTTACCAAGGAGGTGGTAAGATTCCATTATTTTCCTTCAACCATTGTTTCATATAGGGACACCAAATTCATGAGCCATTTTTGGAAAACATTATTGAAAAGGTTATGCACCAATTTATCTTTTAGTTCTGCATATCACCCTTAGACTGATGGCCAAACTAAGGTGATAAATATGAGTATTTGCAATTTTTTGAGATGTATTACCAAGGAATATGGATAGGCTTGGGACCAACTCATTAGGCAGGTAGGGTATGTATACAATGACACAACTGATAGTTCAATTGTTAAAAGCCCTTTTGAAATCATTTATCGATTATGGCCTAGAGGTTTGTTTGAATTAAGAGAGTTGGAGGATTGTGGACAAGGTAGTGGGTATGTTGAAGACTTTTCATATTCCATGAGGGAGGTCCATGAAACAGTGAGAAAGATACTAACAAAAAGCACTAAGAAACTTAAGCAAAAAGTGGATGATAGTAAGAGGGAAACATAGTTCAAGGTTGGGGACCTCGTAATGGTCTATTTACAGAAAGTAAGGTTTCAGACGTGATTCCCTTACAAGATTTAGATGAGGAGGTTGGGACTATGCTAGATTTTGGCTAAATATGGCAACAACACCTACAAGGCAGAGCTTCCTGAGGAAGTTGACTTGTCACCTATCTTCAATGTAAAAGACTTTTTTATGTATAAAGGTCTAGCTCATGATGCTGATCAAAGACTTAAAGAAGCTAATCAAGTAGTTGAAGATATGAATTTGACTATTGCACCACCTAAGAGAGAAGATAGGGTACTTGACTTAAGACCATACAAGAAAAATAGGACAAAGACCCAATTAAAACATCTTGTCAAGTTGCATGGCCAATAAGATAAAGAGGCTATTTCAATCAAGGAAGTAGACTTCAACAAGTTGGTCATTGACTCCAATTTACTCAATCCAAGGGTGGATTGAACTTTCTGTTTTTAGGGGAGTATGGTGCAGGAGCACCTAGGATAACTCCTAGTCTTGACTCTTTTTGTCTTGTACTAACCTTAGCCAAGTTAGTTAGGTGTGTTTGGAACTTAGAAGGTCTTGTTTGGGTTTGTTCCTAGGTGGATTTAACTAGGTTCAATCCACTCTAGTTGGTTTGAGTTTTCTTTGCTTTAGGTTGTTTGAGTTTTGGTGTTAGGAAGTTAACGTAGGGTTATGGGGCTCATACTTTAACAACTTGAGAAAGGTATGGTTTTAAGTTATCTTTTCCTCTATGATGGTTTTACATCCTTTTGCATGGGTTAGAAACTATTCCTAAGTTATTTGGCAAAAGTTGGGGGAAGATGTCCAAAAGAAGTCAATTGTGCAAGAGTTGTCAAATAGGCCAGAATGGATAAAATCATGTAAATTGATGTCTTGAAAGCTAAATAATGACTAGAAAACAATAATACATCATAAAGGAAAGGTTTAGAAGTTCCCAAGTAAAGAAAGTCAAAGTTGCTAAAAATTGCACAAAGTTGTAAAAGTTGTTAGTGATTTTGAAAAGTTGCTTGACAGCTTTTTGAAAGAAAAGTTCCATAATGCAAGAGAGAGGTTGATGGCTATTATAATTTTCTAAAACCTCTTGAGGAACTTATAAAACCACAAAATAAATCTATCACAAGGGTTAGAAGTTATAATCAACAAGATTGTGCAAGTGGATGCACAAAATGCAATTCATATTTTGATAGTTCTAGAGTTTATTGGTTGCTTGTATAGACTAATGAATTGAAAGAATCATCTTTATGTTGGATTCTTATTTATCATGTTGTTATATTTATTTTAATTTTATATTTAAATATTTTTAGAGATCATTTTTGTATAGTTAGGAAATCATTTGAACATAGATTGTTAGTTATTCTTGCATTAACAATTTTTGGGAAAATGGCTCCTCCATGAATCCTCAACATAGAATCATCATGGTTTTTGGGGACATGGAAGATAAGACCTTGTATAGTGTACATATGAATAGAGAATCCTGGAAAAGAATGGATCTTTTTTTTTAATGTGATGCCCTAGGTGAGCCTTTGATGCATGGCTAGGTCATCACAAAGTTAACAAGTGGATGTGAGTAGATTCAACATATTACATGGTTCAATATATGGGTTGTAGAAGGAGGAGGAATGTGCAAGGAAACCCCAAGTGAAATTAAAAGCTTCCATGATCAATTTTTCTAAGGTTTCTGATAGACCCTAATGAGTATTGTTTGGAAATATTATAAACCCTTGTTTTGAGGAATAAATATAGCAAGGGGGTGTACAAATAGGTTGAGAGTTTGAGACCCACAAAAATATCTTAGTATTTCCAAAATGGAATCCTTAACTAGGATGGGTTCGCCACCTAGTTTAGAAAAAATTGGAATGTTAGCCTTAAAATTAACTTTGGAGGCCTAATTCTATTAGGACTTTTCTAGTCCAGTTTGGTCTAAATTGGTGAAATTGATAAAGAATATTATGGATTTTGAAACCAAGGATATAGGTGAGGTCTAACCCTTAGAAATAATCCCTCACACCTAGTAGAAGGTGGAAGGACCAAGTTCGGTGAAAATGGGAGCTTGGAAGGCTTGTTGAAGTGACTTAATGGAGAATGCAAGTAGAAAATTCATTGGTGTAATTGGATAGGAAGGTGTAGGGGATAAATAAGAAATCCTTTGAGAATAGGGTGACAAGGGAGAACCCTAATAGGATAGGAGATAATCCTAGGAGGCCCTTAGTGAAAGTAAGGGCTAGTAGAAGCAATCCTATTACAATAGTTTCAAGAACAACTTTATTCATGAATAGAAATTGAATGATTAGAGAACTTACATGATAAAATATACATGTCAGGCTATAGGGTCTTCCTAGTTATGACCATTACAAAGAATTACAACATAAGATCTCTAAGATCATCATCTTGGTAATTATTTTTTCTTATACTATCATCTAACTTCTAGACTACAAAAATATTACTTTCCTAAATCTAATCCAAGTCCTTATATAGCTAGCAAGACCACAAGTTGGTATCTCAGGTGATTGATTATAAAAGAGATTGTCACAGAGGAGAAAACAAAAGATACAAAGTTATTGACCAAAAGAGAATCCAAATTCTTGAGGATAGTTCCACACATTATCCAAGAGTTGTTCCCTAACCACATACAATGTCACATCATCATAGGAAATCATGTTGGAAGAAACTCCATCCTACATTTGGTGATCCAAGTACTGAAAAGTGAGTAGATAAAGTGACACAAAAATCTAGGGACAAAGAACATTAAATTTTTTGCACTTAGGGTAAGGACCAAAAATGGGTCCACATTAAGATGCCAACTATGCACAAATTAAAACCATGAAAAATAATGTCTTCTCCAAAAATGAAAAACTGGTACTACAAATAAAGAAATATATTTCATTGATGTGATATTTCCCATTAGCCCTAGATGCTCTTACATTAGACGCTTGGGGTGAAGAAAGAATTTCTGTCCACATTAGGATACCTGGATGCTCTGACCAGAATCATAAAGATCCAAATCAACTTGTGTTATCCATGAGTTATCTTGAACTACTTTATCCTTCCATTGAACAAGATACTTGATGTAGCATTTTCCTCTAGTGCTCTTACTTACTTCATCATTTGAGACCTTTTCAATACTTTTAGGCTTCCTCTTGGGATAATCTAGGTTATCTTTCAATTCCTCTTCTGTTTCAAAATAATTGAAGATTTTTGCAATATTTAATATTGATGAATATCCACATCCTTTGGTAATTCAACTTCAAAAGCATTCCCACTATCAAACAAGATCTTCTAAGGACCAAACTTCTTCATCTTCATCTTACTATAGGTACTAACTTGAAATCTATTCTTCTTCAAGTGAACCAGAATTTCATCTCCAACCTTAAAATATTTATGTCTTCTTCATTTATTTTCCCTCTATCTATAGTCTTGATTACTAACTTCTAGATTCTTCTTCACTTCTACATGCAAAGTCTTCATAAAATCTACAAAATTTTCTTCTTCAACACTTCTCTACATTACAATACTCAAGTCCCTCGACTCATTAGTTTTTTAGCATGCATTCCATTTACTATCTCAAATGGTTTCTTCTTAGTACTCCTATTTAGAAAATTATTATATGTAAACTTTACTTATGCTAGAATCAATTCCCAATTAGTAGTGTTATATCTAACCAAACATCTCAACAAGTTACCCAAACTCCTATTTACAACTTTAGTTTTCTAATCTATCTAGGGATGAAATGTAGAACTAAATTAAGACTAGTATCCAAATTTTTCCTAAGTGTCCTCCAAAAATAACTAGTGAACTTAGTATCCCCATTTGAAACAATAGTCTTAGGAAAGCCATGCAATCTTTCAACTTCTTGAAATAATAATTCAGTCACATGTTTAAAACCTTTAAGGAAAAGATAATTTTGTGATTCTTCATTCAACAAACATTGAGATTTCCTTTGGAGGTTGAACATAAACCTAGAGACATAGTATTCTAATGTCTCATCCTCTTTTTGTGACATCTTAAAAATGTTGTCCCCTTTCGTATCAAACCGTCTGCAATACTCCTTACACTCTGTCAGAAATATATTCTTCATTGCATCGCAGTTGCCAACCACATAAACCATCTCAGAGTTTCCTCCTTTAGAGTATATTGAAACAACTTCATTTTCTAGGCATCATTTGTATAGTCATAACTATGACACAGGATATCAAACTCAAACAAGAATATTATAAGGTCTTCAATAATATGGCCACAGAATTTGGGCAATGCACAAGAATGAATGTTCTTTGGGTTATTGTTATCCTATTGGCTAGTTATAGAAAAAGGAAAATTAGGATGTGCCATCTATGGTGGTGGAGGTGGTATTTCCTATCTTGGTTGGTAGGTTACAAGAGCTAAATATTTATCTCGATATTCATGCTTAGCAAAAAGTTCATTCAAGTGTACTAATTCTTCAGATGATGGTAGTGAATGGAACTCTTCTTGGACATCATCAAATGGCTTGTCAAATGGTGTTTCTTCAATAGGTTGGTCTTTGTCTTCTTGGTACTCAACTTGGGGATCTTCTTTATCAAGGTATATAATTTATTCTATTTCCAAGGGGTAATTTTGAGGAAGGAATCTCCAAAGATTCTCTCTTCTTCTATCTATACAAAGAAAATTAAAATAGAATTTCTATCCTATGAAACTTTGGAAAAATGACCCTTGAGAAAGGTTTAGATTGATACCATCCCAACAATGGTGCTAAAAATGCTTGATCTGAAAACTAGATCTTTGTGCTCATGGATTGGAATTCTAAATAGCATCCAAGTATCCCTTCTAACTCATTTAATTTATCAACCAACAAATAGACTTGAAATGGTATCTACAAAGTATATGCTCTAAAACCTCCTACTTATCATTACTAATCTAGGAGAATGGAAATTATCTAGAGACTAATTGGAAATGAAAGTAGTAAACATAAATATAGAATTAAGAAATCAATCTAGAGTGTAGGAATTAAAATTCAAATAGATTTCTAAACTTGTTTCCTTTGTTGCGGGAACAACCAATAGTTATGCTATCAATGGCTACATGAGTAGCATAATTCTATCTAGTATGAAAACTACTCCTATTGACTAGATTCACCCACCAAGTGGGCCCCCTTGGATGAGTGAACAAATATAAACTCAAGCTAAAATGCTAAGAAATAATAGTGTCATCTTTATTAATATATAACCATCAACGATACAAATTAAAAATAATAGACTATGCATTAAATGTTGTTATGAATACAATCACCTCTTCTCTTACTAGGGCTAGAATCAACAACTTATTTAAAACATCAAAGGAAAAATATCTTCCTAAAATCTAGGAACCTTTAAAAATAAGGATTTAGCGACATCATTAATGAAATACAAAAAAATAAAACACATTTTTCCTAATTGTATAAGTCTTCCTCAAAGGTAGTACACTATAACTCTAGATTTGCACTTGAGAAGTTGAGAGTTGCATTGACTTGCTATTCAGATAAACTATTGGCATTGGGAAACTACATGAATCTATTATTACTTCCCTTGATCGTGACCCTTCTAATTCTCCTTGACTTGTTCTTGTAAGAGATTAGTATGCATATATATTCATGAAATGATATGATGTTTCCAAAACCATAGAAAACTATTTTAATTATAGTTTTATATGTAGTATATAATAAAAAGTCTTCTTAACTTAAAAGTAAAAGACCCTTCAAATAACCATAAAACCTATAAAACTATACTATTTCATAGCTCTATCAAAGAGAAAACAAGATATTTTTCAATTTTGATTCTCATTATATTGCTTATGAGCTATATTTTTTATGACAACAATAACTATAGTTTTTTATTTTAAGTTGAAGAAATTAAAGCACATTAGTAAACACGGAGAAAATTTTATGTTTACCTTGAAGTAAATTAAAAAGGTGTAGCTAAGTTAGGCAAGAGACTACAACACATCAATAACTTGTGAGCCTCTCATATGGGAGGTCTACATAAAAATTATTAATTTAAATAAATAAAAATAATAAATTTTAGGTTTTAATTTTTAGAATATGTGTCGTTATACAATGCAAGCTTTTCTAACATATGTATTCCTTAAAAAATGTAGAAAAAAATTTTAAAATGGAAAAAAGGGATCTAATTTCTAATGTGACTCTAACCCCAAATCCCAATAAATTTATTATGTTCGAGCTCTTTATATTGCTACAACCCAAGGGAAATGAAAGTTAACAAAATAGTGCAAAACTATTAAAGTTAGAAATCAAATTGGAAACCACCAAAATGAGAAAGGAGACAAAATTTATCATGGTTCACCACAACTTATGGTTATTGCATCCACACTGAGAGAAGAGTGAATCATTTATTCATTCATTGAAGCTTACTGCTTGAATGCATAGCGCTTTGCCCCCATATTTATACACTA